>PYHW01010764.1:3549645-3605897 GCA_013186435.1 Turdus rufiventris | reverse complement strand
TTTTTTCTGATTCCTTGCAAGGGCAATTAGGAGGACAATGGTGAAAGCTGTATCTTTCCTCATTCTGCTTTAAAAGTTCCTTTAGAAGTAATTTTATTTATTAAGGATGTACTGGGAAATGAATTGTTTGGTAATGTGCTGTAGCTCAGCAGCAGTAATTCAGTAGCACAAATTTAATCTGTGTAAGACATGGCTCTTTGACCACAGAACTGGAGAACTAATCAGAGAAGACATTATAAAATGTATGCTTGTTTTGTATTTTCTTGCCAGGCATAAATGTGCCATAGGATGCAAGTCCTTGATAAAGTTAAAGCACTGTGAATGGACAGAGCTGCAGCCTTAGTAGAGCAAGAGTGAATTGAACAGGCATTGTAGCAACCAGTACAACCATTTGGTTATAAATTTAATCTCTCAAAACTCTTGAGATTCATAAAAGTAAAGTTATACTAGTTCTATGCTTTGTGCCCTGGGAGTTGCTGTTTTTGACTCTAAACCCAGATTTGTTGTATGGCACTCTGGAAGAGAAGAGCTGTGCCTGTCTGTAAATTGACAGAAATGGAGATAATATAGGGAAAAAATGAGAAAGTCTTGAAATGAGACTCTTAGATGACAAAGCAGATCTATGTCCAGTCTTCAGAACTATGGTATTTGGAAGGATTGCCACACAACTGATTGGATTGCCAGTATGATCCTCCATTTAGTGTAACATCATACCATAATGAAAGCAATATAGTAGCATTTCACCTTACTAAGAAGAAATAATTATTTACTTAAACCCAAAGTTTTTAAAACAAAATTCAGTGCAGCTTAATCATACTGCCCTTGCAGAGCAAGAGCAAACTGAGTCTATCTTGCAAATGGATGAGATTTCTGGGTCATCATGCTAGATAGAGTAGGAATTACTGTTGTATATATTCTGTATCACAGTCACACACATATCTGAATACAAATGTGTGTAGATATAGATGTATATTTATGACCTGATCACATTTGTAGTGCTGAGCACTGCTGAACTGTGGCACAGTAGTGCCTTTGTAACTTTTTGTGCTTTCTCAGAAATAATTTTAGTATCCTTCATTTCCAGGGATTTAGGTTTCTACATCTTTCTGAACACTGACTATCACACAAATTGACAACGCTTCTAAAAAATTCACTTTGCTCAGCTGCACACATTATGTTATCCCACACCTAGAAGAGTTGTGCCATTCCAGGGAGTAGGGGAAGAATTAGTCCTCTCTTATTGCTAATCAAATATTTTTTATCACAAATCTGAGGAGTTTTGTGCAGATGGATTTTGGACTCCTCTGTCATATTTTGCATAATTTCATTATTTGTATCGACACTACATATCACTAATAAAAGAAAAACACTATTACCCAGAGATGCCACTGCACTTGAAATTCTGAATTTATGCTCTAATGGTGAAGAGATTAGCCCAGAGGAGTAAAAACTGTGGTCATTTACAATTCACAGTTTACAGATTGTTTACAGTCTGGCCAAAGACAACTTTAGCATGGCTAGTCTCAAGTTGGAGTTGGGACTCCTACAAATGAACTCATTTGCTAAACAATTTTATCTGGCAATAAGGTCATGGTAGCAATAATTAATAGGCAAGCCCTGGACATTGAGCTGATAGTAATTAAAAGTGAGTTCTTCTATTAATTTTTTTGCAAAATATTATAGTTTCTACTAGTATGAGCTAGTTATAAAACAATATAAGAACCCATGTTTCCACATTTTTATTTGTAAAATTTCGATATGAGGGGAGCAGAATTTACCAGTGTGCAAATGCTTGCTTGCCATCAGTCAGGAATTACAGGAGCAGTGTGTTTTATGCTGAAGGGACCCATGACAAGCATCTGGTCCCACCTCCTGCTCAAGGCAGGATGAACTGAGATCAGGCTGTTCAGGGCCATGTCAAGGCAAGACCTGAATATTTCCAGGGTGAAAGGCTCCATAAACACCATGCATGTGATTTTCTTCCCTCCTCTGTGTCTTATTGGGCTATCAGCTGCTGCAATTTGTGTCTGTTGCCTCTTGGGATTTCCCTCTGCAATTCTGAGAAGAGTCCATTTTCCTTCTCTGATATCATCCCTTAGGTATCTGACAGTAGCAATTAGATAATCCCTACCAGCTTGTCAACCTCAGTCGATACTTGGACATCAAGTTTTTTCACCCCAGATGCTGGACTTTGGACTTGTTGTCCTTGGTTGAACATTATGAAATTTATTCCAGGCCATTTCTATACCTCTTAATGACAAGCACATCCTGTGACTGCAAACTGCAAACTGCCCTCTAGACATTGACTTCATTTGCTTCTACTTTTATTCCTCATTTTATTACTTCTCTTGCTCATTGTTCTGCAATCTTAGTTGAGTTTGGTTTTTTTTTTTTTTCCTTTTTTGGCATAATTCTAAAATTTCACTTTAATTTTCTCTGTGGATTGATAGGACTCTTGAAAGTTGGATTTGGTTGGTTTGCTACATGACAAATCCGATGAAATGGTTTGACCCATTCAGGGAAAGAGTGAGTATTAGCCACTTTTGCTAGCAGATTACTACCATCTACTGTTGTGAATATTCACAGGTCATGGACACCCTGCAGCAAAGAAATTAATCACCTAAGGAAATAATGCAAAATTAAAAATAACAAATGTGATTATTCAGTTGTAACAATTAAATTAGTTGCATGTTGTTTTCTAAACTCTAGTTTTATGACACAACTTATGAACTGTATGATAAAATAATACTGTATGATTTTAAAGTACTTTAAATTATATAAAGACAAATAATTTATTAATGTGAGAAAACCCAGAGAAAGATGCCAACTTATTTAATATTGATAATCAAGGTTTTTATAATTATTATATAGTCATACAAGTGAAACATCAGGTTAGGTAATTTTTAAAGACATTTTTAAGGACATTGACAGGATAGAAATCTAACAGATTCACAATTTAGGCCATTTATACTACATCCACAGGTTTTGTAGCCTTATTGGGCTGCTTTTATTTCTTTCTTTGTTCAGTCTCCAGCACAGGATGAAAAGACTGCTGACATAAGAGGAGAGGGAATCTTTTGCTCAGATAATTCATCTAATACCCAGACTACCACAAACATATTTAAAGCCTGACATTGCATTAGTAACTAGCTCTGTGCAGGAAAACATTTTGTCACCCCCACAGACTTGCCCTGCCCTATCAAAATCTAATGAAAATCATCTCTCTTATGGCAGCTCTTTTCAATTGTGTAAAGTACTTTTTCCCTTTCCCTATGCAGACATCCAGAGAGGGAGGTGGAAAACCAGAGCAAAAGATCTGCTGGGAAAGGGCAGAAATGGACTATGAGCTGTTATCACCACTGCATCAAAAGAAGTTTAAAATGGAGATCATGTAGAAGGACAACTTCTCAGTACTCATAGAGTCATAGACTGGTCTAGGTTGAAAGGGAACTTAAAGATCATCTCATTCCAACCTTCCTGCCCTGGGCAGGGACACCTTCCACTAGACCAGGTTGCTCAGAGTCCCATCCAACCTGTGCCAGTGCCTCACCACCCCCAAAGTAAAGAATTTCTTCTTAATACCTAATCTAAACCTACTGTCTGTCAGTATGAAGCCATTGCTCCATGTCCTGTCACTCCAGGTGCTTGTAAATAGTTTTTTCTCCATCTTTTCTTGGCTTCCTTCAAGTGCTGGAATGCCACAATTCAGTCACCCCAAAGCTTTTTCTTTTCCAGGCTGAAAAATCACAGTTCTCTCAGCCTTTCCTTGTAGGATGGGTGCTTCATCCCTCTGATTAACTTGGTGGTCCTTCTTTGGATGTGCTATAACAGATTCTTGCTGTGCTGGGGGCACTAGAGTTGGAACGCTGTAACACCATATTTAGGAAAAAAATATCTGTGGTATTGGTCATCCAGCTGTGAAAATTCATATGAAAGGAAAAACACAGACTTCATTTACTAAACAAGTTATCAGAAGTTTTAGTTAGAAATATTTAATTTGTTGCATAATTAGTTATTAAATGTTGCCTGACTAAAAGTCACATAAAAGATACATCACTAATGTGCTATTCAAAGATCTTCTCATGCACGTTTGACCCAGCAAGATATAACTGGGCAGAGGAATCATGGCAGCAGGGGAGTACAGAGTCTATGTATTCACCCTCTTTTCACCTGTTTCAGAATAACCCAGCTTGCAGAACTTGCTGAATCTTCTATTTTCTGGATTGCTATTCCTTATCCTGAAGTTCTTAGAGAAGATCACAAAATTTTAAAAGTGCATGCAGTATTAAAGACGGCAGAAATGAGCAATATTATTCTCTTTAAATTGGATTAGACATGGTGAGAAAACTATGCTACAGAACTCATAAATGTTGAACAAATTTGGGAATGTGTTTTAATCAAGAGGAAGGTATGAAGGAAGAGTGTGTCCATTCCCCCGCTGTAGTCATAGAGTTTATGATAATTAAAAATCCAATTGACTATCCCAAGCCCTCCAAAACCAAACTGAAAGAACCTCAAGCTGCTTTCCAGGCCATGGAACAAGTGTCATTTTGTAGCTGACAAAAGGTTCTGAGGACTTTTAGATCCCTATCACATGAGCAAATATCCACATTGTTTTGTGCATTCATAGTTTAACTTCTGACTTCCAGTAAGACCATAATAAAAGGAAGGAAAAAAATTATAAATCCCTTACAGATTTTATACATCACTTGAAAAGTGTTCAGAAGCTGAACTATTCAATTAGAAGATCCAGATAAATTGCTGGGAAGCAATCTGACTTCATGTTAACAAATCTATATCAGAAAAGTAATTAAAAAATCACTGCTGTCATTAGCAATAGTTCTTCAGATTGTCTTGGAAAAACAATTGCACAGAAAGCAAAACTGGACTGTATCACCTTGCCCTCAATTTGGAGGAAGGCCTTTTTAAAACAAACAAAAAATTGTCCTCATTTAAGCACATCCAGGAAGATCTCACAGGACAGCACTGAGGTTCTTTTCTGGGTCCGTCCGTATCTTGTCTGACTGGTTAACTGCAACTCAACATTCACTTCCATTTTCCAGCAGCTTCCCACACAGAATCAAAGAATCTTGTTTTGACTCAGAGAAACATGTTTCTGAATATATTATAATAAAAATTGGGGTAACTAGAAATATCCAGAAAGGAAATCTATGATGAATCCAGTTGACTTCAGCAGAAGTGATAAGAGTCAGCAACAGGCACTGAGAATAAAGGAAGATTTTCACCTAACTTTGGAGCCTCAATGGTGAGGGCAAGAATTTGCTTCTGGAGGCAATCAAATTCTTGTACATTGACTAAATATCATAAATAAATATTTTATCATGAATGTCTAATTTTTAATAAATTAAAATCAGATAAAATGAGAATGACATGCTGCCTTGCATTAAAAAAAAAAAAATAGACCACATTGAATTAATTAGTTGAGTTTAAAACATTCCATGCACATACTTCCTTATATACCCTCTTATCAGGAGAAAAAAATGTGTGGATCATGGGAACAAAGTGAAGAAAATAGCATGAAGCATCTGAGCAATGGAAAGAGCATGTCAATGCAAAGTTCTCTGTGGCAAGTAAATGGGATGAGGCAGGAACAGATACAGCACACAAGGGAAAGAATCAGTCTTAACTCAGCTGATAACACTGCACAGATAGGCAGGTGAGAGACAAAGGTCAAGAGCAGTAACAACATTATTGCTTCTCAGAATTCTCTCGTTAACTGATGCAAAAGGTGTGGAGGAGTCACCGAAAACAGGAGTAAATCTGATAGTTTCTATGAATAAAACAAATCACAGGAACATTGCTGTGCATAAAGATTTGTGCCTTGTAGGCTGACACAGAAGCATTGAAAGAAAATTCAAGAGGCAGGGGAATGGTTCTCTTTCATCCCCACCTTTTGTTCAGAATGATAGAATAAATACAAACTAAGTTTGCAATACCATACATCACAGGGCTTTGTCAGTATATATTTGTTTCCAAAGAAGTTTGAGAGAAAATCTTCATGTCTGTGTGCAGGTTAAAGGGCCACAAAAAACAAAAGAGGGAAAGATCTGAAACAAGAACTTAGGTATGGGGTAGTTCAGCCTCTTTCTGTCCTATGTAAACCATTTCAGGATATTTATAACCCCTGCAAAATATGGGGAAAATCTGGGGAAAAGTTTGGTGTTATTAAAATACAACTTCAGCTTTTGCATAGTTTCCAGCAGTCTTTCCCCAGTTTATCCATGATACTTAGAAAACTGGGATTCTTGATGAATATTCAGAGATTTTTGTCTCAAAAATATAGAAAATGGGGAAATTCATATTCAAATAATAAAGAATTAAGATCAGTATTTCATGGGGGTTATTCCAACAGTTCAATGAACACTTGCAGATCTTGATAAGCACTGCTATGCCCTGTTCTACAGATCAACTTGCTGCAGGTATTTAAAAGGTTGTTAAATTTTAACTATTAACAATGTGTATAGCACCTGTTTCTCTGAAATCTCAGTACCTTAAAATTCCTAGGTTCTCTTGCTAAATATCTGTCTCTTTTAGGCCAGCTCATATTTAAACTGATCTCTTTTATGACCCTGAAAAACCCTGACCACAGATATCTCCATAACAGGAGTAAGAAATGCCTAAGGAGCAACAATTATCTCTATTGCTAACTTACACAATCAGTAATACAAAAGTAGCTTGTCCATAAACCTTTGGAATTATTTTGGAAATCTTTATGTGAAGTTCAACCTAGTTTTATGAAACATTTGCTCTCCTGTGTTTCTGTGTTACGTGTGTAACATTGTTAACTGAGATTCTAAAGGGCAGACCATAAGAAAAACTCTCAGATTTCTCCATTATTATCCTTTTTGTTGCCACCTCATGTGGTTATTTTTTGTTGTTCACATCAGGTGTAACAAGGAAAATCAGATACGTGGGTCAGAAACAGATTACTCAAATAAAGGGAGAAGATAGGAAGAAGAAAATCTGAAATCCTTGCAATTCACTCCCAACCAGCACACAAAATGAGGTGAAAGCTAAGGCCAGAGAAGCTGTAAAAGAGAGCTGATAAACATTTACCTAGTGCTCAACGTGTCAAGTGCCAGCATAAGCTTACTCTCTAAATACACATATTCCAAAGCATATTGGCATCAGGACTTTTTTTGATATTAAAAATTATCTATACACCCTTCCAAAAACATTCAGCCTCAGCCTTGCTCCTTTCCTTTTGAAACCTGTAGTGCAGCTTTCAGTAGAAGCTCAGCCTGACTTGAAAAAGAAGATTTATATCAGTGCAGAATCCTTTGAAAAATCCCACTTTACACCTATCATAGCAGCAAGACAACAATTATGTGTGGGTTTTGGAGGAAAGGTTTGACAAGGCAACTATTGCACTTCATCTTAAAAGATTCCTCAAACCAGGTGACACAAGCATCTCAAGGTAGAGCACTAAATGATTTGGTCACTCTTATTTTCTTGTCCTCTGTACATGACCCTCAAAATAACTACTGAGCTAAAGGTAATTTATATTCTTTTAGATATATGTGGAGAGATATTCAGGCCAGACCTCTATGATAATCCATTTAGTTTCTTGCACCGAATTAACTTTTCACATTGGATGTTTGCAAGATAATAAATAAACAAAATGCTGTACAATTGGTTTCTTATTTTTATTTTTAACACAATAATTCTTTTAGCAGTAGCTGACAGGTAACAGAAGGATGAGGAAAATGCTGTTGGATTTTAAAAGCAACTAAGCATGTAATTACTTTCTCAAAGATTCAGATAACTGGGTTCATCTATTTGAACAGGATTTCAAATTTTGGTCATTATGTTCAAATTGTTTCTCATTACCCATCGTAGGTGCAACAAAGAGAAGAACTTTTATTTCAGAATTCTTTAAATGTTTCCAAGATATTGAATGGAAAAAGGTTTTATAACTCTATTGTTGAATCTATCAACAACTTCTTTATTTTAATACCTATCTAAATTGGGAAAAAATACCTGATATCAAACACAGCAGCACACAGGAAATACTAACAATAATACTTGAAATTTTATAGCTTTTTTCTATTGCAAGCCTTCAGACTCAATTTATCTTCATTTAAAAATTGGAATTGCCACTGAAAAACCAATGAGAACTGGAAAACTGAGACACAGGACCAGACTGCATGGAAGAGTTTGCATCCCAATGTAAATCAACTCTGACAGATTTCACATGCTTTGGAGGGAAAAGAAACAAGCAAATGAAAATAAAAAGAGAAAAAACTTGCTCTTTTGAGTCAGTCTGAAACATGGGAAAAGCATTACAATTATTAGAAATAGATCAAATGGAATGATGCCAAAAATCAAGCCTTACAAAATCTTTAGAGAAGTGACCAATATTTCAGATTTCATTTTTTTTTTCTCTTGTAGGAAGGAAGGGACAGGTAATGGAATTGAAATGTGTAATTCTACAAAAAGTATTTTAAAACTTACAAATATATCTGCATGTTAGCTTGTATTCATCTATCACTATACAATTGCACAAGAGTTTTAGCATTTCCAGCTAACACATATATCAATTATTTCAATAGAAAAGTCAAAACCCTTCAAGTATTATATTGCCCATAAACCCCCTGATTTTCTCCCAATTTTGCAGAAACAACACATTGGGAATCAATTTAAAAATATGTCTTGTTAAGTACTGTCTGTTAAGGGCTGTCTGCATTTTATTTTTTTTTTTTTTTCGTTTACATACAGAATTGATGAGAGATTACAGAAGTGGAACCAAGTAGGAAATTCTACTGCTAAAAAAGGCTGCAGTTCCCTCTCTCATACCTCTGTCAATTCTTCAAATTATAAATGGAAAATTAAACTGTTTGAG
Organism: Turdus rufiventris; assembly: GCA_013186435.1. Classification (NCBI taxonomy): domain Eukaryota; kingdom Metazoa; phylum Chordata; class Aves; order Passeriformes; family Turdidae; genus Turdus; species Turdus rufiventris. The sequence continues at coordinate 3,597,034 of PYHW01010764.1, read as the reverse complement.
TCACAAAAGACTAAATTTAAATTTAATTGAATTTAAAATTATAAGATTATATTGAGTTGAAAACATAATTTTAGGAATCGTTAGTGTACAACTCTATTGCAAGATTTTCCTGTTACAACCAACTGAAAAAAATCCATGCATATTTACAGTTATTAGACTTATTATCTTGGGGACAAAAACCTTTAACAGTCTTCTATAAATTGGCCTGAAAATCCCTGCTCTGGAAGAATAAGGACTCTTAAGTCTAACAAGTTTTTAGAGATTTAAGTTGACAGAGCAACACAGATACAACATTCAGAATCTGTAAATGCAGAATGAGTCCCACGTATTTTATAACAAATATCAAGCTTCTTTTTCTTTTCCAGAAGTAAGGAACAATAATCATGATAGATGACTGCTTCTAACTGAACAGACATGACAATTTCATCTTTTATTTCAATTTGTTTGTTTTTTTCTTATTTCTTAAGTAAAATCTTTTCCTACACTATAGCACACATCTGACTTTCTTCCATGAGCTTAGAGTTTTATTTGGGGGCACTAATACCCTGAATTTTTCTTTTCTCCCCCAGTAATACTTGTTCTTGCTGGTTATCTTTGAGATTTTATCTTTGAGATCAAGTTTATCCAAGAGAAAAAAGGGATCATAAATAATAAAGTCAGATTGTGACACCACAAGTATTTTTGCAGCATTTCCAAAAAAATAAAAAAGAGTATGTGGAGGCTGAAAACAGCATAATCTACCACAAAAAAATACTTTTCACTGCAGTGACATGTGAACACATGAACAGTCAAATACCAAGAGAAAGGGTAACTTTTCAGGGGGAAGCAGACTAGTAAAATGCCTATGAAAATGTATAATAGTACAATTGTACCAACAATAATATTTATACAAACTGTGAACACTTGAGAAGCAAAAGGATAATGAAATTATAAATATAATTTCTTCCTGTAGTATAATTTCACATGTTCACTGTTGGATAGGAATTATGTGAAACAAATTAAAATATTTAGAGCTATTTTATTTAAAAACATTTTTAAACCATCTCCTATAAATACATAAAAAACATGACACTTTTGAAACAGATGAGGTAGATAATAACATTTACACCACCCTTGGAAAAGTAAAAAAAATATGCTTGGTCATTAGAAATCACATAAATGGAAACAAACCATTTGTTAAACAAAGGACAAATGCTGAATTTTCACCTAATTTCTAATAACTAAAATCCTCAGAGATAAAATAAAAATACAGAGAATTAGAAGACATTCTGTCCAAAGTGAGGTTTAGATCTGGTAAGATGAAAGTTAAAGAGGGAACATGTTGGAAGGCTGTGCCAGAAAACTAGAAAAAAAAAATACTAGACAGATAGAAAAAATACCAGAAATATTAGAAAAGATAAAATTGAGGGGAAAAAAATGAATTTTGAAAACACCACAATGCATAGACTAAACTATGACATAATGTGGAAAAAAATTAAAATTAATTCTGTCAACTAAGAGTAATTAGGTATTAATTACTAAAATTTTTCTTTAAGAAACTGCTTGTTTACACTACAGTAATGTGAAATTTTGCATGTAACAATGAAGAAAGTATCTATTGAATGCTATTTAAGCTGTGGAAAGAAACTGTGAGGATATACTGGGAAGCTGAGGGACATTCCATCAGGACCTGTAGTGATAGGATAATGGGTACAAATTAAAGGAGGAGAAATTAAGGTTGGATATTAGGAAGAAATTGTTCCCTGTGAGGGTGGGGAGGCCCTGGCACAAGTTGCCCAGAGAAGTTGTGGCTGCCCCATCCCTGGGAGAGCTCAAGGCCAGGTTGGATGGGGTCTGGTGGAAGGTGTCCTATATCAGGGGGTTGGAACAAGATCATCTTTAAGTTCCTTCCAATCCTTTAACATTCTATGATTTTATTATGACTTGCTGAAGAATGAGAAACATGTTCACATCTAAAATTTTGTATAGAAATCCCTCTACTAAACATATCAGAGCACTGCAATGCTGGATCTTGCTTGCAGGGGTCTGGGAAAGGGTGTTCTGAATTTCCCCTCCCAAATGTGACTTTGTTGACACTAAAGCTGTATTTGCAATGCAGCTGGATAGGGACAAACACACACCCAGTGACTCCTACAGAGGTTGCCACCACCATTTCCAAATCATAGCACGCGATTCCAAAGGTTCAATGAAATCTCCCTGACAAAATTAGCCACGAGCCTTTACCGTGTTTTTCATGGCTAAGCATGATGTTATATGGCATGGAATATCCTGACTTTGTCCCTACCAAGCCCCACCCTGCTCACTGTGGGAGTCAGAATGGGAAACAGAGAAAACTTTGGCTCTGCTCAGGCATAGCCAAAATATGAGAGAGTTTCAGACACGATTACACAACACGGTGTTATACAGAAGAAAATTGACTCCACCCCAGCTGGACCCAGCAGATAAAAAGAATATTACTTAATCAAATGATAAAATTTATTGAGTAAATAAGTATTAATCATAATGAAGATATGATAACCACTATGTCTCCTTCAATATGAAGCTTTTACATTGGTGACAGTTGGTGACACTAAATGACAAAGTAAAGAGAGGAAAAAAAAAAGATTAAGGTGATTTTTCAAATACTTACCACTGTTTAGGTAATAGGGAATTTGAACTTTCTGGGAAAGAAACTTAACTAACAGCTCAATTCTGAAAAGTTGCAAGAAGATTATGAATCCCTGCATTAACAAAACTCACAGTCAGACCAATATTGTTAAAAATAACACTCCTTGATTGATCTGCCACCCTTTGGAAACAATATATTCAATATCAGGAGGCAACCACTGTGTTTATTGTCAAATCTTTTTCTCTTCACAGAGTTCCTATTCTAACTCAGACAAATAAAACAGTTTTCTTTTTCCATGTTAGAAAACAAGCTGTTTCGTTTTCATTGATCAGGTTTTATACTACTGCGTGAACCACTGGGATTTCTGCTTTGTGCAGGATTTACACTGACCATCCCTTCTATTTAACTTTCACAGTCATGTTCCACTGTGCACTGGAGTCAATATTACAAGTTTTTAACAGACATTTGTAGCATATCCACTGGGGTTACTGAACAGAACACCAATAGTGATAATTTTGGGACCTGCTGGAAATAGAACAGACAGCAGTCAATTTTCAGATACCTTGAGCTATATCTTTCTAAAAGTCCTCTTTCATAAGGAGTGGCTACTGTACACAGATTTTAGGCTCCTGGTACATCAAAGGAATTTTCTCAAGAACTTCTGAAAGTTTCTGAATTAGTGGAAGGTGCCTCTGTCCACTGCAGAGGGTTGTAACTGGATGGGCTGTAAGGGCCCTTCAACCCAGGCCATTCTGATTCTATGATACTGCATAATAGAATATTAGACTAGGTCGATGTGAGTGGCAAATAGCTTGTATGACATCCTTCTATTGGCTAAGTGCACATGTAGGCAAAGCCCGTATGATCTCCACCCCTAACATTTTTCTCTGAGTCACACAACCTTTTAAGCTTTCTAAGCACACCCTGGGTTCTCTACAGGAGAGGGTTTTTTGTCACTAGGGTGTATCAGATTAAAACTGTGCTCCTTGAGCTGGCTCAGCTAAGCCAGACATGACAGAAGAGGGGTCAGAGAGCATTAACCCTTCACTCCATACCACTGAGCTGCTCACAGAATGTGGCATGTGGCAAATCCAGGCAGGTGATCCAGGGGCCTGTGGTGCTGATGAGGAGATATATAGGTCGAGTACCATGGGTAAGGGAGACAGATTCAGGACCTGTATTCAGGCTCAATTCAGTGGGCTACATATGGAATTAGAATCTGGCAGCCCTGCAAACACCCTGAGTCATTTGCTGCTTCCTTGACCTTAGACATCAAGGTAGGCAAAGTGACTAAACTAATTACAGATTTTTTTTTTCCCCTAAATCTTTAAAGAGAGTTTACTAGCTAAGAACTGAAACTTTCAGTTCTGAAAAGCTTTCAACTCTTAAAAAAGGCGGAGTTTTGGAAAAAGTCAGTCGTTCCTGTTTTGGAGTCAATACAAAATTCTAGCTAAATGAAAAGTCGAGCTAAAAAAACCCTCTTGCTTTTTTGTGTTTTGTGGACCAATTTCATGACACAAAGAGTCTAAAGTGATAGTGTAGGGGAAAGGTTTCAAACGCTGTTACCTGCAGTCAGAAATGGATCTTTAGTGGCAGATAAAAGATGATCATGTCCCTAAAGTAAAATAAACCAAAGGATGACACCAAAGGTATTCATAGGGAGTGAAAAGAAAGTGCTGTGCTTTGGAATCAGGCCATAAGGAAAAGTGCAACTAAGGATAATTCATTTTACAATCTTCCCCAGGCTGTATTAGTCCTCTTGCAATTTTGGAGAATAATAGAACTAAAATGTTCTTTCCTGGAGCAGTGAGTTCAGCTTCATTAGGTCTTTTTTCCATATATTGGAATTTAGATAGCAGGGAGATATGTCCTTTTCATCACCCAAAATGGACAGATACAGATCATTAAGCTGCCTTTTCTAATATCTGGAAGTATCAGCTAAGCTTAGGGATGTAGTGCATGTTTCTCCAGAAACAGCCCACCATTTTTTTTAGGAATTGTGTCAACTAATTCTTATAAATCCAGCTGGTCATAGTTGGAAGCTGATGCTAACGTGCCTGATCCAAAGCCCACACAAATTGTGAGACTCTCACTGACATCACCATTGCAGCCATCACTGCTTGTAGAAGCCCCAGGACATCACAGAATAGTGATTATATTTATAAAGAAATAGGAAAAATCATACTTGCATTTTAATCGTACTACACTACATATTTATAGTGGCTAAATAAAACTGAAATTAAATGTAAATATCTCAGATTTCAGTAGTATTTTAAATCTATATTAAAATACAGCTTTTAAAAAATAAATATTTAATTAAGGAACAATGTTTAAAAGTAATTTTCTAACAAACTGTAATATATATCTCATTGAGTTATTGCATTTATAAAAGACTCTGCTTAGTTTTAACTCTTCTCAGCATGTAAAAAGAAGTTAAGCCATATTTAAAGTCCCTACAGTATTTCAACTAATAATTGCACTTGAAAACCAGTAAAGTTTAGTCCCACATTTTAAGAGTATAGGTGAAGTGGTGATGATCTTGAAAATGGTTTTAAAATAATTTGCATGTGCATGAATACTAAACAAGTTAATTGTTGAGGGAAACATATTGGTGCAGCAGTTGGAAAATCAACAGGAGAAAATTAAACCTGATGCATAATTTTAACACTGATCCAGTAATGTGTGGAAATCCATCTTAAAGCTAACACAGAGCTGGTAAGTCAAGTCAGCCTCAAAGTGAATTAAAAAGTCCCCTCTCTGAGGAACGTCTGTTGAGCCAGAGAGATTATCCTAGAGTAGAAAATTAGTTGGAGCATGAAAAATAATTTTTTAAGGGAAGATGTGCCAATAAATCCAGCAAAGTAGCAAATGTTGTTTCTTTATTAGAAATTTCAGCTGTGTTCATATGGCAAGAGAAGTGAATATTGCAAGAGCTGGTCAAAGCCTTAGTTCCAAGTATGGGTGAAAAGGTCCTGGTTAGAGAGTAGTCAGTATTAAACACATGTTTTCAGCTAACTGGATTTGAGGAAATTTTTCTTAAGGCACTTAAGAAACTCCCAAACATGTCTCTAAATTATTCTTAAAATACTAGTGTTAAAGGACTTTAGAAGGACTTTCACCATGTAATGCATTGAGAAAATAATGAAAAAATAGCTGGCTGAAACCCCCAAATTTATGTATGCTTACATATTCCCAGGCCAAATGTCTGCAAAAGAATGGAAAAAAATATTCCAGGTCATTGTAAGCATCTCAAATGNATTCATACAGGAAAAAAAAAAAAAAAAAAGGTCCCTGTGAGGGCGGTGGGGCACTGGCACAGGTTTCCCAGAGAAACTGTGGATGCCCCATCCCTCGAAGTTTTCAAGGCCAGTCTGGATGGGGTTCTGAGCAGCCTGGGATACTGAGAAGCATCTTTAAAGTCCTTTCCAACCCGAATCAGCCCAGAATTTTATGATAGCAAAGGTTGTATATTGGCTCAGTAATTTGTTTTGACTTAAGTAGACTCCTGATTCTGTTTTATATACAAATTTGTCCTAAGAAAGCTTTGCAAGGTGAAAGCAAAGCTTTTGAAATCTTATTCTCAGAAAGCTGTTATCACTGGTTTGGAACCTGGAAGGAAGCCTCTGAAAGGGTTTAATAAGAATTATATTTCAGCAGAAACAACTGCTTGCCAACATTATTTTTATGCAAACATAGTTGCATGAATGCAAATTTAAAACATACACATTTTATTCCCTTGCTGTTTCTCAAATAGAAACATTTTTGCTGTTGATTTGAGTTACTCTTCATTGTGATCTGTCCAATAGCAAAAAGATGAAGATCTCAAAAAGTGGAATATTTTATTCTAATCTGATTAATGGCAAGTGCTCATTTGCAGTAGAAAATGAAAGACACTGAATAAGACATGAAGGAAGCAAACTCACCTTTGCTGACAATGTGAAAAAAGACAAATGTACTCCCCTTCTAATGTGCAGTGATTTCTAATCTTGCATAGATGCATTTTACAGATTTAAAAAAAAAAAAGAAAAAAAAAAAGCAGAAACCAAGACAAAACCCCACAACGAACACCCTCCTAAACCCTGATTTGCATTATTCATATTTGGACCTTACCTTGAAAGTTTCAATCCACGCACACATGTTTTGCTGGGAGTACAGTTTTAGGCACTGTTTTTTAAATATTTCAAGAGCTGAAAGAAAACCAAGGCTTCCCTCTGTGAGGATCAATCTGCCCACCGGAGGGCAGTGCTGCTCTTTCCAAATCCCCTGTTTTGCCTCCTTTATTTGGAAGGAAAAAAGGACAAGGATGAGAAGCCAGAGTTTCAGGGTGCATCTCTGCAGAGTGACACTGTATTGCTGTTCTTGGTGTGGCACTGGCAGCTTAGGACAGGGAAAACACGCGGGAACCTTCCCAAAGTTACGCTCTGGATGGAGTTAACTAACCACTGAAACCATGCACACATGAAAGCTTTGTGTTGATGCTTCCACAATTTATAGTTTCACCCTGATTTGGCAATACACAGCCTATGCAATTTTGATAGAAATTATAGAATTCAGTTTAAATTACATAAAAAAGAAAGAATTTAACAATAAACTCTATTTCTGAATATGGCAGCCTTGATTTCGTACTCCAGAGAGACATTTTTGCTGATTTGTTATTATGGTTGCAGTTATGAAATTTTAGAAAAACACTGCAAACAAACTTTGTTTCTAATAAAAACTGCAGTTAACAGAAATTGTTCTACTTATTCTTCAAGCACTACAATTTGGTCTCTGAGTAATTACCAAAGCAATTTCATTCTTTCATTCACTTGGAAACTGATGATCACACAGACTGTGCTAGAACAATTCTGCTTCTTGATAAAAAGATTGCCTCTCCCCAAAAACCAGGAAAAGCAATGCATTCCAGATGGCTACACAAACTCCTTAGGCATGGATCTTTCAGCAACACACACGTTTATGTATCTGAAAGACAAACTAATTCTTTATTCAAATCCTTGAAAACACAGTAGCAGACTAACAAAAATCAATCTGGACTGGTTTTTCTGTTGAAAATGTTCAGTTTAATAGAGATGAACAAAGGTGTAAAAGCTGTTAATGTTTTTATTAAGAAAAATAGAGATGCTTTTTATTAGCATTTTTTCTTTTCCTCAGTACTGCACTTATTAAGATGAGACAAGCATTCCTTAGGTTTTGCTTTACCAGTACCTATGTAAATATTGCTATTTTATCAACTTCTGACTTGTGAAGAGGGTACAATGGAATATAATCACTCAGGATTTCAGCACAGAAAAATAAAGCTTCAAAATTCTTTTCTTCATGTTTACAGAACCCAGAAATATCCCATAGCATTTCTAAGGGGTACCTCTCCAGCATGGTGGTGATTTTATGCACAATTTAGTGCAGTCGTTTCTACGGGATTTTTAACTAAGTCCATCCAAGCTCAACAGCTTGTTGATGGGAAATAAGATTGATTATGTCAAAGGAGATTTATGTGTGGATCATTATTTCTAGGCAGAAGAGAATGATAGCTGTCTTGGGGAAAGAATTATGGTCCTGAAACTCTCATCCAGTCACATGGGTTTCAAAAAAGACACTAATTACAAGAATGAGGATGACCTGTCTGTGAAATTATAGTCCTTTTTATTTAACTTCCATAGTTTAATTGCCAAATTAGATTGCTTCTTAAAAAATCATTCCTAGTGAGCATTTTCTTAGATACAGATCAGTGAATCTGTTTTTTCTCTGATTACATCTGCCTGTTTCTTGTTTTCCACTCACTCTTGCTCATATCACTGTTTTTTAAAGGATTTGGATATGGAATCTGCACCTTCCCTCTTGGATAACAAAAAGGGTCCCTCTAGATTTGGTGACTCTGTATTGGCACCGCTTGCACGTCTCACAACTGCAGAGGCAGATCTGATATTAAATTAGGACAAGTTTTGCATGGTAATGACAAGGCTCAAAATTCAACTTAGCACATGTCCCAGAAAGTTTTATATTGTCACCTTCCAGCCCCCTCTCCACATCGCAGCTCACTTCTGATAAGATCCCTCAAATTCACTGGTTTTTAGCTCCACAACAAATTCCATTTGGATGCTTTCATAATGCTGGACCATAATCAGAAGCTATGAGGAGAAAGATAGAAAGTTCATAAAGAATTATTCTATTTCATTTTCTTACTGCTAAATAGTTTTAAACTGACAGACTGAAAATAATCGAATAATCAGTAAATAGAGAAACTCAGCTCACTTTTCTTAACCTTTAAACAAGAAGCATGGAGAGCTAAATAGCCACAAACCACCTGTAAAATTACCTGGATATCTCAGATGCTGCTGACATGGTCAAAAAGGGCATTTGGAGAAAAATAAGAGGAAAAATAGCTGTCAGCTTATAAAGAGTCTCTCTGTAACTAATGCACCTACATGCACCTTTTTCTAATACTTCATTTAAATTTGAGTTTGAGTTTAATTTTTCTTTTAGCTGTTATAGCTGTATGTTCCTATGTAAACTCTTCTACAGATTCATATGTACTCATCTTCCCATCTTCATCACTTATTGTGAATGTTGTGCTAGGCCTTGATTTTGCCTCAGGGTTTGTTGTGACTTAAAAATAGGTGTGTAAATCACTTTTGCTTATTGTCTTGCACAGACCTGCTGTATGGAAAGCACTGAACAGCATTAAAAATAAGGTGATGGGTGGAGGGGAATACACATTAAACATGGAGCCAAGAATTTCCTGTTAGCCTAATAAAAATCTTAACATAAATGCAAATGAAGCAGTAGTTATTAGGGTTCAAAATACTAACACATAGTTCAAACCAGTAAATAAAAAAACTTACTGACTATAAAACTTAAGAGCTTTACAGAAAGGCTTACAAGTTATCTGTGCCTCTAAAATGTTATGCTCATCTTTTCTGTGACTGCTACAGTCAGTTGTGAAAATTTCCTTGAAGCAGAGAGATCTAGAGTGGCATCAGCAAACCAAAGACTTTTCAGAGGAAGGATGCTGGTGATGCTGATGGGTTTTCTTTCGCCTCACCTGCCTTTCCTCTGTTCCCAGAAGAGCTGCTCTACAGTTCCCCAGGAGCTGCCTGGAGCATCCCCTTCCTTGGTGGCATTTCCAGAGCTGGAGCTCAGCCATGCTGGGCAGAAGAACCCAGCTCAGCCCCGCTCAGGCCCAGGACACTCCATGCACAGAGCACTGCAAACAACACTCAGGAGAAAAACATATTGCTGATAGCTCTAAGCAGGATACCTGAGGCTGTGCTAAAATTTTTCTTGGCCTCAGGAAGAAAACAGTCTGCTCCATCTATAAATAATGCCAATTTTAGTTCCTGGGGTAATGACTAGAATACCAATTCACTCTGATGTTTTCTAGGAACTAGAAGAAAAATTTAGGGAACACTGAAGACACCTGAATTTATATTGGAGAGTTGATTTTTTTTTCCCAAAGGTAATAGGTAAAAACTAGAATGGGGAAAAAAATCATATCCTTTACTAAATTACACTTCCACAATCAGGCTGCTCCTAAGTGGATCCAGATGATGTACATGTAGAAAATGATGTTATATTATCTTTTTGAAGAAAATCTTCGGGAGAGAAAAATTAGCAGATAGAGTCATGAATGAATCTAGATAAATTAGCTCAGATTGGAAAAAAAGAGTATTGATTTTCATTTCTCTTATTTAACTTGGGAAGCCATTCTCTCCCTTTTCTCTCCCTTTTCTCTCCCTTTTTTTTCTCCCATCAGAATCATCTAATGAAGAAATCCAAATAATCCATGAAGGAATCCTTCACAGATAGGAAGATCACTCACTGGGATAAGATTAGCTATGCAAAGAATATTTACTTCGATCAGCCTGCGTCATTTGCAAGAAGAAATTAAAATCTTTCATCCATAGAAATGCAAACAGGTACAAACTGTCTGTAATAAATATTTCTTTCTGAAGAAGTCTTCCAAATAAGGAATATGAAAGATGGACTTCTCTTATAAAGATAAGTAATCAGTCCATGAAGAAAATGCATGTTGTCATTGTCCCTGGCAGTAGATGCCTACTGCTCCTCCACAGAAGTTCCAGTTGTTGTTCCAATTTCCTTGGGTCAGAATTTCCTGAGCCAGTCATGATACCTCAGGTACAGAATAGTGTATTTGAATGTCTTTGACTTTGAAGAGGTTGGTGATTATGTTTCATTCCTTTAGATACTTCCAAAGCATTTGAGGCTAATACAGACCATTCAAGCCCTCGGATGTGGTCTAGAGAAAAAGAAAATGTCCTTTTGAATTTTTCTTTGAATAAAGAAACCTTATAATACCCAACAATTAATTTGGCTATTCTGGAAGTTTTGAATTCATGTATGCATCATTCCAACTGTTGGCTCAGCTTCTTCTCCAGTTTTGGCCTGATACACTCCTAATGGATGAGACCTCTGGTCAAAGACAACAATGTGTTGGGGTGCAATGCATGGGAAGGAGTAGAGGCCACTGTTCAGCCATTCTCACCCTAAGCTCTCCTGAAGATATCACCTCCTGTCCTCGGGCATAGCAATTGTCAGGCAGTCTCTTCAGAATCCAGTAAGTAATGGATTGGTACAGACCCAGCTTCCAAGATGGAAGGTATAAATACATTGGCTTACCTTAAATTTAGCCTTAGGCTGTGCCAGAGAAGATGCAGGTTGAGGTTAAGGAGGAATTTCTTCACTGAAAGGGTTGCTAAACATGGGAATGGGTTGTCCAGGATAGTGGAGTCACAATTCCCTGAAGGTGTTTAAGAAACGACTGAACCTGGCACTTGGTGGATGACACTGGATGGCAAGGTGGTGATCAGTCAAAGGCTGAACTCAGTGATCTCAGAGGTCTTTTCTAGCCATAATGATTGCATGATTCTTTGAGGAAAGCTTTTGAAACAGTTCCAGCAGCGGCTGGACTGCCAAGGCTTTTGTGCTTCCCAGAGTGATGCAGGGGAGGAAGATGAAGAATGATTGCTCTCATCATTGTCTAGGGAACCATTTTGCTCATAGACATGGAAGTCTGTACAAAGGGAACCGAGGCAATATTTGTCTTGTTTGGTTTTATTTTGGCTAATGAGTTCATAAAATAAAGCTTAATTTACAGAGACCATTGTTCCCTAAATTTGAGATATTCAGATGGACTGTGACAATAATGTTCACTGAAAGAGGATCTCACATGCCTCTGGTGTGCGCATGGCATTGTGATTAGGACAAATAATAATACTATGAACGTTCATATTAACTTAATTATTAGTTATCATTGCTAACCATGGGATCAGTCAAGTTGTTAATGATTGCTGCATTCATAGACCAGGTGGAAGAGCAAGATAAGGAGCCCTTGGAACAGCTGCATCCAGGCTGGTATTGCACAAATTTGAGCAAAGGTTGTCATATCATGTTATAAAAGTCTGAGATGGTTCCCAAGCAACCTGTTAAACATGCTTATAACGCACTGTGCTCTGTACTGCCTGTAGAGTAAATAAATCTGTCCTTGGCCTGGTGGGTTTTTTTCTTTTTTTAAACTTTTCCTGCTCATTCACATAGCTTTAAAGCCTGTGAACAAAGGTGGCAAACCCTCACAGCTTCAGACCATCCTCCAGCAGTCCCTGCCCTTAGTTCAGAAAATTCAATAGGCTCATCTCCCCTGTCAGGCTTGAGAAGGACAGTTTTGAAGACTAACACTCAAATGAGACCTTCCAAAAGTCTTTAGCCCTTCTGTTCCTTAATGTTGTGAGCTGTCCTGAAAAAGAAGTCTGAACAAATCATACCTCCTCCACCATTTACAATCTCTTTCCACTCAAGACCAGCAGCTCCGAGTGAATTTGATATTTTTAGGCCAGGCCTGAGGTATGTATTATTTATGGATATCTTAGACAAGAATTTCTAAAGCAGCCAAATTTAAAAAGAATGTTAAAGCTCTCCCCCAGTGCACAGTTGCTAATGGGATTTCAGAAAGGAGCATGACTTCTCATCAAATCAATATTTGATCAGGCAATAAATGTGACTTGCTTAGGAACTCAAGGGTGGCAGAATTCTCAATGTTTATGTTCTGTATGTCAAAATAATATCAAACCATTTTAGAGGGTACTGGTGTCACAGCAGAAGCCATGTTGTTCTCTTAGCCCCTACACAATCTTCATAGAGTGACCTGGGTTGGAAATGACCTTATAGATCATTCAACATCCTTTCACTAGATCAGTGTTCTGGCCTTGATCAATGCCAGGGATGGAGCAGCCTCAGCTTCTCTGGGTGTCTCACAGGACCTTCAATTTAATTCTTGCATTCCATGAAGAGTCATATTTTTCCTTTTCTGCCCTCCCACTACGATCCTGGAAGAGATACCTATTTTTGGAAAGGGTTGTTTAATCTGTTTTATCTGTGACCTAAATCACTGGAGTGTTTTGCATCTTTCATGATTGGTCAAAATCCCATTGCAGGAATGCTGTGGTAATACAGAAAGTCCTCCATAGCTATAAAAAGCTTCAGGCCAAGTATGATACCATCAATAATAACAAATACAAGAAAATGTAGAGAAAATGGTTCATTTTGGTTTTCTTAATACATGTTGATGGTAAGACACAAATCTTGATACTTCTAAACAAACTGAGATTCTAGCAGGTTGGAGTATGTAGCAATAAGGCTGAAGAAGGTGTAAATAGAAACAATTAGACATGAGGAGTCACCAGTTTAGTGAGCAAGTGTTATAGAGATTCTTTGAAGGAAAAATAAAAAGCTGAAAAATATCTCAAACCCAGAAAAAGTACTTGAACCTGTTGAGGTATCTTTTTATCCAGAGTTCAGAATTATTCTCCATTTTCAAGTGTAAACTTTATAGAGATTAATAGCATGAACAAAGAACTCCCATGGTACCAGAACTTACTCTCCATGAGAAATGAAGAGAGAGAATAACCCTTAAGTGGTGCATTATTTAAGCACTGACCTGTGCAATGGTAACCAGAAGTCTGACAAATAAAAATAGCATGAATTTCTAGATCACACTTTTCAGGGAGGATATTCTGAAATACTGCTATGTACAACAAGATTATGAGTCCAACAGGGATTTCTTCTCCATTCCTGCCTAATAAACCAATATCAAAACTATTCCTGCAGTTTCAGCTGGGAATCTCACTGTCTGGACTGTATACTTCTGTATCAGTCCTAATAACTATATTTTATATATGTGTGTAGATTGCACTTAAGTGATCCCAACCCATTCAGTGTTACTTTCATCTGAGAGCACAGAAGGTTAATTAATCATGGAAGGTTAATTTTGCAAGCTGTACTGGGCATCTGAACTGCTTGTTGGTCTTTAGCTTCCCTGGCATTATTTTTTCCCAAAAATATCAAATCAAACCCAATCTCAGAGCAAAATGATAGGTGGACCGTAATCACTTTTGCTTTGGAACCTTTTGGAATGCATTTTGTGGAGTGGAAAGAAAATGTACTTGACCTAGCTACACAAAAAGCATAGAATATGGGAAAAAAATTGACACTGGGGAGATAATTACACTTACTGTGTTAGCAATTGTACCAAGATGAAGCACATTCAAGGTCAAAGAAATTAACAGATTCAGTGTGTTTGGACTTGAGGTCATTCATAATTTTTTCATACTTCATAGCAGCACAGCCTTGTGTTCAGGAAAGGCAATAAAACAGACAAATGGTACGGAGGGGAGGAAAGAAAGTGTTGGTGTGAGCTGGCAAATCATAACAGGCACAGAAAACAGTGCTGGGGGATAGAGAATGGGGAAAAGACAAGGAAAACTTTTCCTGACCATGAGGAGACCTTGACCTGTCCATCTTTTGTTTCATTGCAACAAATGGCAGAAGGCTCACAAAAATTATCGGCCAGAAATTTCAGAACTATACCACTGATGGTAGAGGACAACTGAAAATAACTTATGACTCACCACCAAAACTGATTTTGTCACTGTGGCAACAAACACAGACCAAAGATATCATGAAGATGCATTTCAATGGTTTCTCATGTTGAAACCATTGTAGTTTTAAGTAATTTCTGTATCTGGACTCTCATTACGAAAGTGTTCAAGGAAATAATAATTCACAGACATTTTGAAAGCTGTGAGAGAGCATTTACATTTTCACAGTTTCTGTACAGTTAATTTTTAATAAACTTACTCCTTTCTAGTTACAGATTCCCCTCTACTTGAGAGAGGGTTTTTTACCTCCTATGTATTACCTGACAAAATTGCCATGATTTCTTTATTCTCATTATAGTTTCTCAAGGCAGTGTTAGATTCAATAACAGAATATACATGAAGAAATGTTTTCTATTTAGTATTTTTTTTCTGAGAATATCACCTTAGTTTGGGAAGTTGGCTTTATATGCTATCACCTTAACTGGAAAATCCAGACCTGCACAATTTCCTGATTTTATTATCTGATGAGCTCTCTTTGGGCAAAGGAGTATTTTCCCTAGAGATTTCAATGAATACATAAGAAATATGTTCTGTGTCAATATAACAGGACAGTCTTAAAAAAACCCCCAAACCATAGCTAGCTTATAATTGCATAATTATTTTTTTTGAAACGGTTAGAAGTCAATTATCAACCATCTAAAGGTCTAAATCACATTTTTGCTGTCATTCAACTCCAGTAGAAAGAAAGGTTTTCTTATTTGGTTACAGTGTAAATATTTAAAGGTATAAAAGGTAAAAAAGTAAATTGATAGGTATCAAAAGCAAATTGCAGACTTTTCTTATTTTCTTTTAAAACTATTTTTCCCCAACCAAAGTATCAAAGACATTGTGGCATAAAATATAAATTTCATCCTGTGGATGGCACTCCTGGACTGTCAAAAAACTAGTGACTTTAGAGAACTATGCCTTTGATGAAATTTTAAAGGGAAATTCAGATTTTTTTTTTTCCATATCCACAATATTCAGAAGGCAAGACTGAAATAGCCAAGGTACTTGTAAAATGACTGCAAAAGCTATTTATTAAGTGTAGGTAAGCAGTTTTTATAGCCTCAGCACCCAGTCAAACCATCACAGGTAAGTTCAACAAATACAGTATTTCATCAAATGAATGAGAAACTAAATCTGCTGGGTAAGCAGCAGCAAGACATAATCACAATCCCAGAATGGTTTATGTTGCACATGATTAAAGAAGAGTCCTGGATCCAGCTCCAGGTCCGGGAGAAAAAAGTGAGTGAATTGTCCCTTCAGAGGGTGATAGCTGGACCATGCTTTTTTGCTTTCTCTTCCTGAGAATTATCCTGAGATAATTCTCTCAGTCTCTCAGGTAGGGAGGATGAAGATGAAAAAAACCTTTGGGGTTAATTTGCAGCGATGCATCTTTTATGATTAAGAAGGGAGACACAATGAATACAAACAAGAAAATGTGTGAGTGGCCCTATATTTGCTCTTTTGTCCAGCCTGGAATAAAATTCCCTTTTCCCTGGGGATGACCAAAGTCCCTAGCCTCTTGTTGCTGAAAAACTACCACTTAAGGCCAAGCAAAGTGAAAAGAAGTGACATTTTCACAAATGAAAATAAGCAATGAATCTGTGAAAGAGTAATGATAAAGATTACAGAGAGAAAACCATTGGACAGAATTGTTTGATTTTGGCCAGAAATTCGCAGTAATGACCTCATCCCCACCTACATTGCTCAGGGGGACTCTCAGAGTAAAGAGTGCAAGAAACACTGACCACCAAGCAAAATTCAACTCAATGTATTTCATGAAAATCTATTTGTCAGGCCTCTTGTGCTTGTAAACTTCTTGCTAAACACAGCTAGGTTTAAAAGAAACCTACTTTAAGATTTTTTTTTCCATCTACACACAATTCCTTTTCCCTTTTTCCTAACACGAACAACACCATACTAAGCGCCTGCTGTTATTCTTGCTGTTGCTGCACCCATTCAGGGCAGGCAAAAGCACATAGTTGTGTTCTGCTAACAGGTTTTCCTGTGGAAAATGTGTGGCATCCAGGGGTTACATCACCCTGGCTCACTCTAACACCAGTGACAAATGGGATCATTTACAGGACAGTAAACAGCCACACAATTGTAGCTATTTTCTGCACCTAAATGACACATTTTAATGCCCTAAATAGAGAGTCTGTGATCTATATAAGCAATTTGTATATCAAGATAATAAGCAGCCAAATAAAATTGCTCGTCCTTTAGTGAGAAATGTCTTATGAAGAGGGAATGGAGAGAAATTAATGAGTCAAGTGTCATCTCTGCAAGGAATAGTGTAAAACAAATTAATAATTAAGAATTCAGGGTCATGCTGGCAAGAGTTGATCAAGAGTTACATTTTTGAGAGAACATCATGAGTGAGTACCTTAAACTACCTTGCTGCACAAACCAAAGTGGTGTGCATTCCAGATATAACTTCAGGGAAATCCATGTTCAGATTCATGGTTAATACTGGCCAAATGTACATAGCAGTGATTATTTGCTTTAGGTAAGTATCAGTTTATAAGAACGACCAGACTCATTGCAGACATAACAGTGTTTTCTCCAAATTAGAATATGCAGTTAAAATAATAGTGCTATACTGCATATTCACACTCGAAATAGAACTTAGCTTCAAATGCATATTAAGTTTCACATTTTCAACAAAGCATATTTATCATTCTTAGAAATTCAATTAAGTCAAATGTTCTGAAGAAAAGATCTCAAAAGGCAAGATTTTTGTAAAGAATGGAAAACATCTTTAAGGTGATATTTTTTCTTCACAGCTAACTTAGCAACCAATTTAAATATATATAGCTCAACCAGAATTGCTTTACTTAAACACCAAACTCCATTTCACAAGCCATTAATGACATCATCCTAGACATTTTCTCTCACTACTTCTGAGAAATTTTCAGCATGCTTCCTTCCATATTACTGCCTGTTCAAACAGATTGTTACTAAAGCTTTCAAGGCACCCACATGGATGCAGCAGAAAAAATATTTCCTTGCAAGAAATGTTTGCCAAACCCTTATTCACTTCAGTGCCTCAGCCTGCCATTGCTCATTTCAGACCACAAGATTCAACACTTGTGCTTTGAACAAATGACAGCAAATATGTTCTCAAACGTCAGACTCATTCTGAGCATAGACTCACTAGTGCAAGGGCCAGCAAGAAATTGGCTTAAATAATTGTTTAGGAGTGGATCTTCAGAGAATTTGGTTGTCACTCTGCAGAAGCCACAAGGCACCCCTGGAAAAATGGCAGCTGCATCCATTTGTAAATGTTCTGTTCAACAGTGTCTGCTCTACAAGTATTCAAGTGCATTTCAACACACTGCTTACCAGATACCAGATTCTGAGCAAGACTCAGCTGCTTCAGCTTAATAAAGCAGCTAGAAAGATGGTATAAATATTGTGACTCTTTTTGTTGATCAGGTCTGTCCATTATTAAACATCTGCACCCTCAGGAGTAATGAAACTTTCTTGCCACTGTATTTTCCATAGCACATAAACAGCACACAGTAGACCACACAAGGCATATTTTAAAATCTAAAAGGTCTTCTTCCACAAGGAGTTCATGCCCTGAGGTGATCCCTCTGTCAGGACAGAAGTGGAGGCAGTCCAGAGTTTTTGTGCTTTCTCAAGACAGACAGAAGCAGCTGCCATTGTCAGGATTATTGTCCATAGCCCATGGCTATTAAAGACAACTGACACCAGGAAAAAGGCAAATCCTTAGCATGATAAGGAGATTTCTCAGGAAAAGAGGACTGTTTGAGGCAGAGAACATCACTGATCATTACTGTGAATGTGGAGCTCATTTTGCCAACCTCTGCTCAGAAAAGCCCTGCTCTCACTTGGAAGGTGATTTAACAGATGTGTTCTTCACCACATGTGCAGTCTAGAGCCCATCCAAAGAAAATAGATCCACAGAAACTGGAGATTATCTCTTGCTGAGAAAAAAAAGGAATGAAATAGTGTGTGTAGCTAACAGCACAAGGAAGGTGGCATTTGAAAACAGCCAGGTGTGTGATAACCAGCAGTAAGATCTGAGTTTGAAGAGAGAGACAATTTATTTCTGTGTGATAAACTGTAGATACCTTAATGCATTAAGAGTTTGAGACCCTTACATCACAGCAGTAAATGGAGATACTGAGACCCTTATGGAATTTTATGAGAAATAAGTTCTTACTCTTTTTCCAGCAAGGCAAGGACAATTTTCCCAGAATAGCCCAAAAAAATTAGAGAAGTCTAATGACTTTCCAAAATGGATGTGTCTCCTCAGTGAACAATGCCACCACTTCTAATCGGATTAAGTTGAGCTCACTGTCAATGGGATGGCAAACTAGCCCTTGTAATATCCACGTGGCTGGGGCAATTTTTCCTGATGCTGCTTTAGGGCACTGAGCTGTTAAAGGAGAGTGGTGGTTGAATGCTGTTAACTCCAGTTCTCTTAAACTCACTAACATGGCTGCTTGTCCACAGCTTGCTATACAAGTGAATTACTGTGAATTACCCTGCTAAATCTTCCTAAAATCAAGATATTTCCTCTTTTGTTGTTTCATCAATTTGAAGTGAATTTCTTTCCTTGCTCACTTTTCTATATTTTGAGCAACAATTTCTACTTCTATTCTTAGTGTAGGTTTCCCCCCTATCAATTAAACTGAGATTAGTGACAAAGTCAGAGAGTGTGGCCTGGATCTGGTGGCTTTGTACTTAATTCTGATGCTACTTTTCTATCTGCTACTGGATGGCAACCTACTTTTGTGTCAGATGTCTTCTGAATTTTCTCTGGCACAAATAAGTCTAAGTGAAAGGCAGAATTCCACAATTAAAATTAATTTTGGGATTAGAGAATGGGGTTCATCTTATTCCATACACTTTTATATTCCTATACTTGCAGAGCAGAAATTCTGCATTCTTAATTAAGCTTGATGGTTGTATCCAAAAAGAAAATCAAAGGAGATTTTGAGAGACCATAGACAGCTCTGTGGATCTGTGATAGAGAGAAAGGAAGATAAATGAAAGCTGGTGGAATATGACCTTTTTTAACATGTTCCATTTCATTGTATTTGGTAGTTATTGACAAGGGATATTTAACTTCAGAGCTTCCAGGAAAGCAGTGGAAATTGTGTAGGCATCAGTCCCAAGCAGTGTTTGTATTGAAAGAGATGAATTAACAATTAACAGAAATCATTAGTAAAACTGTAGTAGACAGAACAGGTCACTGAGTAAGCAACAATAAGGGAAGGGGCATCAGGGAACAACTGTTGGAGAAGGGAACAGCTCACCAAAGGTGATAGAAGTGCAGGAAGTGAGGAATAGGTGTCAGAGGAGAAACAGCTCAAACATGATAAGTTGCTGCTTAGATAAGGGCTTGTACCGGCAGCACCTTGAGAAGATCTAACTATGAAGGAGGTGAATGCCCCATGATAGAAAGAAAGCAACCAGCTGAGGTAGCAGCTGCCTCATAATCTCATTGGGGAAGTGAACTGTGAAACAGCTCTAGCTACAGAGTGTACGATAGTTATATTATCTCATGTGTCTACTTTGGGATGTTCTTTTCTTTTTCTAAGTTTGGTAAAATAAAGTCAACTAGTTGGTATTGGCAAGCAGAGAAAATCAGTTCAGTGAACCCAAAAAGTGTAATTAAATTTTCCTGAAGTTGCAAGATGAAGCCTGAGCTGTCATTAACTATGACTTAACACAGCATCCTTGTCCCTTTTCCTGCATATCAATCCTGACAGGTTAGGCATGCTTACAAATGAGTGAGTGATTGGGTTGGGAGTTAAAAGCATGATATATTTTAGGGAAAGTTTAAACTGCAGCAAATAGTTCCCTTGTAGGAACAGGAACCACATAAGAACTGGAACAAAAGAGAGCAGTTACACCTAGTCTTTCTAATCATATGGAGTGCAAAGTCTTTAGGATTTGAAGTACCCCTGCTCTGGGAAGCAATTTCTTCAACCTACTCCTGGTCACCTTATTTTTTAACTTTAAACATTTTAGGAGACGATGAGGAGAGGAATGGATGAACTCTTTTAGTGGTAACAGCTGGTGCTCAGTTGTCATCCTTCCAAAAGTCCCAGTAGCCTCCCAGTTATATGACCAGGTGCTTGTTCTCAGCATGACAGAAGAGGGGCTGCCAAGCATCCACAAAGGATAGGGATAGCAGCTGTGAGCAGCTATCATCTTTGGGGGAAAATAGCTATTAGCAGAGCATAAGGTATCTTGGATAAAGGCAGAAAATGAGATCAAAATGTCCTGATGACAGTCAGCCCATGGAGAACATGGGCTAGGCATCCAAAAATGAATGTAGACTGGAAGTAAACTTTTCCCACTGTATTGTTCAGTGATTTTACAAATATTTGCATTCCTTATTTATTTATTTTTTTTATTTTTAAGAAGTGACTCTAGACCTTTCTAGAAAATTCTTCTTTGTTACACAGAAAGTAAGGCAGAAGTATATCTTCAGGGTTTTATCCCTACCTGGTTAATGATAATTTCTGCTTTCCTAAGCACCACAAGATTTCAGAAGCCACGATCTATAACTCCAAAATGATGAAACATTTCCCTCACCCACAATGTAGTTTTCCATTGTTCTGTGATCTTTGGCCTTCCACATGGAGAAAAATTGACCTTTCATCTTTATTGTCTGGTTCTTGTTCTGCTTGAATTCGGACAGGCTTAAATGACTTGCTATGGAAGAACAATGCTGTTTAGTCTCATCAGGAGAGTAACTCTGCTTAGCCTTGCATTTGTGATTTTTATAAAGAATGCAGTCTGAAGACATATTTGTGCCTGAAATATGTGAAATTTTAAGTTCATCCATGAGTATATTGTAATAATTCCATCTTTACTCATTCAGTTCATATCATTCTGGCAATCTCTTCTGCGTGTGCTGTGTTGTCATCATGGGTGTCATTTCATGGGTCATTGTCACACACACACACACAGAGGAGGGTGATACTCCCACAACTGCATTACTGGCTGATGGTGGAAGAGAAATATAAATTAAAGCTCCCAATTTAATATATGGAAGATCTGTTGCTCTGACTGCTCTTAAAATTGCTGGAGACCTGGAAGCCCCTCATGGCCGCAAATGTCATGCAGTTATGTAAGCAAAAGCAAACAAAATAAAAAAATCAGAATGTATATCCAGACCATCCAAACTAATTACACTGCCATTAATTCATTGCTATCTGATTGATTACAACCAGCAAAAATAACTTTGTAATTGCACAGCTGTCACTCTCAAAAGCTTGTCCTTTTTTTATTGTGTGAAAACTTGTCAAAAACCATACCATCAAAAGGGTCATCCATTTGTACCAAGGAACTCCACTACTGCTCTGCTTTGGAACCACAGTGAGAAGCTTCTGTCCATGCTTTGGCTTCCTGAATTCCTAGGAACACCCAGAATTACCCATTACATTAGATTCCCATACATAGACTAAATATAAGCAGCACAATGTGAGTTCAATTGTTTGCCTGTGCAGGATAGCACTCACACTGAGCCATTAAAATTGCATTTTGTTTAACTGATTGACTAGCCTCAGATCTTCATCAGCAAGTGAAAATAACTGAGTGTGGACCCCAAAAGCAATGACATTTCAGCCATGACCTTACATGCCCAGTAACAGCCACTGTTCTGTAACACAGGGTGAAACTGAAAAAGAGCCCAGAGTCACATCTGAAGCATTTAAACCTAGAAAATAACTGTAAACAATGACTGTTAGTAGCTCAAAGTAATTTATGGCCATAGGAAAAGGTTTAATGGTCAGGCCATAAAAATAGGTCATTCTATTGTTTGTATTATCCATGCAGATAAGAAAGGCAATATTGGCACTGGTTTCCAAACAAACTGCAGTTAGTCAGGCACTCCTTTATCTACCTCTTGGACTTAGTTTACTTCAAATCCTTTTATGCTTTTCTACTCTTTGAAGGAACAGGGAGACAAAAGGGAACCTCCTTTCAGAAAGAAAAAAAAAAAAAGGAAAAAAGCATCATATTTTCTTCTCTTGTTCTTTTTTTACTTTAAATCTCAACAGTGCTCCAAGGAGAAAAGTCACCTGTAAATGCTTTGAAAGACACTGCCACTGTAGCTTTAAAACAAGATAGAAAGAAATCATTTACCAAACTAGAAGATTATCCTGAAATCTGGAAACACTCCTTGATGTATATTCATTATGAGAAAGAGGAAGAAAGGAGAAAAACAATCATATCTAAATGGTCTCAAACAAGCCTGGGAAGCTTTATGGTCAGATGGGAGCCAGAAAAATAAACCAGCTGCTCATTTTTCCTTCCTTTTCTAATTTGAGGAAGAGAATGGATTTTCTCTCAGGTGTACTCCATGCACAATTGGAGGCACTGACAGTGACACAAAATAGGCATAGAATTCAGGTCTGAACACAAGGTATCCCTTCTTCCAGGGTTTTTGGCCTTTGTTGTTGTAATTCTATTTGCTTTGGTTTTAGGAGAAAGTGGAAAATTTGCCCTGCTTTCTGAGCAAACCCAACTTTATCCAGTTAAGACTGGAACAACACTTTAACAAAAAAATCAACTTAAATGTTGATAATTCAGTCTAAGGAAAATTCCTATCTTATACCATTGTACTGAGCACACAACTTTCCAAGGACTGTGCCTATTCCTACAATGGTCAAAGAATAGAGAAGAGGACTAGAGGGTAGAAAAACACTGAACAACAGAGGAAAAAGTTGCTATTCTTCAATTACAAGAGAGTTATCCTGACAGAATAACGTACTGAAAACTTGTGGGCTTCAGAGTCACAGATAGTTTTGCAGATCTCAGCCTAAAATTTACAAATATCTTCGTAATTTCAGTCTAAAACTATTTTAGGACTAAAGTCTGCCCAAAGTATCTCATGAAGACACTGCAATGCAAAAGATCCATTAAAGTTTAGTGGGTTCTTTTAAAAACCTGAAAGTCTGATTTATTCCTGCTAGGGAAACCAAAATGAAAACACAGGACTTGCAAATAAACAAATATTTTAAATTAAGACAGATATTCCCACCGTACTACAAGCTAAATGAATAAATACACACAAATTCTCACTCCACAAATACCTTCATTTCATCTCTATGTCTATAAAGACAGGTTCTATTTATTTCCATGGATACTCAGCACTACTTGGAAGTCATGATTTAATTACCTCTACAAATCTTCAGCAAAATAAACACTGAGGTGGTAGTGACAAACAATTCATAATCCACCTTGTTTTCACCTAAATTGAAAACTGCCTTCTTTTGAATTTAAAACTTGTCTCTCTTGGGTTCACTTCAGCCTGAACTCTTAAGATATTTACTCTACTAATAGCTACATGATTGCAGTGGCTGGGCATGTCTTGGGTCTATTAATCTATATTTAAACATTCCAAAGTAATGGCAGGGACCTGACAAGTTAAGGAGATTAAGATTTAAGGCTAATAATCAGAGAGAGCTTTTATTCCAAGCTTTTTGCTGATTAAGGGAAATGTCTGAAAAAAGTACATTGCCTTTTGTTCAGCATATGGGAAAGAGTGAGAGTGGGACAGCACAGCTTTTACTGCATTTGAGAGAAGTAATTTTTGAGTAATTTGAGAGAAATACTTTTTTTTAATACTTTAAAATCTTGCTAGAGTGTAGTCTGATTTATACATAACAGAACAAAGGATAATACAAAAGTTTTTCAAACTTTCTCAGTAGAAATTCTTTCATCCAAAGCTGTTCTAGCCTGTAGGATAAACAGATGCCATGTCTTCGTGTTCATTTACTTGTGAGAATTTAGGGTCTTGCATTTTAAGAGTCCCCATGATGCTCTGCTCTGCATGGTGTAAAATAGGTGTGTGTGAACTAAAGCTGAGGGGAAGTTTAAACAAGCTCATTTGAGTCCCTTCTGGATTTCTCAAATATCTCATAAAGCCTGGAAGACAGGAAAGATCTTTCCCATCATCTAACAATTTCTCCAACAGCAGAAGCCTTTTTCTCCTACTGACTTCACTCCCCTTTTTGGAGCAGCCCTTCCCTACAGCTTCATGGAGTAGCTGTTCTGCAGTGGATAAGATCAGCTAGAGGAGTTTCCTAGAATCACAGAATGGGCTGGGCTGGGAGGGACATTAAAAATTATTTCATTTCACCCCTGCTGCCAGGGGCATGCACCAGGTTGCTCAGAGCCCCATCCAACCTGGCCTGAAATGCCTCCAGGGATGTGGAATCCACAGCTTCTCATGAAAACCTGTCCCGATGCTTCACCATCCTCACAGGTAAGAATTTCTTCCCCATATCTGATCTAAACCTACCCTCCTTAATTTTGAAGCCATTCCCCCTTGTCCTGTCACTCCAGACCCCTGTAAATAATCTCTCTCCATCTTTCCTGTGAGCTCTCTTCAGGCCACAATTTGGACACCCCGAAGCCTTTTCTTTTCCAAGCTGAACAATCCCAATTCTCACAGTCCTTCCTCTTCTGCTTGCTTTTAAAAAAATGAATAAATGTGACAGGCAATTACTCTGAAATAAGAATAATCTGTTCTCTGTAAGAAGTTGCCTATAAAAATAAAGGATTAGAGAAATCTTAGAAAAAGTAAACATTTCTTACCTAATCTGCTCTAGTGGACACCCAGGTCTTATGGTTTCAGCCTCTGAGTAGTTGAGCTGGTTCATTGTCAGGGTCTAAAGCCTGAAAGTCTTTCAACCACCCTAAGCTGTTGCAGGGTGAGCTCCTTACACACAGTGTGCAGTGTGTGCCAAGAGAATATGTTCAGTTCTGGGCATTTTGAATATATGCTGTGTGGCTGTGACAAAAAAAAAAAAAAAAAAAAAAAGGAAAGAAAAGGTGAGTATTTTTGGTTCTGCTTTGGGATAATCCTGTTTCCCCTTTCTCTTCTTTATCTTCCCTTACCAAGCAGGGGCTTTCTTTTATATTCTCAATTTTAGATATTCAGACTACTTACAGTCTTTACCAAAGCAGAGTTGCAATTTCAAAAGTTTCATTTTGATGGCTGGAAGGAATTAGTCTGCTTGAGTTCAAGTTGTCTATTCAAAAAGAGGGATAGATCACTCTAGTGATCAATACATCTTTCCTTGTGCAGGCTGATGCCCAGGAGAATGAAACAACAGGCATTTGAGCCATAAATATCGAGTTCTTTTCCTAACAAGCTGTTAATTTTTGGGGTAGGAGACAAGCAAAGGCTTCACATCAGTCATAAGGGAAATTAACGTGTTACTGTTTTAATGCTGTATGAGGTATTGTTAAGGAATTATTTGGCAGTTTCTTTTTGCTCTCTTTAAGGTTTATACTATACATGTGGGGAAGAAAGAAAAATGTCTTTCCTTTTGTCAGCAGATCTCTTGATGGATTGGGAGGAAGCAAAACCAACTAGAAACAGTAAAGCATAAACTTGATATTTAGCTAACAACAACAACAACAAAAAAGCATCGAATGGGGCAGCATAGCTCATTCTTTATTTTTATTGGCCTTGGAGTTACTTAGATTTTTTTCCTTTATTTATTTTCATAGAAGTAACTCCACTCAGTTGTTAATGTACTTCCACTCCCTTCAACCTTGAGATAAAATACCCAAGAACAAACCTAACATTATTAGCAGCAAAACAAAGGCTGTGCAGCTCCCCAAATCTGCAGCATTTGACTCAGCCTGCGAAGCTGAAAGTGGAGGAATTTACCAGCCCTGGTGGACAAACAGTCATATTTCTTGGGAGGACATATAACTTGCTTGCCTGTGGCATTTCTCTAGACTGTGTTCCTGACTAAGGCTTTTCCTGCTGAAAGCACAGTCCATTTTCATTTCTTTTCCCACGAGCTCCTATGACTGCTTTACTGCTTTCATTTACAACAGTAGTGCTGTCTTTGTAGTGCTGCATGAACCTCAGTATATTTGATCACAGGAGGTATTTATACACAAGCTTTTATAAAACATCGCTCAAGGCTCTTCTCTTTCAAGCTCGTTTCCTCAGTTCCCGAGCTTTTATGAAGTGCTGAGACCATTTAAATATAATGATTGCAAATATCTCAGTGAGATTTTTTTACTGATCCAAACTTTGCTAGGCAACATTCTCTCACATGGATACCTACAAGGAAGCCAGAGAGAGACAGAAATTGGAACAGAGCAAGGAGGAATAAGCACAAATTTACAGAGAGTAGGATTAGATCAGATGTCAGGAAGGAATTCTTTTCCTGTGAGGGTGGTGAGGCTTTGGCACAGGTGGCTTAGAGAAATTGTGGAAGCCCCATTCCTGGAAGTGTTCAAGGCAAGGTTAGGTGGAGCTAACCTGGTCTTGTGGAAGGTGTCACTGCCCATGACAGAGGTTTGTAACTTGAATATCTTCAAGGTCCCTTCCAACCCAAACCATTCTAGGATCTCAAAGCCTCCCTACATCGTAGGATCCTCACCAGGAATATCATAGAATCATAAACTGGAGATGAGTTGAGGCACATAACTCAGAATTAAATAAAACTTACATCAACAGAATAGAAAAGAGTCTATTCAACTGGCAGATGCTATTATGTTTTCCTTAAATTTCAGACAGAAAATTGCAGGCACACTCTGTGGAGATAATTTATAATAAATCCATTGTTTCCATGCTCCACATGTTCAGTACTGTATGGGAGCCTGCATATTGCAGACACAACCAAAAACCTCAGAGGGATGTCAAGATGAACTGCACAGCAACGTCATATAGCTGGAAATCCCATATAACCACACAAAGTCCTTCCATTTTTTCTGTCAGAAAGTAATTTGGGTGATATAGACAAATTGGAAGCCTGTGATGCCTATAAATGATAAATAGGTTTACAATTTATATTGCCTTGCACTGAATTAAAATCTAAGCATAAAAAAAAAGGTAAGCAGGAAAAGGGGGAAAGGACACCACATTTTGTAAGAGGGGTAACAAAATAAAAAACATGAGGCAAAGTAGGGAAAAATAGAGAAGAAAGGAGAGACAATCACTTTGCTTTCAACTTTACTTAGTGAAATTTTACCAAAAAAAGCAAATTAATGAAAAAAGCACCTAATTTCATCTCATTAAAAAAGTAATAGTGCAGAGAATTTTCAATGCACCAAAATATGCCTGCAGATTCAACTTGAGCTAATTAGTCTGCTCAAGGATGGTGAGACATCTTGAAATTTCTTTTTCTTCGGATTAATTACATTTTTCTAGAATTCTCCAGAATTTCTATTGGGCTTTATATGCATCCTCTGTCATAATGAGTAGTACTATCAACCTGCACTAGTCAAGATCGATTTAACTTTATAAATTAGAAAGATCTGCACACTGGAGTAGGGAATGCAGGGTATTTTCTAAGTAGCTGATAACATCCAGAAGGAAATGCAAGATGCCCCATTTGGAGATGTTGCCATCATTACTGTTCATCACGTTAATCAGTGAGCAGGCTGCTCCAGTCACTGGTGAATCCCATGGGTGCAATTCTATCTCGTGACAGACTATAGTTAAACACTTTGCTCAGTGGCATGGTCTTCCTTTCACATAAATTCAGTGTTTGCTGCACCAAGCTAGACACAGGATCTGCCTGTGGGGAAACAGCAAAATTGGTCTCTAAATACATTGAACAGAAGCTCAAGGAAATATAAACTCAGAGCATGCCAAAATATTTTGTCCCTTGAAGGTAGCAATGATTTATGCAAACCAGTTTACTCTTCGTGCTGCAGGCATTAAGAAAAACCAGGGCTCGCTAATGAGTTATCAGGAGAGTGGGAGAACAAGCTAGATGGGGAATCCTTTCAGTGCTGTCAGTGCTAAATTAGGTCTATCAAGACCACAAAAAGAATACACAGAGTAGTGACTATTCAGTTAATTCCCTTTGTTGAGTTGAAAGGTTGGCATTTAGCTGGGAAAAAAAAATAAGGAAAGCTTTTGAGTCTCAATCAGTTTGGTATTTCCAGGCATCTATCACATATTTAAAGCAGGGATGACTTTTCTTTCCACTGCAAAAAGAGGAGCCAAAAGGAAGCATAATATCAGTGCCTGTATTATCAGGGTATTCTCATAGGGAACATAAGGATGAGATTGTCAATGAAAGTTTCATCTGCAACCTTTCTTCAGTTTAATTTCAATTACATTAGTGAAAGTAAATTTTTCTTAATCTTTGGAAATATTTTCATCAATCCATCCCTCAAAGTGAAGACTTCAAAGTAGGTCGAATCCAAAAGTACACCATTTGTTGTGCCAGCTGATTGCAGCATTTGTGGAAAGCAAAATCATCATCAATCTTCTGTCCAAAAAAAATGTCAAGGACCAATTTGCCCATATCGACCTTCCCATTAAATCCATTATATGAATATGACAAAGACCCAAAGACCCAATAGAAGATTTAGAAACATTAATTATATAGTTTTTTTTTTTTTTTTTTTTTTGCTTAGATGTTTGGTCAGTGGTGGTGTCTATTTTATTTGAGCTTATTTTGCATCTCTTACAGTACGAGCATAACCAAACAATCCTGTGGAAGGGATTTAAGTCAACAGAAGCCAAATGTCAGCTTTGAAATTTTCTAATATAGTTTTTGCTCACTCCTGAGACCTTTTATGACGTGGCACAGCTGAGTCAGACCTGGCAACTGTCTTTTAGTTGAGCAGGGAATGTCTCAATCTATGCCAAAGCCAGATGGCCACTTTTTGCAAGTGCTTTTCAGCTTGAAAAGGGGAAAGTCAGGATTCTGTGCCAAAGACTCAGCCCTTCAAATCCACAATTTAGGGTCAGAGCTGCACAAATGCACCAACAGGGTCCTGGGGAGCAGGCTATGATTCCCAGAGCTTATTTGTTGCCTATAATTTAGGACACTCAGAGAGGATAATTGCTGGGGGATCATTAGGGTTAAAAAAGAGATAATAATCTCACAAGCAACAGATGGCTGCCGGGAAATACATAAAAGCATGTTTGTGTATTGTGTGGGCAATAATCTTGTTTACAATCACACCACCGCAGATTTATTATGTGTCAATGCAAGGTTTTATAAAACCATACTTTAAAATATTATCTTGCATTCAGTGTTTGCCACTACATCAATTGCTAAAATTATGTGCTTGCTTCAAGGTATTTTTTTTCCTTAAAACATCTGTGCATGTGTGATATCAGCAGCGACTTTGCTGCTAGTTCCAATCACCCTTGCATAAACTCATGTAAAATATTTTCTCCACCCCCACAGAACCAAGTGTGAATTTTGCTGAAGCATTTAGTTGTCAGGAGTGAACAGAAAATATATTTGGCAAGACACAGGAAAGGCTCAAACCCCTGCGGAGCTTTCTGTGAATTTATCTTAAGCGGTGTCCAAAATGGAATTCAGAAAAGCTGTTTAGTATGTCCAATCCCTCATTTAATCTACATATGTTTGCACAATTATTGCTCTAATAAAAAAATAATGATAAAATGAAATACTGCTGCTGGTTATTACTGACAGCTGGAGGTCAGAGAATAAAAAGCTTTTAGAAGTTCTGTTAAGAAGTAAAAAAGATGAATGCATAAATACTGGCAGGAAATAACTTATCACTGAGCTGCTACAGCATTCTGACATCTTTGCAATGCAATTTCAGTTCAGGTCACTTCCTATTCTGCATGCCTTTTTTACTGTTTGTTTTTCTAAAGCATAATCATTTATCAGATGTGATTTCAAGTGTAACTTTGGAGACATAGTGAAGAAAACATTATATTGAACTACTTTATCTGCAGCACCACATCCGACACACCGTGACGGGATCACAGATGCAGCTATTGTGTATTTGCCATGCAGGAGCATTATCAGCTATGCCTTTGGCATAACCCAGGAGACTGAAGGAATGGGAACTTTCAATTAAAACCAGCATTTTTAGTGTGAACTCAGCTGAGGAGGATTAGAGGTTTCAGTAAGAAACAAACATCGTCCTTGTCATTCCAATTTAACTGATAGAAAACACAAAGGTCTTAAACTTATTTTGTTCTTTTTTATTTTTCTTTTTATGGACTCATTATTTTTTTTTGTCTTTTAAACCACAACACAGGCTACACCACACCAGGTTCAATCCTGTGCTCTGTGCAAGGAGAGAAACCTCATTAGAGGATATAACTTCCAGAGTTGTTCTTTGGAAGAAAAGACATCTTTTGGATAACTGAAAAAAAATCGAACAGCAGACAGGGCAGTTGTCCAGATGAACCAATAAAATCTTTTCCTAAGCTTCAAGAAAGGTGCTGGAAATCACTGTGTCTTCGCTCATTCACTGTTTTCCTTCATTTATTTCTCAAGTCCAGATCACAACACAAAGAGAAATTTTAATGAGACTGAAGACAGATCCTCATTAATTACCTCCTACGGAGAGAACTGAATCCTCCAAGAATAAATAGCACTTTCTCAAGCCTTATCCAGATCATTTTTATGATCATTTTAAAGATGTTTCTGCTCTCAGAGAACTGCAGCCCTTTTCACTAATAGGCCCAGTCTTGGTTTGATTTTTGTCAGTGCTGCAACACGAGGCTGCACGGTACAGAGAGGAGGAAAGTTTAAGACAATGGACCTGGGTCAAAGACTCATGCTCAAGGGAGAAGGAAACTGCTGATTGTCAGATTTCTGGTGTCATGCACAGCTGTCATGATTTCCCAGTCCAGGTTTGTACATAAGAGTAGCTTTATCCTTCATAAGCTATTCAGTCACCATACAGCCCTCTGAGACTTTTACAGCTGTGACCATGGGGATTCAGAAATCTTGCCTCTCAATGTATGTCCTCAAGTGCAGGTGAAAATAAAAGCATTTACAGTAATCAGTCAGTCAGATGTGGTATGCCCAGATTTAATCCTTTTCTTATACCTAGAAAACAATCTGCCATTAGAGTGGATTCCATGGATCCTTTGAAACTAAATATTCTTTAAATTATCTCTTGCAGCTTTGACACTTGAACTAAAATACCTGCACAGACCCATTTGAATTTGTATCGATTCCCATTCAATCAACAATTCAGAGAAATAAATAGAATGGAACGCTCTGAAGTATAAAGTCAGTAAAAGGGGGAAAAATGGTAAATATTTCAATATTAGAATTTTTCTGAAATCCAAAACCAAGGTCCTGAGTCTTTCTCTTATTGCAGATTACACAGATGTATCTCACATTAAAACAGCTGTCACAGCATTCATCAGGTACAATAAACATATTATATATACAAAAAATATCCAAACAAACATAAATAATTATTAAAAACAAAGGTTTGAATAAGACCAGCCTAGTTACAGAATAATTTAAATTCAGAACAAGAAGGAATGACCATGGCATCACAATTTTGTGCTTTTTTTTTTCTTTTTAGCCTTTGTCAGCTACTGTATCAAGGTCCAATTCCAACAATGTTTATTTCATTCTAGTCTATAAAGAATTATTCAAGTTTTTAATTTCTTGCATCAGTGATGTATAAATTCCTTTCCACGGAAGACTTTGCCCTTGACATGCAGCGTCAAGCTTGTCCTGCATATTTTATTATTATTATTATTAATATTATTATTATGAAATTAGCTATCTCAAAACTCACACAAATGCATTTTCCTACTCCAATTTGAAAATATTGTCATGGCCTATCCCATCCCATCCCATCCCATTATTATTCTATAGGCTCTTACTGAGATGTAAAAAAAGTTCCAAAGCGTGCTGTCTAAAATAAGCAAGACCACATAATAAAAGACCTTCAAATTAATTTAAAATGCTTCTTAATTTCTCCATGGGCCTTTTATTTTGCTAGTGTATTTTTAGCAGTCAAAATTAAATACTGAAATTATAAGCTCTTCAAACGATGCCACTTATCTTGCTCTATTTGAATAGCACTTTTCACAGTGGTGTTCTAACTTTAGTCAAGGCTTCAACTCATTTTGTTTAGTACTTGAAAAATGTGCAGCCTAAAATCAGGGGAAAAATACAAAAACAGTATATAAATGGTCTTTTCAATCTAGCACGACCTCAAATTAGGTTTATCTGTAGTTGAATGAAACATAGATATATTAAAAGAAATAAACCCCATATTTTTGTTGCTATTGATGTACTTTGAAGTAATTAGATCTTTTTTTCAGTACTTTTACTACATTTATACAAGCAGGGAAATGTTTATAAGCAGGCACCCCGTTCACCAAACAAGTCACTTATATTTCCCCCTTTTTAAGCTAATATAGGATCTCTAATATTACTAATTAATACTAAAAATGAAAAATAATCACCATTATGCCATGGATGTGACTGGATCCTATTCAAAGCCACTCAGCAATAATTAGGACACCAAGACAGCTGCTCACATTGAAAATGGATAGTTGCAGTTATTATTAGTCCAATAAAATTTGATGGATGGAAATAAACTCTTGGTCTCAAATGTGTCTGGGAAAAAGAACTTCATGCTAACAGAGAAGCTAATACCAAAGTTAGTGTGACTCAAGTAGGTCTTTTCCCCTGTGATTCTTAACAGTTCCCATGTTTCCAATGTTACAGCAAAGTAGATTGGAAGTAAAATTTCAGATTGATAACAAAACCACAGCTAAACTCTGATAGTTGAAAAAAAACCCAACCCTTCTGTTTACAAGAGTTCAATTCCACTCACAGATAATTATTTCTGTTAGTTCTATAATGAATATTACTTGAAAATTACAAGTTAAAGAAACTAAGAAGTATTTAAGGTTTTTATGTTTACCAGCACAACAGTATCTCAGGTAAGTGCCTGCAATTTTCTGGCCTCTACTTGTCTCACCTTCCAGTCTGATCTTTGTGGAAAATTAAGAACCAGCAGCCTTATTTATCCAAGTTCTACAGCTGGCTGCCTGGAGTTTGAGAGTTGCTAATATTGGTCAAAAATTAAAACTCTTAAAGAAGAAAACTCAAGGAAAAATTAATCTACTGTTACTACATATATTATTTAGACATAAAACCACCTTTTTATAGGAGTAAAAAGAAAAAAAAAATCAAGAAATCCCCATGGACACAGATGAATTTAAATAATCCAAACCTCTTCATATTGAAATTAAGAAATTATTACAAAATTAGCATTCATTTAATAAAAATTGCCAAAGCTTGTATGAAGTCTAACTTCTGCTCAGGTGTAAAGGAAACAAACTCTAGCAGGGAGCTGGTCTGCCCCAGAATAAGAGTCCCTTCTGTTTTCTGTGTCTCACCTCCCTGAACAGACTGATTGCTAATGCCACAAGCATCAGAACCAGAGCACGTGTGCTCCTGAGACTTGCACTTTCCATGGATAGACATGCATGAATATTCATGCAAATGAAATAAAATGGCCTTGAACACTCTGAAAGTTATTTCATGACTACAATTTTAGGGCTTATTCAGAGGATATAATTGTTTTGTCACTATTATAGTCAAAGTATAGGAACTGTCAAGGGAAACAATTGGCCAAAATAACATTAAAAATACAAAGATTGATAGTGGTGAATGTTATTGTTGCACTGATTATTGTATTTTGAGCAGGTATTTTACATTCAAAGGGCTTTGCAACCTTGGAAACCTGATGAAATGCAGGATATAAACATTGAGTGGTGCTTCTATCAAGGCAACTAGTAATGGAAAGAGATTTTATATAGTTACTGATGAAATGTCTCACTTTTATACCATCAGTGTTGAACTGTTGGCAGATAGCTAGCATTAGGGATTTTTTTTGGAGAGGCAGAGTTTTTCTTGTCTGTTTTTATTCTAAGCAAGAAACTGTGAACCATCTTTAAACAGTTTCATCCTTTACTCTATTCCTTTTGAGGAGAATCTAATACACTTCTCTCTGCTGACATTGAAAAACAGGCAAGGAGAAGGACAGCAAAAACCTGTTTTACCTTCATCAAAAGGAGCACCGCAGTTCCTACGCTATTAAAAACTTTGTGAAGTCCCTTTACAGTCTCAGGGAAGTCCTGGATTGAAATAATGTCACAAGGGGAGCAGAGATGGAACATAGCAGTAGTTTAGTGTCTTCTATGTCCTCTGCTGGGTGAATGTATGTTGCCCTGGCAAGAGAATGGGATTTTATGATGCAGTAATGGGCCTTTTCCATCTCTAATTACTATCTCACTGGGGCACTGGGAAGATTATTTAGTTAATGTTTGCACAGCTTTCTGACCATGTAAAGTACTGCTAAAGTGCTAAGCATTACTATTATCATCCAATTATACAATCAATCCAAATTTGAGTAGCACTAAAACAAGTTCCAGTTCCAATTATGCTAACGAAACTGCAAAGGGACTGTACATCCAGAAGTTTCCACCTGGTGCTGTTGCAGTACCTTTGAGAATCCTCATTACAGTGACTTTCCCCAGCACACATTAAACACATATTTACCTGGCTGTGAACTTCAGGTATGTGCCTGAATGGGAACAATGTCAACCAGTGCAGCCCTGGATGACAGATGGTGAGTGGTGAGATGCTCAGCTGATATTTACACTGGGGTCTGCAATACCAAAGCATGTATTCCAAATGAACACACAGTCCAGACTAATTAGTCTCCTGTTTAGACTGGCAATACCCTCACTGAAGAATCAGCAGAGTCCTGGGGCAGAGTTCAGGTGGGGCGAATGGCTTGCCTCTGTTTTGGAATTTAAAGAGCATTGAAGATTTCCCATTTGCCTTTCACTGTCAGGTGTGGAAGCTCATCAGGTAAAAGATTGGAGGGAGAAGTTAAATCTCTCTGCAGGACTGGGCCCCAGAATTATCCTGAAATAGGGCAAATATCTGCAAGCAGACCAATAGAGAGAAGGACTTTTTTTTTGCCCCTTCATTTCTGTGCTCCAGAGCCCCTGGCTAAAAACCAATTCCAATACAGTTAAGACTTGGTGTAAAAAATAAAAAAAACCCTCAAACCATAACCCCCACCCATTTAGCTATATCAGTAGACTTATCTCCTCAACAAAAGCCCTAGGAAGAGGGAGCTTCCCCTCTCTAACATCAATTACAAAGATGGAAATATGACCTCTTTCAACCTGTCCCTTCACAATTTTAACTGGCAATTAAAGATCAGGATAGGATGCGTCTTCACATTAGTTTTGAAAAGACTTTTGGGGTTTATTGATGGTCCCCTGTCTCCCCTGTGCACCTCCTTTATAGCATAGTTGGTGGCCTGCTTCCTGGTGTTATTATCACTCAGCAGGCATCTGACGCATTGGGTTCTGCTCTTTATTTCTCCTGATGCTTTCCTCTGTTTGTGTAGCTGTAGATTATATCCTTGACTAAGGAGTTTACATGTGTTAGAGATCCTGGGACAATAAATGCAGTGCATACTCCAGGAAATCTCCAGGTGTAGGAGCCTGCCACACAATTGTGGGAAGGAAGGGTTTTTAGTCCTGGGTTTGCAGTATCACTGTTAAAGCACAAGTAAACAAGCTGCTGAGATGTTTGTGTCTTCCCTCTAATTGCTGTTTACTGCCTGGCTTCAACAATCTCTTTCCACCTACAGACACTCCTTTTCACATCCCTGCAAACTTTCTCCTGGAACAGATTTAAAAAGAAGAGAAGATGGGGGAAATGATGCACTCAAACCATTGTCTCACTGCTCAACTTTTGTGTCACACAGTCTTCTTTGCACATAAAGAATATCCAGGTCTGCAAACATTTTAAGTTTCTCTAAGACAACCAAGTGCAACTGTTCGATCTTCACTCTTTTACTCTCCTCCTTACAGATGGAAGATGTGACTGAGGCTATGATCAATTGTGACAGCTTCAAAGGAAACCAACAATCACTAATTCTGAAACACAGCCCTCAGTTATCCATTCAGAAATATATGTCCTCTCAAGCCTCTCAGTACAGCTCTACTACAAAAGCAGATTTATTTATTTTGTTCTTACCAATATTTTTATCTGAATCTTTCAGAGACTTTAAAGCCCTATTCATACTTGAGGAATCTTAGACTTCTGTCTTAATCTGTATATTTTTAACACATTAAAATCTCAATTTATTAAACTCCTAGAAGTCATAACTGCTTCCCATATATATGATCCTAGCAATCATGTGAAGGTAATAGAAGTAAAGTGGAAAACATAAATGGATTACATTTTCCTCATAAAAACATGATTCTTCTAAACATAACTATTCAAAAGTACAAAATACTATGATCTATAACATAAAAAATTCAAAGTGCAACACCATAAAATGCTGTGTCAAGACAGAGAAAACTGAATCTGAGCAAAATCTTTGGGCATGTGGATATAGCCATGAAGATACATATATCCTGAAAAGAGTGTGTAATGAAATAATTTCCTTAAGGATTGGGCACCATTTATGATGCTGTATAAACAAATAGTTTGTCAGTGGAAGGAAATAGAAAGAAACCTCTTGGAACTCTTTTGATAGATATGAGTGTAATTTAATTTTATTTCTGGATGATAACAGTTAACGGTGGCAATTAATTAGTTTACATAAAAATGGCATTTATTGACCAAAATCATCCCTCCCCAAACCCAGATGTCCTGTTTCTAGGGTATGAAAATTCTCACACCTTTAAACCTGCAGCAGTGCTTCCACCACCAGAATAAGAAATAATACAGCTACTATTTCATTGCACTGTATGCACTTGAGCATTATTGTGGAAAAGAAATCTTCCAGCACGTTACTCAGAATCTTACAGAAATTTCCTGTAACACCATGGATTATCACAGGTTTTCTTGTACAGAATGAAAATTTTTGAGCATGGTGTAAATTACTGTGCCATCACAATGAAAAGTACTGTGTACAGAATTATGTCCCTTAATTTAATATAGATATGCAGTAATATGATTAGAGAATCAAATAATTTATTTTCTGATGGCAACTAGGTTGTCTCAAGTATCTGTACTTTGTTCTTATTACCTGCATATGATGTTCCTTGAAAACAAACATAGGATGTATTCAGTCTGTTCTTTTTGCTTATATTTCTGTTATATTTCGGTGTGATTTATGATCTTTTTATTTTATCTTATGTGTGCCTGTGTTCATATATATGTATCTATTGTGTCTTAGTTTTGGGAAGAGATTGCCTTTGTTCTGGATGACTTTTTAAATTATAAACCAGAAAACAGATACACTGTTTTTTTTATGATCTATAACAATGCAAACTTTTAGATGAAAAAACGTAGCACAAATTTCTATTACAGAAATTAATATTAACAACAAGTTACAGGGACCCTGCATCAGCTGGGGGAAAAGCTCGATTACAGCTCCTACCTTATTATAATGATAAAAAACATAAAATACCTTGAGTTGGAAGGGACCACAAGGATCATTGAAGTCCAACTCCTTGCTTTGCAAGAATCCCACCATGCCTGAGAGTGTTGGTCAAACTCTTCTTGAGCTCTGGTTTGGTGCTGTGACCACTGCCCTGGGGAAGACTTTTCCAGTGTCCAGCCACTCTCTAGGTGAAAAACCTTTTCCTGATGTCCAACCTAAACCTCCCCTGACACATTTCAGGCCATTTCCTTGGCTCCTGCCGCTGGTCAAGGGATTAGAGATTGGCACCTGCCCCTTCTCTTCCCCTCTCAATGAAATTGTGACTGCAGTGAGGTCTCCTCTCAGTTTCCTCCAGGCTGGACAGATCAAGTGCTCTCAGCTGTTCCTTCTGACCCTTCACCATCCTTGTGGCCTTCCTTTGGACAGTCCCTAGTATCTTTATATCTTTCTTAAATAGTGGTGCTCAAAACTCCACACAGGGCTCGAGGTGAGGCCACACCAGCATAAAGCAGAGCAAGACAATCCCCTCTCCCATTAGGCATCAAAAAATTCAAAGTATGTTTTTTATTTTCTGCTCTGTCAGCTGATCTCTTCATCTCCAGAGAATTCAGTCCATTCCTGTGTCAGTGGAGAAACTGTGAGAGTTTTCCCTATGACAGAGCCCCAGGACCCTCCCTCTGCCACCACAACAGGCATCTTCGATAAACCAGGTACCTCCTCGACCTCTGTCAGGCCAAACCAGACAGTTCTCAAAAACAGCTGTCATAAAGGATCATTGCATTCCCCCTGGAGAATGAATTTACAGAGGCAAAGCCTTCCTGCTGAGCCAGCTCAGTGGTGGCTGGCCAAATGAGAGGCACCACAGAGCACATTATGCAACTTGGGGCTCTGCCATTGCGTCTGTGTGTTTGACTAGAGGGAATCTTAGGTTCTCACACACAACAAATCCCATCTCCAGCTGAGATGGCTGCAATTTCAATTCACACTTGCTCTTGCAGATCCAAACCCTGGAGATAAATATTCAGAAAAGTGAAGTATTATATCAAGCAGGCTTCTCAACCTCCTTCTGTGTGTCATGAAATTTATGCAGGAGAATCTTTCTGTATAAAAATTGTGTGTGTGTGGGAGGAGAAAATCACAGTGCAGGGTAAAGTTTCTGACCAGTCTGCCCTTTCTTTATCCAGCTTCTCAATTTCCTTTTTCTGTCTCTTGACACATCCTCACATTGCAACTACAGCTTGTGGTGGGCAGCATCAGCCAACAGGACTGACAAGCAGAGTGCTCCAAGGCAATATAAATCAACAGAAACTGCTTTGTCCCTGGGCAGATATTAGGAACAAACTGGAAAGTCTGGGAATGCAACAGAAAAGAGGCAAAGAACATTGCAGGGCCTGGAAAATTTATCATCTTCAATATGCTGGATCCAGTGCCACGATTTCTGCTGTCTGTCATTTATTGTCCCCTACTCTGCCAAAATCTGATGAAAAATACTGATTTAAGGAGTTACATTTTCCTTGGTTGTTTGTTTTGTTTCTGGCTTTACAAAGCTTCTGCCTTCTGGTTTGGGATGATCTGTGATGTCTTTTGAAAATTTCCTATAAAAAAAAATTCTGACAATTTTTCATACACTCTCTAGATAAAAAAAATAAGGTTATTCCAGATTTCACATTTCGATTTATTTCAAATGAATTTAACAGGAATTGTCTTTATCTCATTAACTAAAGGGATTTATACACAATCCAATCTCCAGCAATTCATACAACTTTGCCAAGATTTCTTGTTACCATCTTCTTTTAATGTTCACAAATGTATCTTTTTTTTTTTTTTTTCAGACTTGTTCTCTAACAAATTTCAATATGACAGTCAGTCCCAATCAGACTTTGTCAGAACTTATAGATCACTGCAAAGTCACAAGCAATGAATTGATGGATCAATATATATATATTTTTTAAACAAAATGGCATATTTTCTACTTTTGTGTCTATTTTGTTTAACTAAGCAATTATAGAAAGCAATTACAGTGAGTGAAAGAAAGAAAACTAAAGGTGTTATTCTCACAAAAGAGTATTTGAAACAAGTTCCTCAAGCACTTTGCAAATTTATGCAAGACCTTTTTTCCTCTCATTTTTAAGAGATCCTTCATATGCTTTTGTACATTCTGGTTGCTACATGGAGTGGTAAGAGTCTGTGTAGTTAAGCTGATTGGTCTACTGACTTAATCAAGTGCAAAATAGACTTCAAGATTTAAATGATCACTAGAGGAAAGACTGAGACA
This sequence comes from Turdus rufiventris, assembly GCA_013186435.1. Lineage (NCBI taxonomy): Eukaryota > Metazoa > Chordata > Aves > Passeriformes > Turdidae > Turdus > Turdus rufiventris. The sequence goes on along the minus strand of PYHW01010764.1, from coordinate 3,557,067 downwards.
TCTTTTCAAAAAAGGAAATTAATTCTATATGTATGGTAGAGGGAGTTTAGTAAATTGATAATTGTCAATTATTGTTTTTTAATCACTTAAGACTACCCTATATATTATTATATAAAAATTTTTCAATGTGAATTAAGGACATTCATGGCTGAACCAACTTTATGGACAGCAACAGATACATATGCAAATATATGACTTCATGAAGTACTAATAAGTCCCCTCTTTCCCCAAATACTTTGCAGAAATGGCTCAAAATCAAGTTACACTTTGTCTTGTCCAAAGTTTACCCCGCACTAGTAATAAATTCATATTATCCTTTGCCTCTTTGGCAAAATTGCTTTGAACATTTTGCTTGTGTCTCAAAAAACAAGAGCCCATCTTTCAATTTCCAGGCTACTATCAAGTGAAGCTAAAACCTCTCTGAAACCTAATTTCATTTCAAGTCGTATCTAAGAAAAAAACACCGAGTCCAGCATTTCTCAGTCTTGATACTATGTCAATTAATAGAACAAAATAGTGTCATCCACACACTTTCAGAGAAAGGAAAGCTGAGTTCCTTGAAGGTTGTGGGTTTTTTTGATCATCTGAAATATTGCAACTATTGCTCATACTTTTTTTTAATCCTGAAACTTCAATGATCCTTTTGCTAAATAAAAATCCCCAAACCAACCCAAAACCAAAACAAGTCTCTTCCTCAAACGTCCATATTTATTTGTCAAGGAAAATGGTGCCAAACTCTGACTTTCCTCTTTTGGTATAATTCTGGATTGCCTACTTATTTCAGGAAAGAAGGGAAAAAGGGAAAATAATTGAAAAACAAACAAACTTCGGAAAAATACTGTCCAAAAAATAATTTATTTCTGTTTTTTAAGCAGGACAGAAAGTCCTTTTAGACATGAGACAATTCAACTGAATGTCTATACAGTCAAAGGGCCACAATTATACCATGTGCAGTGGAAGAGTGCACCAATTCAGGAAATTTTTTGCAATTCACCAAATGAGGTGGCTTGGTAGCGTTAACAGTCAAAAGCACAGCAAAATCCATGAGTGAGAGTTAAAAATTTTGAAAATAATGAATGCAGAGTTTGAGACTTGAAAATCTGCAGCAAAGGGTTAGAGAGAGTGGTAATGTGGTGAAAGTGCACAACCCTTCAGCTGCCAATACCAAAACTTGCTTTTTTCCTGAAAACCCCAGGCTACCAAAATACATATTTAAGAAATTCAATATTTTAGTTATAAATAAAATATTCAATTATAAATAAAATATTTAAATATTTTAAAAATAGTTTTCTCAAATATAATAATTTCTTGTTTATGTAAGCAACTATGAAGATAATGAAACAGAATTTTGCAACTTAGCAGTTAACCAGAAGTAATAAAAAGTATTTAGCTTGAGGAATTGCATTGATGTAGCAGATCCTGTCTGTTCATGGAAAAAAAAATAAAATTAAACACCAGAAGAAAACAAACATACTGGAACAAGTTCTAGCCTTAGAAGAGTGATGGTTGCCATTCTTTCTGGAGCAATAACCTAAGGCCTCTTTCTTCACATAGGCTTAACAAAAAATGTATTAATACAGAGGGCTTCATTAAATTCACAAAAATATTAATACATCATCTTTAGATGAGTGAGCTTCAATTAAACACTAATGATGGATTAAATGGAATATGCATTAATTTAAATAAAGTGATTTTACAGGGATTCAGAAAATTCTCCTGAATTATCACTGTCTGCTGAAAATTTTCCCTACAATGAACCCTAAATTTGTGTAGGGAATCTCTGTGCTCTCTGAATTCTTTTTCTGGTTCCACAGTCGCAGTTTAAAGGTGCAGATGGCAAAATCGACTATAATGGTGGTTTACTACTTGTGCTCTCTCTAGAGTTTTAAGTTCAAATTGCACCTATAAAAAGGGGTAATTAGTCCTTTCTGGTTTATTGCTCTTAGGGGAAAGGAAGCAGTTTGAGTTAACTATCGGCTAGACACCACTCCAGATTAAATATCCTGGATTCAGTGCCTTATCCTGGCTTTCAAATACCAAACGAAGAGTTCAAAGAAAGTAGGAAATGTCACCTTCCCAAACATTATGGACTATTAATTATGTCTTTGCAGTGAACTTTCTCAGTGCAATTAGTCTACAGACATGAAGATCATTCTTTATAAAAGACTATAGGCTGTAACAAGGTTAATTCCAATTTAAACTGTGTTAATAACAAGAATGACTGCATTCAGACAGCTGAATAATTATCAGATAAGCAAAGTGTGTGTAATGAAGCAGAAAAAATTGGCTAATTTTAAAACAAGCATGGGTATGCAACAACGTGTATGTTTGTCTTTCCTGGCACTGTTGCTTTCCTACACTTCCCTTTAACTCTCTTGTTCTCTATGGAGGGGGATTCATAAAGCAAATTACATTTTGCTATAGGTAACTGTAAGTAAATACACAGCTGCATGTGGCAGGAATTTGACAGCAGCTTTGAAATGTGTGCCTCAATAAAGAGCTGCACAGGAGATTTCTGTGCCTTTGCTTTGACACACTCTCTGCTCATCAGAGCCAGGAGCCAGCTGCCCTCATGCTGGGTGGTACCTGGGGGTGAGCAGGAGATCCCAGGGTGGAATTTCATGTCACAGTTTCCCGTGCAGCAAACCTCGTTTAAAAGATTTCTGAGCACCGTTTTTCCCAGACCTTGCTTTTTTCCCGGTGAGTTTATCACACACTAGATAATACTCTAAAATGAGTAAGTGACAAGTTCCTGTGCAGAAAGGGCCACAGAGAGAGCTGTGCTGATTCAGCTGAAGGGGGCTTGTATTTCTCCAGGAGGGGAAAGCTGGAAAGTGAAAGAACTTAGTACAGTACATTCAAGCACAATCAACAAGACAGACCCAGCCCATAACTTAAAGTATTTTGGAAGCATAGGACTGGGTGTTTACCTTTCAGCATCTTTCAAGAGAAATAAAAATAACATTCACTGAAATGCTAATAAACAAACAGCCAAAATGTTTAGCTTTGCAAGAAATTGTAGACAGTGTTACTTTCTTATGGAGTGGAGACAGCTAGGTGTGATTTCTTTAATTTTTTATCTAAGAATAATGAATTTCATGTGTTTTAATTTATCTTGTAGAAAGGAAAAAAAAAAAAAAAGACGCTCCAATGTTCTGAGATTCAAAACCCATTTCTGACATAAATTCAGATAAAATGATAGTCAGTTATCCTGGAGCACCCAAAACAAAACTAAACTTCCCAGTGTTACTGTGCAGAATAATGCTTTAAAGCCTCTGTGGTTGGTTGAGCTTGGCTGGACACCAGGTGTTTACTAAGACATTCTATCACTCCCTCCCCTCAGCTAACTCAGGGACAATGTGCAGTGAAAAGCTCTTGGCTTGAGATAAGGACAGGAGATTGCTTGCATTGTACTGTCATGGACAAATGGACTTGACTTGGGGAAAACAATTTAATGTATTGCCAACCATCTGTGAGAGATTAAGATTTGACAACAAAACACCTTCTGCCCTCCCTTCCTTCTTCCCAGGTTCAACTTCACCCTTAACTCTTGAGTGGTGAAAGGGGATAGGGAATTAAGTGACACTTAATTAAGTCAGTCTACAGAACTTAATCTCTGCTGCTCTTTCCTCCTGACACTCTCCTCCTCCAGCATGGGGTGTCTCTCCCAGGAATCCATCCCTAATGAGCTTGTCCAGTAGGAGTCCTTCTCATAGGCTGCAGTTCTTCCAGAACAGCTCCAGTGTGGGTTCTTTCCATGAGCAGTCCTTCAGGAGCAGGCTGTTCCAGCGTGGGACCCCCACCTGGCACAGCTCCTGCCAGAAACCCTAATTCTCCATGGGCCAGGAGCATCCCTTACCCTCTCTTAAATTTGTCATCACACTGGTGCTATCAATGTCACTGCTGGCCTCAGCTTTGGCTGGTGGCAGGCTTGACTTGGAGCTGAATGAACCTGGCTCTTTTAGGAATGGAGGCAGCTTCTGGTGCCTTCTCACAGGAGCTTCTCCAGCAGCCAAAACACTGCCACATTCACCAAACACAGCCTCCACTAAGAATTCCTGTGGAGAGAAAAAGATCTGAAATACGAAAGCAGATTTTAACATGAATATGGATAGATCTCACATGCAGACAGTTGTATTTGTTTGCATTTCCAGACATTTAACTGGAATTGCAAAAATACTTGCAATAAAATTATGAAATATGGACCATCAGACAAATACTTGCTAAGTCCTTCATGTACATATATGAAACCTATGATGCATCATTTTTATTAATGATGGTCAGACTGACCCTGGTATGGTCATGAATTGTTTCCAAAAATTGTAATCCTACTTTTGGGATGCAAATAAACTTTAAAAAGACTGTTCAGTTCCATGGTAGTATAATTACTGTCCTAACAGTATGCATCGATCCTGCATGGACACAAGGGTATATTTCTATTGGATTGATCAAACCCTGATATAGTTTTTATGCTGGACCATGATTTAAGATTCAGGACATAAAGGTGATAATGGTGTCACTAAAAACACCCTATATCATGAACACAATTGAGAGACAGGACAACAAACATTCACTAAGATAACATCTTCAAATAAAACTTAAGGGTATGAAGTTAGGTTTACCCTTCCCCCTAACCTTTTTGCTCCCTTTCATTAATTTTTAATTTTTTTCCTGTGATTTTTCAGCTCGCCTTCCTTTCCTTTGAATCTTCTAGCCTTTTATTTATAAACCTCAATTCCTTATTAAGTTCTCTCTTCTACATGATAAGTCAGCATGTTCCTTATCTGATCATCACTAAAGCATTTGCATTCAAATGTCTTCCCTGACCAAAGACAGTCAGAGGCCAGATCTACCTCTCAGCTCAAACAACTTTTCCAGGTTCACTACTTCCTTTCTTTCAAGAAACTGGGCAACTGATATCCTGATGATTAATGCCACTAATAATGATTTTAATAGCAACGCAAGAAAATTCTACCTACAGAGTTTGTGTAAAGGCACTTTTAAATTGTTGTTCACATTGATCTCTTCTAAATATCTGTGTTGCAATTAACTGAAGTATTAGTATTAATATTTATTAATATTAGTATTAGTGTTAATGTTCAAGAGTGACTGAAGAGGGACTCCATCCACGTGGCACAAGACAGATATTCACCATGGTAAATGCCATCCTAGGTTTAGTCTCACATGTCTATCTACTCTAGATTTGATTTATTTAAGATTTTATTTAAATTTTCTATTTGCTTTTCTGTTTTCATCCACTATATTTCTGTACACAGCATGACAATTATGGGCATGTTTCCAGTAAATCTATGAATAATTCTGGTGCAAGGTAATCATGACCAATTTGTATGATGCAAATTAATTGAGAAATTAGCTAAGCTTTAAACTGGTTGAATTTTCCAGGAAGCAGAAATCATGTGAGTAGTATCTGTGGGCGCGCAAAAAGAATACTATTTGCATACCAAAATCAGGACATTTTTTTTTTTTTTTCAGAGTGAAGTGGGAAAAAAAGAAAAAGAAACAAGGAAATGAGTTACCATGATCCACAAAAATAAGTATTGAATTCAGACAGTAGTTGATTAGCTTATCTATAAATAGTGTGAGGCTTGACTTCCGTGGTGAAGCCCAAGAAGAATCTCAGTCACTATTCACACGTGGGACTTGTAGTGCTGCCTGAGGTAGCCCAAATGTTTTTCCAGTTAATGTGGATGGAGTTGTTTTCTCTCCAGTGAGAGTTTTGCTGTAGATGTTTAATCTCCTGTGGTTTAGAAGCTCCACATGTGCCCTAAGCCTCAAAAATATCTTGCCTCCCCTCCTGGAACTACAGAAAGGCAATGCTGCTGAGGGATAGGATTTGTGAATCTTAGTAATGGATCTGCAACCTTCTAATTGCTAATTAAATAATGTGTTCCTAATCCTTAATTTTAATCCAATGTTTTGTACACAAGAGGAATGCTGATGAGTTGCAATATTTCTAAGGCATTCTTAGTGGGAGTCTTTTCTGATCTGACTAAAGGGAAATTCAAACACATATCACTGTAGGTTCCTTTCTTTGCCTAACTCTTTTAGACTGCTAAGAAGTAGTTTTCCTATCTGGTAAATAATTATCTGTTGGTGTAATATCTAATTTTCTTCATGACTGATCTCATTCCTCAGTACCGTGGTGTTAGAGATCAAGGTGTTTTTATTTGTCATAGAAATAAAGAATTGCAAACAAAAGAAATAACGCAACCAAAACCTGGTACTAAAGGAATTTTAAAGTTGATCAGCCTTAAACTCTGTAACAAGTAAAGATCAGATTGTTGCATTTTAATCAAAATTATCTGAGCTCTTTCATGAATATAAAATACAGTGTTTTGGTTAACTAGCCCATGCATTGCTTTATACAGTGAAGATCACCCACTCTGGTCCTGGAGCTGAAATTTCTTTCTTTTCTGTCTGAAGCCCCAGGACACACCTGTCGTGTCCTGGTCAGCTCTCATTGATGGATTCCCTTGTGGCAACAGATAAACCCTGTGCCTGTGTAGTGAGTGCATTCAGATACACCCAGGGAGGCCACAGCAGAGAAAAGATCTGTCCTTCTGCTTTCACAGCTCACAGGTGAGCTGTGTAGGGAGTACATTTGGTATTTCTGATAGTAATTGGAGCCCTGATAGTGCAAGTGATGTAGCCCTGCTCCTGATTGTCTCATCCGTGCACCACTGAGCCCTCCTTGCGGGGAGCTGATCGCTGGTCAGACTGGCAGAACACATCAGCAGCCACCTAGAAAGCATTTCACTCTTTTCTCCCCTCAAGTGTTTCTACTCCAGCTGAGCAAGGCAAATTGCTTTGTGTGTCTGATTTCTATCTCCTGCACTCGCAGTGGGCTTGTTTCCTCTACCATCGCTCCAGTGCTTAACTCCATTCTGTTCCTGGACCCTCATTGTCACTCATTAAATACCTCTAGAAGTTTTAGTGCTGTAAATATGTGTTTAGGGCAGCTGTGATTGCTGGATCCCTGGTAGCCAGCAGGGCATCTGCAGGTTTTGTTGTGATGTTTACAGCACGCTGTGAATTCTGTCCTGACCTTGTCAAAATTTATTTTCCTCCTGCATGTCTCTAAGCAGTTATTTAGTTTTCCTTGTTTCCTGTCAGTTTCTAAGAAGGTTTCATTCTCTGTGCCATAATGAAAATGTTTTGTCCCTGTAAAGACAGATTTACTTGTTATTCACAGCATTAAAAGGTGGTATTTCTGTCATTTTCAAAAGCTTGTTAATAAATCTGGTGTAACAGCGCCCCTGTAAATGCTGATTCCAGCTCGCAGATTCTGCTGCTTTTTCAAGTTAACTTGCCCTCTCACATTTCCCTTCTTGTCAGATGACACTTGCCCTAAGTCTCAGATGCTAATTTTTTGCTCATGTCACAGCTGATTCTCTAGAAGCA
>PYHW01010764.1:3534667-3549595 GCA_013186435.1 Turdus rufiventris | reverse complement strand
CATCACAAAAATACCGACTTCAGCTTTCACCTTGCACAAAATGTTCTGCTAAATCTCAGTAAAACAGGATGCAAACTGCCCAAGTGAAGTGCATCACATTATAGTCATTTTTTATAATATTTACTAAACACATACTATACCCATACTTACTAAAAACAGTCTGAAAATAGAACATACTTTTCTCCATAAAATGCACAAGCTTTCTGTTAACTCCACTGCAGAAATAACCCTGTGTACCACTTCCACATTGCTGCAGCAGCAACGGTAACAGATATTCAGAAAGCAGATGGCTAACCTTCGGAATGGCATTATTCATTTCCATAATAACATTCTAAAGACCACAATGGTGCACCTGTTCTGAAGTCTTCCTTTTTAAGGGTAAAGTACTGTCAACTTTCAAATATGCAGCCTAGATACAGGACTAACAGTGACTTTAATGGAAAAAAATGTGTTTGATCATGTACTAGCACTTTTTTTAAATGCAATTTTCAGGTCTGGAAATAGTAATGTATCACAGAAAAAGAGTAAATTTTCTGTCTCTCATTTGTCCGGTCAGTTCTGTGGCTGTGGAACAGACCCTGACTTGCCTAAGGACTGGAGTTACTTTCCCTTAGGCAGGTCCCACAGTCTGTCATGTTTCTGCAATCTCAACATACAAAGATGCTTAATTATTACTCTGCAGTATTCCCATTAATGATATAGGATGCTTTCAGAGCAGGATCTAATCAACCAGTGAGTGTGGTTGGTTGTAGGGGTCACAGCGAGCCCCCTTGGTTCCTCAGGGAAGAGTTAGGAATATGGAATTGCTGTACCTCATCAAAGTCAGGGTTCACTGAACCCTCTGATCTGTGTATGATGCTGAGAGTAGCTCAAGTGCTGCAGAAGTCTGTATACGGCTCCTGTGGGAAATATGGATTAATTTCCATCTTAAATCTTGAAGTGAAACGATTGCCTGAATACCCATATAAATTTCGAATTTCTTTTAGAACCTTGTTAAAGTCTTAGCTTCGAAAATGGAGTCTGTGACAAAATGACAAGTGTGCTCCCTCCCTTCGGGTGACAAGGTCTTGTACAGCCCAAACCAGAGGTCAAACTGCAGCTGTAGCTCTTTTCCTGGCAGGGAGAGATGGAAGAATGGGACCCAGTCTAAGTGTGATTTTCTCCTAGCTGTATGCCCAGCAGAGCTTCTCCTCTGCAGCACAAAGCCCATGGCTCTCTCAGCTATGGGGGTGTCCAAACTTGCTTAAGTTTGACCATTTCTCATATTTTTATTTAATGCCATCTTACTTCAACTTGAAAGTTACTGGGGAATTGATTAATTTCTTTGCATAAGTGAAAGAAAGATTAACTAGGGAGGATTGTAGGGAAATAGATAGAATCGGGCGTTCATTAGCTGTTCTGCATTTGCTATAAAATTGTCTAATTTCATAGGTTGTTTAAACTTTCATGGGAATCTCTATACATAAAATACAGTATATCTCATAAACATAAAACACCTGTGTATAAAAGACATAACCTTAAAAAATGCAGTATCTTGAAAGGATAAGAATAAATTTAGCAGAACAGATCCTCAAGTCTTCATAAACTGTCTCATGAGATGTTTTCCAATTACTTTATCTGCCATTAATAATTACTGTGGTAAGTGCTAGATTGAAAAATCAATCTCCTAATCAGGCCATGTTTAGTAAATTCAGCCCAGAACCATATGTTAGCTAAAATTTATATAACTCTGAGCAAAAATACCCTCATTGTATATATGGGGAGTAAATATGGCTAACATACATATGAGAGTAATCAGTCAGACAAGACTAAGTTCATATCCTATTTTGTAAGAAGAAAGATATTCTTAATTTGATTTTTTTTAAGACTTTCTGCTCCCTTGATTGCTTATATGTGCACTGGAATATAAGTACTACATCGGACACAGTGTGAATTATCATATCTTGGCCCTACAGACAAAGAGGAAAGGAACAAAGGCTCCCAATTATTTCCACTGCCACAGCATCATTTGGAGGTCCAACTGTGAATTGAGTCTTGAGAAAACTTACTTCTTTTTGCTAGTGAGAGATAGGTAGAGAAGAAGTAGGAAGAATTTTGATGTGGTATGTTTTTTTAATAAAGCTGGGAAATCTAAAGCAAGTCAGAGGATGACAACTTCATCATTATTTGAGAGCAATGCTGCTTTTAAATTAAATATATATAAACCCCACATTGTTCAACTGTCATACACATTCAAAACACCACTTAAGCAATACTTATTTTTTTGTGTAAAGGTAAATGGAAAACTGCCAGTAGTCATAACAAGGGGATAAAAACAAAGAAGTTCACATGAAGGTGACTGTGTTATCTGAAGTACAGTCTCCTGGTTAGTTTTTGGTGGCTGCTATCTGACATTATCTGACATTCAAAGACCTTCAGGTGCATTTAGGACACTACATGACACTGGAATGAAAAAATCAGTTTTGAAAACTATGAAGAAATAGCATCACACAGGATGTGATCCTTTTCATAATTTTTTCTTGACAATTTTGACATAGCAAATATCCAATGTTATATACTGCATATACAAAGATTTTCATGCAAGTGTTGGAATTTTTGTTTGCTTTACATGTCTGTGCTGCAGTAACTGGAGCTAGGGTGGGCGTGTAAGTGAGTGTGTGATGGATAGCAAAGATAAACCAGATGAGCTGACAAGCAGGTGTAGAGGTCTGGGAGCTGAGGAGATAAAAAGATCTCCAAGACACATCTCTGAGTTGTGATGCACATGTGTACCACTAAAGACAAGAGCACAGGCAGTCAGATATCAGGATTAGGAGGGTCCTAGGGGATGTGAAGGGCTTGGGAGTGATGGTTGTACCAGCAACTGCAGTAGGGTTGTGGCTGCAGAGTTTTGTTTGTCCAGGTGCCAGGAATGTGCCAGACCAGAGTCCAGAGGCCAGAGGCAGAGACAGGGCAGTGTGAGCCCTGCAGCTGGAGAGATCCACTTTCCTCACATGTGCACATTTATATTTCTTTTACTGGTAACAACCCACTGATGCATCAGAGATGTCAGACAATTGGTGCTGCCACTCTTCCTGTGGGTGCCCTGTGTGTTATTTGTATGGCCATCAGTGTATAAATGTATGTTGTACATGGCATATAGCACACTCCCTGTCTGGAATATGTGCTCACCTGGCTCTTGGGAAGACCAAGCTGGACTGGGATGATCTGTGTCCTATTGACTGCCAAAGGAGGTCCAGAACATGAGGAAGGAGGGATCTGAGAGGTTCCCAAGATTATTTGATAGGGTGATAAGAGTGACAATGACCAAACAAACCACTGATAAGAATGACCAAACAAACCTCAGAGACCACCACAGATCTCTAGAGAGTGTAATGGCTTTTACAGCACCACAATTGTATGAGGTACAAGAGAGGACGAGACCGGGTCACAGTGACTCTGAACAAAACATTCATAAGGAACCTTTAGAGATTCCAGAGGCTGCTCTAAATTGATTCACACATCAAAAGGAGATGCCCACTCTTACCCCTGAAGATAAACTTATAAAGGAAGTGTTTGTTGTAGAGACTAGAAGATAATGGAAGTAGGTCAGGTTAAAGCAGCAATCTATTCAATCATTACCTCAAGTACTGATTTATACATATTAAGTTAAAGCATTAAGTTAGGAAATAGATTTTCTGTTTTCCCTCTCTTCTCTATGGAGAAAAAAAAATGCAAACAGTAATTCAGCAGATCAGCAAGAAAATTTGTTTTTGTTGGTTTTGACTATTTTTTAATTTGAGGGTAGAATGATGCAAGTTATTCAAGTAAAGTCTCTGTCTGAGCTCTAATTATCTACTCTCTTCAAAAAGATTTAAATGCTATTGTTAAATGGATATATGGGGAGGGTGATGGACTTGCAAATTTAGTGTAACTTGAAACAATGGATGTCCAAGTTTCTTTCTTTCTTTAAAGTCTGATCAGTTTGTGTGGCAGCATGAAACACTCCTCTCTAAGGTTAGGGAAGGACTTAGGAATCCCTGCCAGCATTCCTCTTAATAAAAAGAATTATAAAGTGCATAGGTGAGCATAAGCTACAGCTGAATGCATAGCTGCTGATGCCTTTACTTACACATTTAGTGCACTGTTGGTGTTTAATTTACAGCTTTATCAAGTGCTCTGTAGTACTCTAAAGATAATAGGTGAGGTATCAAGGTAAGACATTACATATTCAATGCAAGCAATCAGCCACATCTAAAGTAGAAGGTCAGGGAAAACTCATTGCAAAAGCATAACATGAATTTTCCAGGGCTTTTGATATCCCTTTCAGAGTGCAGACAATTCTTATCCAGAAGGGAGAGCTCCAAAAATATACCTTTGTTTGTTGAGTTTTCTCAGTAGATATTTCTGCAATTCATCAGCATGGTTTCACATAATTCATAGATCACTGAGAAAAAGCATAAGGTAACTCCCTTGATTTTGGTACTGCTAAATCACAACAAAATCAGCTTCAATTGTAAAACAAAACAAAACAAAACAAAACAAAACAAAACAAAACAAAACACCAAAGGAAAACAAAACCCTCACTTTTCTGTGTAACATTCTGAAATAGGTGATGCTGAAAATGAAAATGTAAAGTTGCCATGGGCCTTTATGCAGCCATTTTAAAATGCTCAAAATATACAGCAAAAGGATTAAAGTTTTCCTGGATCCAGGCTCTATCTACCATGCTTCAAACAGGTAAATTATCTGTTCTGCTCAGTGTTTGATATGGCTGATGTTTTGTGGATGTGATTAGCTCATTCCATTATAGTTAATATTCTAATAAACCCACATAAATACTTGGGCTTATTCACTTCAGCTTTGTGCCATGAACTTCATCAGCTGGGATGATGGAACAAGCATTCAAGTGTACAACTGGGAGAAATTAATGCAAATACTTTCTTAAAAATCCTTAATCAATGGTAGTCTTAGCCCAGAAAGGGAATTTAAAATCATGCTAGGTCCATGTGGAGCTCTTGAATAGGTATTGTGTGCATAACAAGATCCATCCACAGTGACTGATCTAGTGTGGCTCACCAAAATATATCACACACCTGGCTAATGTAAATTCCCTGTTTGTTGCAATTAGAGCAATCTCAGCTTCACTGCTGTAAATCTAGAGCAAATCAACATTTAAATTTCTGTTAATGTTAGGCAGTTCCATCATCTCAGTAGGTTTGTTCTACTTTTATATAGCTATGTGAAATTTCACAATCTGTTCTAAATTTCTTTATTGCTATGATAGGCTGATGCACTTGATGGAAACACAAAAATAAAACAAGCACATTTCAATGTCTAGGGAAAAAAGAAGAAAATATGGATTACAATATACTGGTGTCAGTAGTGTTATAATATTATAATAAATTCTAGTAATCTACAGAACATGGGAAATAAATTTTATATACTGCATTAAATTCTACTGTTTAAAGTAACACTTTTATAGGGAAATTTTGCTGAAAAACTGAAATTTCAGAATATACCCTGGAGTTAAAAAAATTAAACATCAGTTCCAAAATTGTTTCCAATATACATTGGAATACCCATATAAATCAAGAGTATTTTCACAGAAAGACAAAGGCATTGCACTAGTTTAACAGAAGTCTGAAAACACAGTCATGCTCATAACATCTAGAGAATATGGAATAATTTACAGAGGTGTTTAGCTGTGTGTGTGTTCACAGCAGTTCTGGAGAAGAAAGAAGGAAAAAAAATTACCCAATTATATGTGAAAATTTTCTCCAAATCTGTAGTTATCATATATAAAAGTCATCACTTTCGTATTTATTTGTTTTGTTTTTTCTTGAAGTCTAATAAAAGATACTCTGCATGACATGATAAGTCATCTCTTTCGAGAAAATAAATGGGTTTGTAGTGAATTGTCTTCCTTTACACTGCTGCTTGGAAAGAGCATTATCATAGGGATTATAATGCCTTGTGGGAAAAAAAACGGAAAACTTTTCTTAAATGATTCTTGCACACAACTGCAAAAAAAAAAAAAAAAAAAGAATATATAGTATAAATTCCAGATTTACTTGAAGACTTAGTTTTTGTCAGAGGAATGAGACTTCTTTTGGATACAGGACAGTGAGCCACTCATCTGAAGAGAATAAATGCTTGTCAAGGAGATAAGTCTTATTAATATTTCCAATTCTTTGTTGATTCTATGAAGGCCAAAAAGAGGCTGAAATCTCTATCAGAAAATAGATAAATAACTTGAAAAGAAAACAACATGCTTAGGAATGGTTTGATAGAAAACTGAAACACTATCCAAGAAAATAGGTGCAAAAAAATGGAGTGACTGATGCACACTCAGAGAATATGAGACACAGCAGTCCCATGATATGCAAGAACTGTTCAGATAGGGACTAATTATTTGGAACAATTAAGGTTTTGATTTCAGTGCCTTGCCTGGGTGAAAATGACTGAGGTGGGATGTTCCTGAGGGGTTTAGACTTTGCTCCAGCCTCCTGCCTCCTTTTTGACAGCAATTTAACTCCAGAGTGCCACAGGGACTCTGTAGCAAAAAGGTTCCAGGTTTCAGGAGCTCTTGAAGGGTTGTCTGCAGGGTATGGGCAGGCAGGGAGAGAACTTCTTGGGGGTACCACCAGCTCTGTGGCACCAGCACAGCTTTGACCCCACACCCTGGCGGCCCTGGACCCTGTTCCCACATCCCTCAGCAAGATATACCAGGGGGATTTGAATGGGATCCTCCACCCTTTACAGCCTTCACCCTGCAAGACAGGCCCCATGCCCTCACCCTTATCTGCTCAGGAACCTGGGTTAGCCATGTTGAAGGAGAGAATTCATTTAGCCTGAGTTGCATTGGTCAAAATTAGACGTGCGCTTGAGAGCGCTGCGACGGCCAAAGAGATTTTTCATGCCTAAAACATCAAAGATTTCCTGGCCTCAAACTGGGCATTAGGCATTCCTACAAAGTGTTTGAATCCTTTCATTCCCTTACACTTGTTCTCTCAGCAGAAGTTGCTGGTCCCTGAGGTAAATGGAAGGGTCTCATTCTGTGTGCTGCGTGGTGCTGAAAGAATGCACAGGATGAGACAAATTTGTAAGCAGGTCGTGTTTCCTACATGACCCTGCTACCTGCTGATAGCTTATCTAAGAAGACTGAGTAAAAGAGGTGTGAAAATTATAGCAAGCTGAAGGGAAAATAAGTAAAGAAATCTGCAAACCAAGGCAATCTACAACAGCTGTTGCCATGAATATAGAGCTTCCGACTCCACTAGTAAATTCTTACGGTGGATATACCTAAATCATCTCGGGCAGATACCAAATAACACCTAAACATGATTTCTGAGTGTAAATTGCTTTCTCAACTGAAATGAAATACACTTTTGCAGAAAGGTATTAGGTGACCCAATAGCCAACAGTCCCTCTTCGTGTTTCTACATCATTATTCAGTCTTTGGAAGAGAGTTTACATGGAAATATTTATTTATCCGATGGACAGGGACTTGGAATGACACCCAGATGCTTCCAGCAGACTATTAAGCCTGACAAGTGACCAAGCTTGAACAGCACAAGAAAACATTATACCCATTTAGTAATAGATCTGGGAAAATGAATTTTGCTGTGACTCAGTAGAACTGAAATACTTGGCTGGCTTTTGCACTCCTAAAATTATTCTAATTAGATGCTCTGGTGTATGGTTTCCAATTGTACTTTCTTACAAGGAAATTGTAGCAGTAGCTCCAAATTTCATCTAGTCTAGAATAACAAGGAGCAAGAAGAGGTGGGCTCTGAGGACAAACCAACCAAGTCTCATAGACTTGAAAAAAGAGTGGAATGAAACATAAAACTGTGGTGCAATAAAAAGAATGCTCCTAGAGTCCAGCTGAGTTTTATCTTTGGATTGAAATGTGCCGTCTCAGCCCTTTCTAACAGTGTAAGAGGGTATCAGTGTTGGCTCTATCAGCATTTTACAGAAATCCACCAACAGCTAAAGTCTTTAAAGCATAATACCCTAAAAGTGTGCAGTGCTAGCTCCTGAGCTGGTGTTACAGACAGCTCAAAGATGCTGAGGCACACACAGTGCAGTGATGGCATATCAGTGCCAGACAAGTTGGAGAGTCTTAGGCTGAAATGGATTGTCACAATCGCGGGCTAAGTCTCCTGTGCTGTGCTGAATCTGAAGTTTCAGTCAGTAATTTTGGCAGTAAAGGAAATCATCCCTGATTTAGGTAGAAGTTAACAGTTTTTGAAAATTTGTTTGTGTGTTTGGAGGGAAAACTTATGCATATGCATAATATTATAAAAAAATATACCATTAGTTGCTGTTACTGCACAGTACAATAAAAAAGAAAATATACTTTAGTTATCCTAGCTTTTACTGGTAACAAGAAAAATAAATGTTGAAAAGTTATCTTTTTTCTCCATGCAATTTAACTCCAGTTGAAGATGGTTTAGTTATGGCTAGTTTGCTATTATTTCAGATGGGAAAAATAAGATTTCAAGAATTGGATCTAACTTCAGCTCTGTGCTATTGGGAATATTCTGCAATAGACTAGCATTTTATCTGAATAAAATAATAGAGAGATATTCTAGCAAACAGACTTATTTTATTATCATGTCCTTTAAAGTTTTTTGCTGCCTTATAAAAGTTCCAGGACTATGACTCACATCTCAGAGCTATTTAACACGAGTAATCCCTGGCCAATTGAAATTCATCCAGTAAGGTACACAGTGCAACAGGCCATGACTCAGGTAGAAAAGCTACTATGTGTGAACGGGGATTTAGAGTTGCATATTGGCATAAATTCACAGAATCACAGAATATCCTGAGTTGGAGTGACCCACAAGGATTGAGTCCAACTCCTGACCCTGAACATGACACCCCAAAAATCCACCACCATGTCCCTAAGAGTGTTGCCCATACGTTTGGGACCTGCCAGGTGCTTTGACCACTGCCCTGGGGAAGCCTGTTGCAGTGCATGAGCACCCTCTGGGTGAAATACTGTTTTCCAATATTCAAACTAAGCCTCCCCTGACACAACTTCAGGCCATTCCTGGGTTCTCTCACAGGTCACCACAGAGGAGAGATCAGTACTTGCTCCTCCTTTTCCCCTCACAAGACATCTACTTTTAACCTGTAATTGTGGACCAATGCTAAATGTGTCTGAACACCTCTCCCTGCAGCCTGATCACTCTGCATCTGCACATAAAGATATCAGTGAACTTCTAAACCAACTAACTTTGCATGTGTTTGCTTCATTTGCATAGGTTGTTGTTCTCATTTCCTGATGCAGAAGCTATAAAATATTTATGAAAAATCAAGCCTGAGAGTTTTGTCCTTGTTTGACAGTATGTTTATATTGTGAAAATTTTAGACATACAAAGCATGAAAGATTTGAACAATCAGCCATACTGGATTTCTTACACAACCTTGCTGAACAATACATGACTAACCAAAATCCCTTACTTCCAAGCTTCACATAAAATCAGACAAAACCTTCGAATGTCTAGAAGTCACAAGAATGAGACTTCAAAGCCTCAGATGAGGATGGAGCTCTCCAAGTGGGAACTAGACCAGTTGACAACAAAGGCTCCAGTAAGATAGGTCGGAGCTTGGCCTCAAGACAACCCTGCATAGTCATCTTTAGTAGCAAAGAGATAATTATTGGCCAAGAATCAGTAGTTGAGAATGCCCAGAAAAAACTTCCATCGCAGTCTCATTGCTGGTGATGTGCAGAAAACTCAGCTTAAGATTGCAATTGAATACCTGTGGGACCACAATCTGGAGGGTGCAGAATCAAATTAATGGGATTAAATATTTCCATAGCAGCTCAAACATGAGAAGCTGCTGCCTTCAATGCTTTTTATGTTGCTATTGTCTTGCATTCTTATCATTATTCTAACACAATTCTAATGGAAACTGAGGCCTTCATTCTAAATACAGTTTTTCAGGAAAATCAAAGAAACATGAGGCTGTGTCTCATCAACATCACTAATGGTAGATGAGATGCACACATTAATAAAACCAGGAGTTAGGGACCTTCTCTAGAAGAGTGGTTTCCAAAGCAATAAATAATAAATAGATCCATGTAATTGAACTAGTTGCAAGATTTTATCAGCAGCATGCATACTTGTTAATTCAGTGTGGAGTTTACCAAAAATTTCCTTCTGCAATGCTTCTTAGTATTCTGAGGATGAATTTCAACCCAATGCAGAGTTTGGTTTTCAACTCTGGAATTTTTTTAGAGATGCTTTAGAACAGGCTTTTCCAAAGCCTATTCTTATCAATAGCTGACCCAAAGGGGAGGGAGAATTCTTCAGGTATGAACTTGTTAAAGACCACGTTTACTTAACTCAGATTGAGAATCTGAACAGAGCAGGAATCAGTTAGGAAAATCCTAACTGTAACATTTTGAAGAACTCTTGGACTGGGAATCACCTTCACTGGGAATGCCTCCAGTTCTCACATTTGCTTCTAACTTGTATCGGAGCAGAGACTAAAGCAGCAAGAGTTATAATGAAATCCCACTATATATCCCATCAAAAGTGAGGATTTATGATTTTTTGATTGAAAAAATGGCTGGCTTGAAGCCAATTTTTGTTTATCTAAACCGCCCTCATCTCCCACCTGTGACTGTTGATGCCCCTCCCTGCTCCTTTGTTCTAGTGCCACACTATTTTCTGTAGCTCTATTCACAAAGTTCTCAGTCTAGACTGGAGTGATCTATTAACAATCTAAAGTAAATTGTTAATCCTATGAAGACAGGCTGTGAGAGTTGTGCTTGCTCAGGCTGGAGGAGAGGAGGCTCAGGAGAGATCCCAGAGCACTTCCAGTACCTGAAGAGGCCAAGAGGAATGCTGGTGGGGATGGACTTTTCACAAGTGCTTTGAATAGTCTTGTCTTTTAAGAAGAGTAACCCTCTCCTGCCTTTAGTATAGACATTTCCAAACAATTCTGGAAGTTACTAGAGCTCATAAATTCTGTCCCTCCCAAAAGTGTTGCAAAACACTTGGAAAATGTCAGCACCAGAACAAAGAGGAGGATTTCTATTTCACAGCCACATGAAAGGTGCTGTACAATAGATTTACATCAGTATGCTGGCCAGCTCTTCCCTCACGCTGTGTGAAGTGTAGATCTTCTTGACAGGTACTTTGACTGCAGAAAGTCCCTACCTGACCTCAAATCAGAGAGAAGCAATGGCCAATGGGTACCACGGGAAAAACTTATTTCTCTGTCTTCATTCCAGTCTCAGTGCCAGCTGTCTTTATAGTCACCGCTGTACCCACAGCTGCAAAATGAAGGAGCCTCTATCAAAACCTCAGGTGGCTGAGTACCCTGCTCCTTACTTTAAAGTAGCTAGGGTCTTTTAGATATTTCTAAATTAGATTTCTTTTTAAGGTGTGGGTTGTAAAAACATGGATGAAAATTTCACAAAATAAATATCAGCTTTAAAACTGAAGGTGGTTTATGACATGAGGATTTTCAAAAACAATTATTTTCCTTGTAACAACAGTAAATACTAGTCAACAGCGTTCTTTAATTGTTGCTTCTACTTTTTTACTATCTAGTATTTCTCATGTCTCCAATACACATAAAGCAGCTTCCTTCCTTGTCTCTGGAGTCAGAATTCATAGCATGACAAATTTATCTCAGAGGTATTCCTCCTCAATTCTTCTACATTTAGTTAACTTCTTCTTATATTTGATTGCACCATTTCCTTTATGAAAATTTAATTAATCATTTAAACTTACCTTTTGACATCTAGCCGTGATGCTGCTGCCTGGAGGTTTGGTGTTTTGCATTGTTTGTTAGGTCAGCTCACCAGAAGCCTTGGTAGTAGAAGAAGGTACAGCCCCTTCTCATGGGTAGGGTAAAACAGACAAAAATCTAAATTTAAACCCTGAGAGCCCTGAGTGGAGGAGGACAGGAAGTGATCCAGGTTCCCCAGCAAGAAACTCTGGCAGCAGTGACTTTCCAGGCAGGGCAGCTTGGTTAATGCGTGTTCCCACTCAGCTCTGCATCCCACTCTTTAAAACAGGAATAATTATAGCTCACATGCATAATTCAAATACATTTTTCTGTTTGATAAGAATTATTTTCTTACAGTGATTTTAGGACTTATAAAGCAAGAAGTTTCATCAAAAAGGGATACCAAAGCATACATTTTAACAGCCTGAGCCTTTCCATGCACATTTAGTCAGATTTCATTGGATCAGTGTTTCTAATGTGCAATCCTACCTGTGGTCTATCTGTTTACCAAGATTTCCTGTCTCACTTTATTATTATTTGTAAAAAATTTTCTGTATCCAACCCTCCCTTTATATATCATAAGAAACAAGAAGCTCTTGCTCAATTTTCTCTTTCCCTTTGCTGATTTTTACATTTGATTTTTCTGTGCTGCTTTGAATGGAGTTAAGAATAATAATTAAAAGAAAAAAAAGTGCAGCTGAAAAATAAGGGGTTCAATTCAGCAGAATAAAACAGCCAATAAACTTTCAACATAGACAGTCAAATTAGATTGTAGCAGGAAATCACAGAATTGTCACTGCTGTAAATATTCAGAGGCTACACAGATTGGGTATGAACATCCATCACAGATTATTTAGAAATAATGAAATATAACACCTCTGGACAGAAGACAGCCTAGGTAACAGAGCAGAAGATTCTCTTGTTCAATTGACATTTTTGTGACATTTTCTGGAAACTGAGCAACCCATTGTAGCTGGCAAAAAAAGTGTGACCTATAAAGTTTTCCTACAAACAGTAAATTTGATTCTGTGTCACAACTAGCTTGGACATCATCCCTATTAATTTTGTCAGCAGCCCTTTTTTTAGACTGAATGTGTGAACTCAGATTCTCTCTTTCCTCTTTTATTAGGCTGGGAAGAGATGAGCCTGTATTGACTCTACTATCATGACAGTAATTCAGGACAATGCCTTTAAATTCCATATGCAATTTTATAACCTCATGAAACCTGTACTTAAAGGAGATTCACAATTTTTAGATTAATCTTCTTTCTCAATTATTATTCCTCAACGTGCTGTTTTCAGCTGAGGAAAATTCAAGAGTAATGTAAAACCTAATAACATACACATCCAACCATCATTGATTAGCACTAGGATTTTAAAAAGAAATATAATCTTTTTTCAAAACAAGATAGCAGGATACTTCTGCAAACTTAATCTAATTTTAAATTTGTTCATCATTCACTCTTGATTGCAATTAGAGTCTACTTATTAAATACCATCTGTTTTCTAAGCATCAAGGAATAACCTGAAAAGATTTCTCTGAAGGAAACAAACACACCAAAAGCCTCAATAAAACCTTGTTGACCATTAAGATAATTATTGAATATACTAAAATGATGAAAGTGCAATGAATAATATTTTTTTCCAAAAAAATCAGCTTGCACATGCTTCTCCTTTGCATTTACTTCTAAACCAGGGAAATCTAAAGAAAAATATTGTTTATTAATGATTATATACAATTCTCCTGATTAGAATACAGTCTATGGATATCCTGCTTACTATTTTTTGAATTATTTCTCATTTTCTGGAATCAACTCTGTAATGAACCAAATAACTTATGTTTAGTTTTGATAAAACTGTCTTCTGGAAAGGTACGTTAATTTGACCTGAAAACACTGGAGATGTGGAAACCCCATTATTTATCTTGGAAATTTGTTTTCAGTGTGACTATTTTCATTAATTTGTGTCTGGGAAACTGATAGTATACCATCTCTTATGCTGAAAGCCTTGTTCTAGGCAAACATGAGACATCTGAAATACAAAGCTGAGGATTTGCTGTGACTATTATTGCTGTCTTGACAATTTATTAACAGAATTACTTCACATTTTCTCTGTACTTCGTATTACACATAAAAAAGATAGGAAACAAAAGATATTTAAAAGTACTGTACAGAAACTCCCTGGCACCTGCCACTTTACACTTACACTGCCTCCCTGTGTCCCAAACAGCAGGATTCAGTCCATGGAAGGCTGAGATGGAAGTGCCTGCAGTCTTCTCCTGGGAGAAACATGAAGTTAGTCCTCTCATATCCCAGGGGGAGAGAGATTTCTTTTTTTTGCTTTTATTTTTGGTTTTGCGGGTTTTGGTGTTGTTGTTTTGGTTTTTTGTTTGTTTTCTTTGTTGCTTGGTACCCCCATGATCTTCTGCAAATCTACAACTCCCTGTAGCATCCAATCTTACATTAGGTCAAATCCATCCCCATGGAGTTGTTTTACTTACGTTAACTACTTCATTTTTGCTCTCTGAAGCTAGCTTTTCCCAGCTCCAGCTCTGTAATTGCTCCTCTGGTCATTCCTTGTTGGATGGCCGCCTAAAGCCATCTGTCCTCTAGTGCCAGCCCTGGTTCCCCATCCCTGTGCCGGGTTCCCCTTTGTGCTGTGCCCTGTGCCTCCCCTTCTGAGACCTCTCACACCAAGCATGGACTCCTCTGCCCTAAACCATTAAAACAGAGATCTCCACACCTCTGTAAAATGCTTTATTCTTCAAGGAATAAGTATTAATTTGGCTTCTTGGACCAGAGCATTTATTTGTGATAAGCATGCAACCCTCCTTTAATCCAACTGCAGCTGTGAAGATTCATGTGCCTGACATAGAAGAAAGCCTTTAAATGAATGTTAAGTCTTGGTTTTTTATTATTCTTTTCTAAAATTTCCCTCTATATTTGCTTTTCTTTATATGAACAGGAAATTTTAATATTTATTTTGCATCTAAAAAGTTAAGATATACTTTCTCCTTTAATTTGTGACCCTTATTCTACCTGATAAAATTTTCAGTTTACTGTGGGAACAATTAGAATTGCTGAAGCGGCATGCTTTTCTACTGTTCTAAAAGTTACTGAAAGGAAGTCTTTTGTATAATTCTGCTCAAATATCTATCCAGACACAAGTTGAAGGAGTATTTAACAAGTGTTC
>PYHW01010764.1:3520590-3534617 GCA_013186435.1 Turdus rufiventris | reverse complement strand
CTGAATTCCTGATATTTCTGGCCATTGAATCCTAATCCCCCTGGCTTTACCTGTATATTTCCCAGAGGCTCAGTGTTACATTATTTGTAACCAGATTGTGGTCACCTTCTGTGAGCAAATTGTGCGATATCTCTGCTGAGGTATAAAGAATATACATGTATTTTTCATTTTTTTTAGTGTAGTTTAATGAAAGAACACATTCTTTTCTGTTTAGAGAAATTAAGGTTTTGCTATTAACAACTGTTATGCTTCTATGTCAATCTGACATTAGTGCCAGGAAATAAATTTATCAAGATCTGTCTGGGTAGGTTTGTATGATAAGACATTATCAGAAAAGAAGTAATCACATTTAATTAATTTCATATTTCAACTATTTAAGTACGTAAGCATCTAAATTATTTGGTATTGTTTCAAAAATTTATCTAGATTGGAGCTTTCTGAGACTGTAATCTAGGCAGGATGACACAAGAGCAAAGAAAAGGAGTAATGAGGGTGAGCAGGGCAATGTGAGAACACGTGAGGAAGGGAGGAACAGCTGGGGTTTAGAAAACTCAATTTTTAATGTAAATTCTTGGGCTACCCTGAACTTTTCAGATTTTTTAGCTTGGCACAAGATATTTGCAATGTGCTCATGCAACATAATTATCCCTGCATTTAGAAGGGTATTTTTGATAATAAAGGATTATTTTATTTGAAGTTTATTTCTGAAAGGATTTATTGAAGTGCTCTTCCATAACATTACTAATAACATTCCTTGCTTAAATACCTTCATGGTTAAGGGTTGAGAACTGACTGACAGGAAGACAAACAACTGTGAAAAATATCCCAGTTGAAAGGAAATGACATAATTTTGATTTTGAATGCAAATGTTAAGAGTAGCAGAGATGCCTCTGTGAAATCAATATCCAAGGCCAAACTCTGCTCTCAGTTTCACCAGTGGCTCCTCTCTTGTGCTGAATGAATAAAGACATTGAAAATTCATGAGAGATGTATTTTAAAAGTGAGAGAAAAACAGATAAGAGGCAGTTTATATGCACTTTATTTTTGCACTGCAATCTGCTTTTTAAATTAATATGGTCATGCTAAAGCCAAGGAGTGAAAACAAGTACATGAGCAATAAATTTTGTAGGAATTAAGAATATTAATAGTAGTGATTTAGCTAAATCTAGGTCACTTTTCTCAAAATACACTTGCTTTTCTTTCAAGTTTTGAATATTTACTTCCAGGATGAAGTTTTAGTGAAGCATAACCTCGTGTCCTGAAATACACAACAACATTTCAATCTCAGAATTTCACAGCCAGAAGTGGCCTTTTGATCCTGGGAACAATATCTGAGGCACCAGAAGTGGCTTCTGCGTTTCACTGGTCACTTATGAGTGAGTTAGGGTGAGGAACAGGGTTTAGAATTTTTCAAAAGAAATGTCAAAAGTATTCCCACTGGACTGACTCTGAGATATGAAAATTCTTATCAATTCCTGAGTGTTCCCAGTAGAATAAAAATCAGCTGTTTCATTCAACCTGGCCAAAAGAAAGAATATTCTTTTAGTTACTGTATTTTTTTTTAATTATAAAATATTGCTAAATAATTTAGTTAATACAGCTCTAAATTCAAGGAAAGGTCAAGCACTTGGTCTAAAAAACGCACTTCAGTCCTTATTAAATTCAGCTTTGTGAAAGGCATTTTTAGCAAGCCTTTGTACCATACTGAAACAGATATCTGTGAACTAGTTAAAGAAGTAAAATATGTGTGAAACTTCATGGAAAAAAGGGTACTCTGGGCTTTGTACTCAGCCTGTCCCATCAACCTGGTTACATTTCTTAGATATCATGACTTAGCCTGGTTTGCTAAAAATACTGGAGTGTTGCCCTTCTAAACTGAAATGCTGGTGTATTTTGAAAGCTAATTGAACCAGAGACTCATGTTTTCCTGCCTCACAAGCCTTAGAGATTGCACCTGGACATCTGTTTTCTCTGCTGCCCTTCCAGGCACTCTGCAGACCCTCTGGCTCGCACCTGATCCCACCTCTTTATTGCCAGGCTATGATTTGCCCTCATTTTCATAGTGAATCAGAAAAAGAGTGTCTCCTTCTTCTTTTCTAGTGTTTCACCATAAGATTAAAAAAAAAAAAAAAGAATGCCTTCTTGAAGCCATCTGGTGTCAAGTAAAGAATGGAAATAGAAAACCCATAGGAACTGGAAACGTTTCACTTCATTCATAGGAAATGTGGGTTTTTACAATGAAATTGATAGAAGAATAGGTGCACTAATGCCTTGTAGAAATCATTAAAAATTCAAAAATACAATAAAATTTTGAAACAGGAAAATAAGTGTAATTCCTTAAAGCATTTTGTGTTATTTAAATAATATAAAAGCAAAACTGAATTTAAAGACTTGAATCTGAATCATTAAATACACAGTGTTGTTTTTTATTTTTTTAATCAAACACCAGCCATACCATTTATTTAGTTTGTCTTATTCCCTTTGCCCTTCATTAGCTGTTTTTGGCATGGAATTCAGCCATTCTGGAAAAAAAAAAAAATTCCATTGATGTGTTAGTGCATAGTAGCCAATATTCAAAGCTTTTAATCTGTACTGTGCCTCCAGCGTTAAAATTAGGTTTAAAGTACTTGTGATGAGAGGTAAAATTCCTAATTTTATAACTATTTTGGAGTAGTACTGATCTTATTAAGAGAAAAAATATTGATGTCAAAGAAAATGCAATATTGTGTTGTATTTATTGTCACATATTATTATTTGGGCTTTTGTTCAACATACCAAATAAAACCAACTATGTATCTCATATTCACACAAACAGAATATATATATATGTAAACTCATAATCCGTCAATAATTTGTTCTCTACAGCACTCCTCAGCTGGTATTTCTTGTCCTAATTTAAAACATTATATTATTATTATTATTATTATTATTATTATTATTACTACTACTATTATTACTATTATTATTACTATTATTACTATCATTACTATTATTATTACCATTACTATTTAATATAATATACTATATTAACATAATAATATAAGAATGTAATATATAATTAATATAATGAAAATACAATAAGAATATATTCTATATATCATAATTGTCCTATTTTTAAAATTAAATTTTAAGAGCGTTTAATAGTGGCTGTAGCTGACAGATAATTAGAGGTGGCATTGGAGGTACCATCACCAGGTATTGGAGTCTCACCATCAGCAGTGAAAAAAAACTTAACAGAAAATGACCTATATCCCAGGAACATTCAGGGGAAATGAATTAGCTCTGAAAACCTGGATTTTTATCATATGGGAATGGCTGTAAAAGTTTTTATCTGTATAAGTTATATTATGCAGCTGTATGCATACCACATTTTAATTTTATTTATAGTGTTTATATCTTCCTACAAATATAATTTGGAAATATTGTTGCATCTTAGTTATAAATTCTGTTTTAAACTGCCTTCACTTTATAGCAAATAATAGCATATTTGGGTCTTTTTCAGGCAGAGATTCTTTTTAAGAGCCATCTCAAATTCCTTTCATCAAAACAAAAGCTAAAACAAAAATTGAAGAGTTACATAATTTTATGCTGAAAAATATATGCAGACTACAGGGAACTTTTTTCTTTCGCTTCACTTCTGGAGGTTATTTCCTCTGCCATTATTTCCAATGTTGTAGAAAGAGTGAAATAGCTTTCAGGATTTCTTTTGGTACCTGCAGCTGACCCTCAGGACACATGGCACCATTCCAGATGCAGCTCTCCACACCAGAATCAAACAAGTAGTGGAAGAAGCTACTGTGCAACATAGAACTAAAACCATTTGTCTCTCCACCCTCCCATTCTTCAGAATCTCACCTGTCTTAAGCTCTTAGAAAAGGAGTGGATTTTTTTTTTAATATTAATATCAGCATTTTTAATTTTACATGGGAGAAGTGACACCGTTTAGATTTTACCTTTAAATTAATCTTTAAAAAGTACAGTACTGAAACTTGTAAATGGCTTAAACATTTAAGAAATCCAGAGATATTTTTTTATCCTTATTTTGCAACAGTTATAAAATCTTTGCAGTTCAAACTCTATATGATTTATTCCTTTCATGGGAGCTGCAAGGATGACCAAGAGATGAACCATAGGAGAAAAATGAGAAAGATATGGAAAAATATCATTTTTGGACTATCTACATTGCTAAATGACTTGGAAACTTTTGAGTATTTTGTTAGATATGCAGTTTTCTTATACTTATTGAATCAATGGAACAAATATGAACTCCTTTATAAGACAAAGGAGAAAAGAAAACACATTTCAATATAATAGTAATATGGGGATAAATTATATTGAAATTTTTTTTCTGTGGCTCTCTTTAGTAGCCAGCCTGCAACAGAACATTAGCAAGCATATTTTGCTGGGTGTCTAAGCAATTTTTCAATAATACAACTGTGCCTTTCTTTGTGATGATGTAGATAAAGTTATCAGAGGCCTTAAAATGGATGAATCTTCAATGAATGGGGCTTATTATCTAAATCATAATGAGGCTATTACTGAAATACAAAAACTTTTTCAGATGGAAATAATATAAAATACATCAATAGCGTGCTCAAAATTTGAAAGTAGTTTCATAACAACAACTTGGATTTTTAAAATCTCTCAGTAGTTACAAACTTTAGCTCAATGTGTGTGTAAAATATGCCTTCCTTTAGTCTACGTGTATTTATATATTAAAAATCTAATTGGATGGGTTTTTCCTCTGGCAGGCGAAAGCAAAATCATACCAGAAAGAAGATACAGTAAAAATAAGGGCAAATCCATTACTCTAGCAGGTACCAAGGAGCACTCTTTCCATGTTAAGTGTTCAAAGCAAGACTAGATGCCTTCCAGAAAGTTCCATAGCCCAGGGTCCTGAGCAACACAGCAAGAGGCTCTAGAACCAGCTTTTTCAACCCTTTTTTTCTATACTAATTTATCAGACTTTAAAAAAAAATAATAAAAGATGGGACAGGGCCTTTATGCAAGTCAGGCAGCCCTATATCCATAGTCACAACATAAATTTAACCTTGATCAACCCCATTTTAATCATTGCTTCTTTTTTTGTGATAGTATTTCTTTTTCACTTTACTCAGTTCCAAAAAGCTGCCTATTTCTCTTATTCTTCCATAAGATAAATAACAAAATGGACAAAAGATAAACATTGAAAAAGAACAAATTGCACAGCACTGGCAAAATGTTTTCCTTAGGAAACATTCCCACTGATTACAAGAGACAACAAATTTCAATTGGAGCTTTGCCTGAAGAAACAACTGAGAATTAAACCCAAATAAAATAATCACATAATACAAGTTCTCACAAGTAGAGAAATTAAATTATCTTTCAATTCTCACATGGACACAAAAGTTTTTGTGCCACTGATGGGAAATAGGAGTCTTGCCATTGATTTTCAATGAAGCCAAGATTTCACCTCAGGGCATTTTTCCTCATATACTATTTATTATGTCTTTATTCTAACACATCACATAAAGATCAGCTAATGCTTGCAGAATAATGAATAATCATGTATTCCAAGGCCAGATATTACCATCCATTGTAGGCTTGCATAAAAAACTTGAATGCAGTTTTTATTTCTAGAATAATTGCGACATTTTGAAAAGGGAAAAAAACCCCAATAAACTATACCAAACCAAAAAAACTCAGCTGAATGGAGGCATTGAAATTAAAGAGAACAAATATTGACTGTCAAATCCTCTCCAGGAAAAGAAAACGCTGCATATAGTCTGCTGCTGTCTCTGTCATTTTCTAAGCTTTCAATTTGGGAGAGAATAAAGATGCATCTGGTTGACAAATTATGAGCTATATTAATCCAAATGGTTTAATGGAGTACAGTATCCATCTCATGCAAATGAAAATTATGGAGCTTTAGGAACATGTCAGAATTGATGACCTGCAGTATCACAACAAATTGTCATAGACATCAGGGTTTATTACAGAAGTAACAAGTCAGCACTTCCCTGCTGCATGCCAGAATTCTTTTCAAAACTGATGCTCCTCTTCAGCAACAATTCCTTGAAGAACATAGCAAAGCTGAAAACTTTTTGGGGAAATACTTCTGGACTCTCAGAGGAGAGCAATTTCTGACCCACGGATGGCTGAAAAGCTGTTAGTGAGTTCTTATGCTCTAAGTAGAGAGGCACTGCAGAGTTCTACCTATAAGCTAAGATGAAATATTTTAAGATCTGCAGATGTGTCCTGGGAAACTCAGTTTCCATAACAACAGTTTTTGGTGTCATGATTTTGAGGCTGTCTGCACCTCTTGATTTCTGTAGCTGTTCGCTTGGGGCTGCCAGTATTGCACTGTTATTTTGTCCAGCACTAAATTCTTGTATATTTGCACAACCAGGGTATTATTGGTGATTTTAGAAGGTAAATATCACAATCTTTAATGTACCTTAAAGCTTTGGTACCAGTTACACAAGAAGCAGGATACTGCCTCGGTATTTTACTGATTAATGAAGTTGGAACACTCCAGTGCCACTGAGATATTACAGTGGCAAAATATTTATATGTTTAAAATATCAAGCAACCAGGAGCTAAATACATAATCCAGAAAACAAAGGGGTTTTTTCCTAGGATTGTTGCTCAAATCAAGCCCAAGAACTTGGTTACTGAAGAAATAGGCTTGAAATACAGAATTGAGCTAGTTATGACAAAAAATAATTCTACTGTTAATAATATAATATTGTTAATAATTCTATTGTTCTGTGCACTTTTGAAAAAGCAAATCAGACTCAGAACTTTTTTTTACTTTTTTGCAAAACAGGTCCAGGGCAGCAGCTGTAAGCATTTCCCTTCTGAATATCATCTCCAGCAGGGAAAGACCTAATGCTTTAAGGAGAAAAAGATAAGGTCTTTAGAGCTGCTTTTTCATAGCAGTACATGACTCCATACAAGAGTATAATTCCACAGCATCTTTATTAGAACACAGCAATTCCCTTGTACTTCTTAGGGCAAAACATGCCTGGCCCAAAGCACAACTGTTAACTAATAATTTTATTTCAATTTGGAGGGTTTAGTATATTCTGTCTGCCATTTTTGCTGTTAAATGTGTTCCAGTGCAGATAGCTGATTGAATCTTCAACGGTGTTCTTCAACATATTTTTTTCTTTTTTAACATGGACTCCATGAATTACTCTTTTTTTTCATTTCCTATTTTCTCCCTATTGTTCCATCTTCTGCTTTTATGTTCATCTTCTCCTAGTGATTTTGCGTATGTTTATTCCCCCCTACAACTTTTTTCCCCACTTTTAGCATCTTTTCTTCATACAAATTCCCCTAATTTTCTATTTCCTTCGACTATTTAATGCCTTCTTCAAACCCAAGATAAAAACATAAATAAAAAGCAATTTTTTTTTCAAAGTAGATGAGCTAAGCTACATCAGAAGAATATTATTTGGGACTTATTTTCTGCTGTGTGTCTGTGATTGAACTAAAGAGGGAACTGACCACTGAGAGCAAACATGGAGAACTTCTTGACTAGAGCTCATATTTAAAGAAAAACAGCTCAGAGGTGAAGGAAATGCAATCAATTGACAAGGTGGTTATATATTTAATGAAAAAAATGTATTAAATCATCTCAAAGAATAAGCTCTTTTTAAAAGAGGGAGCTCTCTGGTTTTTCCCAGCCATGGAATATTAGATGAACTCCAGACTAGAAAAGCACACAGTTACCCAAGTACAATGATTGTATGCTCTACAAAATTGCTCTCAAGCTAAATGTATTTGAGGAAAAAACCTTTAAATTCAAGTAGGAAGAATTACAAAAGAAAACAAGAGCTGGATTTTAATAGAAAATTGCCTTCAAAATTGTTTGTCACATCATTTAATTCTCTCTTGGGGGCCCATAGAGACTAACACACTATATTTGAGGCAAGACTTAAGAAGAAAGCATAACAAAACTAAACAGAAAAAAAGCAATTTTGTCAGCCTTGAGCTGAGGGTAATGGAAAGGAAACAGATTCAATGAAATGCAGAGCAGTGATGGGTGTGAGATGGAGTTTAACCATTCCTGCCATTTTTCCATTTCTAACACTCTACTACTCAAATACAAATACTTTGCTTTGAGTACACATTGAAGAGAAAATAGGAACATAAAAACCAGTGGGAAATTCAGAATCATTTAGACAGAGACAGATCATGTAGCATTTCAAATGGGAGGCCATCTCACTCCAAGGTTTCCTCTCTCTCTGAATCCACATACCCATCCCGGAAAATACCAAATGATGTATCACTAATGCCATTAAACCATGCTTTTGAAAGAAATGAGAAACCAGACGTTTTTCTGTGCATTTCCTTCACTTTGGGAGGCCTGTTTTGTGCTTCCATGTCAGTAAAGAAATAATCCAAGATAATTTTTTTTTTAAATAAACATTTTAGTTGAAAATCTCTTTATTGAACTATGGAAGAACATTTAATACTCTGAGTATCACCTGTTAGCAAATGAGATCTGACAAATGAATTAAGAATGGAACAGAAGGGGCTTGGGCAAAGTTGCTGACATCAGGAACCTGTTTCCACACTGGGGTGCATCTGGAAACTCAACACATTTTATTTTTTTCATGACTAAAAGTAAAAGCTTTTTGGGATGTCCAATGATACTGAATAGACGAAAACCCAGGACAAATATATTTTTATGATTTGGACAGGTACCTAAGGGAGAGATTTAGGTCAAAAGAACTCAATTTTGTCAAAGTTATTGTTTTTGCCTCTTTTCAACCAGTCGTGAAAGGTAAAAGTGCTCTGCTTCCCCTTGTCAAAACTTTGGCAGAAACAGTTCATAGAGAGATTCAAACTTAGCACTTTGCAAACTAAAGTCAACCATATATATATTTTTTCCAAATATTAGAAATAGTTTTTAAGGAATTAGATACATATCAGATGACTTATTATTTCTGTCCCATAATGTTGACTATAGTCTAGAAGGTCATTACCTACAAATTTAAAAAAACCAAAACTTTCTTAAATAAAACCTGCAGAGAGTGCAAACTCTTCTAGGATAAAAGGAGAGCTATTTTCAGAAGTCCTAGGTAGTAGTTTGCAAATGTGCAATTAAAATTCTGCCTCTTCCCTAATTATGGAACACTTAAGTTAAATGGTCTTAATAGATATATAATGATGGCATTTTAAACCTATAGTTACTTATAACCTGAAGTGATTTCTACTTCAGTTTTGAAAGCATCCATTAAATGCCCATTATGATCTTTATGTAATTTAGCAAGACGTTTAATGAGTGTTTTATGAAACTAAACAGCAATTATTACCAAAGACAAATGTTAAGCATATAGATTAACATGCAATTAATGTGAATTAACTTTTTCAGATTAGATAATGAAACTTGTACTTCAAGTCTATTGGGATGAATGTAGATTAAAATGTATACAAAATGTGGAAATTTTAAGGATGCTTAAAAGAAGAAGAAATTGTTTAATGCAATTTTTTATTAGGTTATCTATTTATTGAAAGGCTTATCAAGCTGCAGACAACTTATAAAGAATCCACTAATAAAAATGTGCACTTTTCTAGAAATAACTGTTTTATTGATGAATGTGGTCCTTAATTCTATGAATCTCTTTGATATTTCCATATAATAATAGAATTCTGAATTACTGACATTTCATTGCATTTTATTATGAATTGTAACATTCTCAAGGTGACATACGTATTCTGAAGTTAATAGAAACGTCCAGGTAGGGGACACTTATACCACCTCATCAGAATCAATATGGATCATGTCAATAATAAAAAATTACAGAAATGAAATAGCAGCATGTGATATACAGAAAATAATCTGAAGTTTCAGTCCTGTGCCACTTATGTTGCTGTCTTTTCTCTTGTTGCCCATATACTGGACCCAAAAAATAATTTGAAATTAGCATGTTTAAAAATATCTGTGAAGTACTAGGCCATTTTTTCCGGATATATCTAGAATCAGGATGTTTTCTTTTAAAATAAATCCTTAGAACTTGAACTACTGGGAAAAAAACTATTTGTGCAAGAAAATTTCTCTCAGGAAACATTTTTCAGTGAAATCAACTAATAAATCAGCACATCTACTACATCTTCCATGGAACATATGTTAAACCAACTTATTTTTAGAACAATTCATTTATGTACTTTCTTAATAATGTAAATATGATATTTGATTTGTTTGATGTTTGCATTGATATTACACGTGAGTTGTTTTCCTTTTAAAAGTTCTGAAAATGCAGCTATCTTCATTCATGGAAAATTTGAAAGTGTTTAAATTTATCATGAGATGAACATTATGTTTAACAAATCCTGATTTTACCACTTGGGTATATTTTTAATAACACAGCATGAGAAAAGCCAGAAATAGTGTTATCATTGTTTATTATCACTAAATACACCATGTAACCTTCTGCTTCAGTTAAAGAAAATGCCCTTCCAAAACTCTGAATTCTATTTCAGACTTTACCTTATGTCTTGGAGAAGGTCCTTTCAACACCCATCCTGTTTTGTGAGAATTTGATGTATAACAAAGGAAGACAGAGCTGATACTTCAGAAATTTTAAGAATTTTATGACATATGTATTTTAAAATCATACGGCCAAAAAGTAGGGATGGATGATATTGACTCACCTACAGACAAATCAAATACCATGGATCTAGATTTATGTTTGATTTATGTCATAACCAGAGTTATGAGAGAACTGGATCTGATGCCCTGACGTTGAAAATTTACTCTCATCTTTGCAGAAAATGTGGTGGAGAAAAAAAATTATATACAAATTATGTTGAGAATAAAGAACATTTATGTGTTTGAGGGAGAAAACTGTGATGGAGAAACTGGGAGCGACAGATAAAAAGAAATAAACATTTAAGATAAATAACAGCTCTATATAATGCACTTTCTATCTGTTGAGTTTATACCCTAAGAAAGAATCTGACCATGATGTTGATGGAAAAAAAATATGCTTTGGGCAGTGAAATAATACATTATGCTACCACCAAAAAAAAGTCAAAATAAACTTTCATATACCTTTGGACAGCATCTGTTGTATAATTGATTAAAGAAACAAGAAAAAATGAATTTTTATTCAAGTCTAAACAATGAAATTTTGACTTAGTTAAAAGGTTTGAGGTTGGTTTTGTTTGTTTGTTTGTTTGTTTTTTTAATTGAAGGCTTAGAAAGGGAGAATTTTTTCCTTCAAGATGCAAAAACATTGAAGACCTTGAAGCAATTGACAAAGAATATTTTTTGAGCATTCTATTGCCAGTAAATTAGCTTAGACATAATTTACACCAAGGTATATTCTGACTGCTCTATTCCAATTGGTAACTTAATTATCATATTTTTTAGCTAATAAATTCTAAATTAGTATGGAGAACTGTGATAATAAGATGCCATTGCACACTTAAAACTAGTTTAAACAAAAAAGTACTTAATTATGAGGATGCCCACAGTTCCTAATAAATGTATTAAAGCAGAATAACTAAGAAATTTTGGCCTATGAGGAATGTGGATAACCTGGTTTCCAGGACAGATTATCAATGTGCCCTTAATGTAGTTGATAGTTCCTGAAGGAAGCCTTCAGGGTAATATCCTATCACTTACTTTTGTTTTAAGCATTAGATTTTCCATTCCTCCACATATTCTCAGGAGCAGGAAGGAAGGCAAAGGCTGACTCAGTTCTGACCTCCCTTCTAGTTCCCACAACATCCTTAGCACCTCTTGACTCCAATGTCAGTTTAACACTGACACTTCAGTGAAAAGGACTCTGTCTTTTTGCTTGATGTGGAATATATTTTGAGTTGTCCCAGGGACAAATATAATACATCTTCTGGCTAACAATTTCTATGACAAGGACATTACAGTTGGACTTTAAAAGAATCGCTCCAATTCCATCTACTGGGTACTAACAAAAAACGTGCTTGTTGCATCCTCTTGCATGTTTTATTTTTGGGGTTTTTTTGTTGTTTTTTAAGAGGTAATTAAAACATGTTTACTGCTGGGTAATTGTTCTTTCTTTCAAGATAAATAAATAAACAAATGTGCATAGAGATACGGCTTTTTTTTAGATAAATGTTTTCTTATTCATGAGCTATACATATGTAAAATGGAATGCTGAGATGGATCAGCTGAAGTATCTAACTAAAAAGCAATGCATATCCTACTTTGTGGTAGAGAATGTCCAACAAACCCCAGTAGAAGGTGTATTTATATTTGGAGGAAAAGGAAAGAATCAAAACTTAGCAGGCTGGGAAAACCTTGTAATAACAGTTAATTTCTTCTTCAAAATTATTAACTAATGAAAAATAAATCTATATATTATCTTTAAGTGAAATTAAATAGTCTCCAGAGAAATAATAAATGGAATGTTGTTCATTTGCAAACCAGCATTTCTGAAGTCATTGGCCTCATCCATTAAGCATGTTGCTCATCAAAATCTCCTGATTGAACTACATTTAATTTCATTATATATAGCATTTTGATTTTTCCAGTGCATTTTCAGTGCTATATATTTTTCAGTATAATACAACATTCCCTGTAAATACTAGAAGACATTTTATGAAACTGCTGTATGCTAAGGGTGGTTATTATTGACTTGAAATAAACTCTGACTCTAGCTAACACAATGTTTTTGTTACCACTTAAATACAGGGAATCATTATTTATCTATGAAGAGAAATTTAATATTGCACTTTGATCATGATGTTTTTAAAGATTTCTTTATAAGACAATTTTATCATGCAATGAAATTTAATAGAATGTAGAGGTCTAAAAAATATTATTATTGAGTTCATTCTGATAAATAAAATTTACATAGCTGGGCTATGTAGACTTTTATCTGCAGTGAGAACCTGGTTTGGCTTAAAGGTTTTAGAATAAAATATTGGGATCTGTCTCACAGAATTTATAAAATATTATGCAGTTTTAACACAAATATGAAGAAATAAATGAAACTAGAGCACAAGTTTATCAGCCATTTCCTGCCTTTACTAAACTGATTCTTTTGGCTGCTTTTGGCAAAGAAATTGATGGAAAGCATCAGAACCCATGCTAGAATCCAGATTTTCTGTATCAGCTGTTCACAGCTTTTCTAATCAAGGCATGGATTATTAACACAGCTGTCTACAGGAAAGCAAGACCAAACTTAAGCAGGAGCATTAGTGATTGATACAACCCAAATTCTCTTTCCTTTCTACCTCTCTCATGCTTGGACGATTGTTGCTTTTCAGTGCATAAATCCTGTGCCTGTTGCTCTCATGGCCAAGGCTGAGGCGTCTCACAGCTGGGAGAGTACCTGGCAAAATTCCTGAGGGACTGAGGTGAGAATGCAACTCCTTTAACCTTAGTGCCAGTAAAAACCTTCACCCTGAAAACTCTGGATCTTATTTTGAGAGTTCAGTGTTGTGGCACACTAATAATTCTGATCTGGGCATTTATCTGATGTTATTCCAACTGAAGAGAATGGTGAACTGGGAAAATTTCTCGAAGTACTGCTTCAAACTCCTTCCAAGTCATCAAGGACCCTCCCAGTCATATTTTCTAAATCACTCTGGTATTTGGCAGGATTCTTCCCTTCTGTCATACCACAGAGGAATTTCCTCATAAAAAAACTTCAAAATACTGACACATAAGGAAGAGCATGAGCAAACCTCCTTATCATTGGTTTAGGTGACCTGGAGTGCTAATGGCCAAATGGATGCCACCAAACAGCTCTCTCATGCACATCTGGAATAGTTTCCTTGTCCTTGCATCTGAAAGTGTTTCTCACTCAAACACATGGAGGTGTCAGCGCCCCTGGTAAGGGGTGAAAGAGCAAAAGTGCTAAAACCAGATCCATAATGCTGCAAGCTGTTTTCTAGGATTAATAACCAGTTATAAAGGGGTCAATATAATTCCACACAATCCACCAATTATTTTGATTTTCTACTTCGAGTTCTTGGATTGCCATTAAAAGTTTTGACTATTTTTTACAGAGATATTAAAATTTCTTCTCAAGTTATTTCATAAGCAA
>PYHW01010764.1:3494622-3519105 GCA_013186435.1 Turdus rufiventris | reverse complement strand
TGTTTCCAAGGTGGGCAGTAAGCCAGTAAGCCCCGGTGATCCGCGATTGTGTTACTAAATGACGACTTTGTGATAGTTCGCCGCAAACGAAACTGTGGCTAATATTCGGGTGCGGCTTATTTATTAACGAAAACATCAACGTTGCCGACACACTGACAATGCGGCTTATACTCCGTGCGGCTTATATTCGTGAAACTACTGTAATTTCTAAGAGCGTATTTACATTTAAAAGTCCATTTTTATATTGCCAGAATGAAAAAATGAATCCTTGTATCACTGGAAGAGATGGTGACCCTTGTGAAAAAATAAACACAGTCTCTGCTTTAATTAAGGTCAGAAAAGAAACAAGGATCTGCTTTATATCCAAGGGGTCTGAGGGCTTAACTCCTAGATAAGGGGGCCCTGAATACATAACCCATTAAGTAACAATATGTGTATTTTATGCAACTTAGATGTTACAAATGGATAGATCTATTGACAGCATAATGAGGCCTTAAAGTTGAAGAGGATTTGCCATTCATTTTATATATTGAGCTTGAGAAAAAATACAGTTTTTGTTCTATGTCTCAAACACATAACTTTTATCTTCTTAATTTGCAAAAGTACCACATCTTTAAGGAGATCCTACCTATACATTTTTTTTTAAATAAAGGATGTTAGATTTGTTTCAGAGGTATGAGGTATTGGCCTAAACAAAAGCTTGCAACAGACAAATCTGCCTGATCATCTTGGACATTGATAGCAAATAAAGAAAGATGAGTCACTGCAACTGAAAGCAATAAGTGCAATAAAGTAAAAACCCTCATACATGAAATAAATAAATAAATTCTGCATATCTCTCACTTGCATGATGGTGTAGAAAAAAAATCAGCTTTCAAACCTTCCTTGACAGCAGGATGGATTTGAACTCTTTCTAATATCATTATCAATTAAATTATATATTTAGCATTTTTAACTGCAGTAATTTTAAACAACCCACACAGAGTATGTTTCTGGGTCAAGAGTGACAAGATTAATTAGCAAAGCACTCAGATAGCTTCTTTCATGTCAAAAGATATAATTAAGATGGCATAGAACAATATAATTTATCCCTTGATATATACCAAATTATTCTGATCTGCATAATTTAAATATAACATTAGGCAATATCTTGTGCTGCTAATAATAGGAGATTGTAGCTGGTATTACCTATTCATGTATTTTCATTAAAGGCTTATTCATAATTTATAGTTCCCTTGGCTCAGGAAAATATTTACTAAATGAAAAATGTATTGTGGACTTGCAGTTAACAGGTTGATTGCATTAGGAGCTTTCAAAAGTGGCTAAAAAGGCCTTTGTCTTAAACAATACACCTACTGAAATAAAACATGGTTTATTTTTTTTTCAGTTTTTTTGAATTTAGTGAGATATTCCTTCTTTGTACAAAGTTAACTACAATAACAGAACTTTTGCTCTACTCAGTATTAGTCAGAAGAAGCTATCTCAATAATTTTGGGGAACTTGTGTTTTGAAAGCAGAGCCTGAAAATAACTGAGGTTTCCCAGAGGAATGGAATGAAGCACCCAAGTAGATACAACTCCCTCCTCCCACATTCTGCTACTCCTGCCCTTACAAAACACAGGAAGCACATTGAAGATAGAACCACATCTCAGACAGCAACTTCAGTGCTACGTGCAATTTTTCACAGCACAGACTCCCCAAGAGGAGATCTAAACATCTTTGAGGAACTTTTGGCTGCATGGAATTTAAATTACAGACAAAGATTGAATGTGTTTCCCATGAGCAGCACATTTGCCAGGTAAAGAGTCGTGGCTTTTACCTGTGCTGATTCCAAGAATTCTAATGCTCCCTTCACCTCCAGCAGTGATTAGCCTTTATGCAACATAAGGCAGAGCTGCCAAGCTGACATGGCTATGGAGCAGGAATTATTCCTCTTATGATCCAATCTCTCAGCACTTTCTAAATTTACTCACTATTGCAGGTCTAATGACCATGTTTAAGGACTGTGAAGTTAGCAAGCCTCTCTTTCTCAGGATCACTAAACTCCTAATGTGTCTTGTACAGTGGATATACAGGTACATTTTCTCCCTTTGAAATTTTAGATTTTTGTCCTTGTTAACTGTGGCGAGACAGATGTATATGAGAAAGAACCCAGGGTGAAAAATCCCAGATTTGGGACAACTAGACTTCTGTGGAATCTTGTCTTTAATACTGCATTAAGCTGATAAAAAAAGAAAGGAGATCTTTATCAATGAGAAACACTTGTTAAGCATATTGACTATAATTGTACCTGCACACAATTTTTTTCATTTAAAGCTAGTCAGAAAATCCCTTGACTTATTTTGAACAATAATGCCCAAGGGAAATGGTTAAGCTTTTTATGGGCAAGTCATAAGCCTTTTTGTTAAAGATATGTCATTGTATGGCCAATGTCACTCCCGCAAGCATTTCTTCAAATCAATACCTTTTATTCCCTGCTAGCCTGGCTGATCAGATAGTCTGCATATCAGTCCTGACTCCGGTTTCATTAGGAGATAACAGTGCATGCCATTGCAATCCTTCAGGACTCTCTTCTGCAACAAAACCTCTCCATGTGAGCAAACCACAAGGTTATTCTGACAAACCATGAACCAGAAATGGTGTACCTATTCTTTTGTATGAATGAAGTGAGATTTCTTCCCAACTATCCTACATGTACTAAAATATGTAGTTGCATATGTAAAGTACAAAAAAATTCTTTTCCCAAGAGCATCTCAGCTAATGTTTTTAAAACACATTTTTACTAGAGGCTCTATGGAGGAAATAAAGACACAACAATGTCTTTTTTTTTATTAAGCTTAGCAAAATACTACTTTAAGCAAGCGATTAAAGATAAACTATCAACTTGATACTTTGTTTTCTTTCTTAAGCTCTCTAGTAACTGCCTAATTGCTTTCAGGAAAAGGATTCCAGCACGAATTACATACTGTACTGAGGTTATATTAAATATTCAATATTTATTTGAGATGTATCGTAATACATAAGTGATCTGCATGAATAAAACATTTTTTCCTTTAAGCAGAGTTTAGTAAAATAAAGAGATAACTGTTTAAAAACCTAGAGAGCTCCAACTTCATATATAGATTCTTTTCTTACATATAGAATTTTTCTAAACTTTAAAAGTGAATGCAATGAAGTAGGTAAGAGCTCTGTTTGGAAGACAAATTTCTTTGAAAACAAAAAGTTCTACAGATATTTGGGAAATGGACTTTGTGCAATGCAGGCAACTAATACAGATACGGGGTTTTCTTCTCTTTTTTTGCCTAAATTAAAAAAGCCCCCTTCAATTCAGCATGGCTCCACCACACAGTGAGCAGATTAAGGAAAGTGATCCCAAATACACAGTGATAGACTGGGCACCAGGAGCAATCTCACAGAAACAGCTCCGTGGGAGTACACAGAAAAACAGGTATTCATGATTTCCAGAGCACTGAGAGCCCCCAGCTGAGAACAAGATGAGCAGTCACTCAGCAGAGAGGTAAAAAAGATCCCCAGGACAGTGGCTCTCACAAGAAAAGCACACAGACAGAAGATACCTGCAGTTCAGTATGGCACAAGACATAATGCTGCCCATATTCCCCCATCCCAGTCTCATTTCCTATCTGTCCTTGGGAATAGCTTGCAAGTGCTGTTAGATCTTTGATAAATAGTCTAAGATAGGTGTGTTCTTGGAGATTGTGCAGAGCTGAGGCAAACAGTTCAAACGAAGAATGATAAGGTTTTTGCAGCAGTTGTTTAGTTGGAAACTGTTTTGCACCCATAACTGCATGGCTCCCAGTTCTGAAGAGACATCAAGGAAAAAGTGAAGGAATTTGGCTGTACAGCTCCTTGAAGGCCTTCTGCTTGAATCATGCCTTGTTTATGACTGTGAGGAAGAACAAAAATGGGACAGATCTGTTTCATGAGGTGCCACTATAAATTCTATGCCAACATTCTAGAATTCACTATCAGTCTGACACCTCTACTCAATTTTTGAAGTCTGGCACCTTCCTGCAGCTTTTTCACATCATTATATTTTAAACATTTGACATTTGACCCTTCCCATCTCCTCACCAATTTCCTTGCAACACACATGGGCAGCACAAAAATGGAAAGATGGGAAATACTATCAGGTTCCCCTACTGAAAGGAAACTAACTTTTTCTAACTAACTAGTGATGGGAAGTTATAAAATATCATTGAGCTTGTTTTATCAGCACAGAAAAAAAGGCATGAAGGGGAAAGTCAAAATGTGTCAGCAGATGTACCTGATTTGAAGTTATTAGCACAAAATTATTTGTAGATAGGTTGTGCAGCAGAGTCCAGTCATGCTCACAGACTAGACCATAACCAAAAAACTGAAATTTAGTCAGATAAGTTCCTTGCTTTTTCTACTTGCACCAAATATGTAGAAAAAGCAAGGGAGCTATGGAACAAGCATGGGGTGTTTTTGCATAAATTTGGCAGCTCTGTAATTTTTTGTCCCTGTCCCCATTAGCACTAAGTGCTGATCCTCATGAGACCCCTGTGGGAATCCATGATGTGACTTTCTGCGCCCCAACTAGGAAAAAAGGAATGCAGGATATTCCTGCAGTGCTTTTGGCAGCTGTGGCCAAGTTGGCCAGCAGCAGTAGGACACTGCCCCAGCAGCCACCTGCAGCTTCCAAACCATGAAGAAGCAGCACTGGAGGTTGCCTGGTCCTTAACATTGTGGTGAAGTTGCTCAGCAGCTTTTCTTGCATGCCTGGGAATCCCTGTGTCTCTCTCCCTGGCATGCACAAAGTAACATGGGACCTGCTGAAGAAACAATTCTCATGTGCAGGTTGTTTGTTTTTTTTCTTTGTTCTTATTTTTGTTCAGGAGATGAGGGAGCATGCCAAAAGTGATGCCATTTAACACCTGCAATATAGTGAAACATGACACATCTGGCCATGTATGAAATTTTATACAACCTAATCAAGTATTTTTTTACAGAGACAGATGATTTGTAGGTGTACATTTGAAAAGCAAAAAAGAAAAATATTGCTTGTTAATCTGTTTTATACAGATTGTGATAATTATTCACGTATTTATTCTCACAGAATAAAATGGAAACTTACATTTTGCTCAAAATAAGCCAGTTGTCTTTCTACTTTCTGAAATAAATTGGATCATAGTATTCGAAACTAAAATGCAAATTTCAGCCTCTGACAGCTAATATCTATTTTCCAGATATGCTTTGGTTAAACTGATTATCCATTAAAATGCATATTCTGGCTGAAATTCATTTGCAGCTCTCTGTTGTAATTTTTACTGAATTTACACAATGTCTTTCATAAGTCACACAGAAAAATCCCCCAGTGAACTGGTGTTTCTCCCACTTCATCCCTCCTTCT
Source organism: Turdus rufiventris (assembly GCA_013186435.1). Lineage (NCBI taxonomy): Eukaryota > Metazoa > Chordata > Aves > Passeriformes > Turdidae > Turdus > Turdus rufiventris. The sequence continues at coordinate 3,513,713 of PYHW01010764.1, read as the reverse complement.
AGTAGTTAAATATTTTGCAAAGATCCTGCCTCAAGACAATTTTTTTCTCGAAGTTTACAGGTGATTAGATTCGAATCTTGTGCTCCCATGGTACTTAGAACCTGATTTTTCCAACATGCAATGAAAGCAAACTGTCTATAAATTAAATGCAAGCTTTACTGCCCTGAGACCCAATTAGGTATTAGCAAGTACAACACAGATCCAGTCAATAGGACACAGAAAAGAGATGGTTTGCATCACTAGTTAATCAATAGACACGGTTCTACAATATCCACGGCAGGAAAAGCAACATAACACCATTTATGTTAGTAAAGCCTTTCCTCTTCCCTTTCCTTGATCATTCAAAGCACAGTTTGTTTTTTTAAAAGTAAAGAGAAAAATACATGGCACGATTAATGGGCAGTCACTGCATATCATGTTTAAGAGAACAGCAAATTTCCAGGGGACTGAATAGTGTTCCTTTCTAAATAAATACCTCTGATCGTTATTTGCTGTGGTAGAGCAGCTATAAAAAAAAGCAAAAACAAAAAAAAACCCCAACCACATGATTAGGTCTGATGCTCTGCTGATGTATTGCAGGCTGAAGGAAAGTTAATGGTATAGTTAGCCTGAGCCTGGCTGCCTTTCTTTTCTCATTTTCTAAGCTGCAGTGTGGCATAGCCTTTAGCCAACACAGCAACTCCCGACTGAGAATGCATTAAACTGAGCAGATGAATGGCAGCGTTTTAAAGCTAATCTGATATCCTAGACATGCTTGTGGGTTTTAAAGAGTCCACATCAGATAAAAAGGACTACTGGACACTTGAGAGTTGACATATTCTTCTAAAGAGAGAGCATGCTGAGAATTCAATTGGGCTATAGAGAATATACTAAAAAAAAAAGAAGGATCAAAAAGGGCAAATGTAGTTTTTATATCACCAAAAAGATAAAGAACAGGGATATACAAAATCAAGCCACTCAAAAAATGCACTCAGCTGTAAAGACACTTATAAATAATTGTATGGAGCAACTTAATATTGGAATAATTAATTCATTACAGACTTTCCTCAATTAAAAAATAATGTGCTTTACATCTTAGAGATGTAAAGGGAAATTAAGTTTCAGTCCTTTATAATTAAATGTAGTGTTTTGAAGACTCACTGGAGTGAGGAAAGCTAACTTAAATTTCACTTTCATATCTCATGCACACACTTTTATCCCAGACTCAGAGGGCAGGAAGAGTTTATATGAATTGATTGCAAAGTAGCAAATATAGTTAACACTGTGCTTTTATATTACTATTTCTAAGCTAAAGAAAAATTCCAGCCAAGTATTTCATCAAACAGCCATTTTCCCTCAATCCAATGCGTCTGATCATTCTTTTATAATGAAAGTTTTGCAAAAGCCACAGCTAAGGTTAAATACACTGATTGTTACTTAACCGCTCCTGTATTAGAGAAAAAATTGAGGGGTTGAGAAAAAATGATGTTTGCTTGAGTTTAGTGCTCGAGCCAGCTGCTGCAGGCAGACAAACGCACATTTGGAAAGATATCAAGCTGACATGAGTGGCAATATTCTACATTTCATTTGGGTGCACAGGCCATAGATTGGATAAACCAGTTGTAAAATTAAACATATCAAAAGATTCTGCAATATAAAACGTGCCAGAATCAACAGCGATGTCTTCCTATTGCAAGATGCATTCCCAAGGGTGAAAGTGCCTCTAGCAGTGTTTGGTAGAAAAAAGAAACACAAATTGAAGTGCTTTCTGCATCCATAGGAATATTGCTGCTCCACATGCCTCAGGTAAAAAACCCTCTCACAACTAGCAACTCTGACTACTACATCTTATGGATGCATTTGTTATCCTTTTCCACGATTCTTAGTTTACAGGTAATTTCCTCTGAGTTCAGAGGACAAGTAAGGCTGGGGACGTGCTGTGCCCAGGAATGCTGCTGTCCAGTTTGCAGCCTTAGCAAGATGGATAACTTCCTGTGAGACATGGCACCAGGAGTTCATTCACACCGCATTAGAGAAGGGAATCTCTCATGTAGAATGTTTTAGCGCTCTGCTTGTATAGGAAGAGTGTGGCAACCCAAGACATCCCTCTGGCTTCCCTGGATGGTTCGAGACCCAGGCAGGGGGCTCAGGAACCTTGGCACAATGCCCAGAAACCCTGTGCCTTTGATTCTTTCCCTGGGAAAAATTACCACCCTTACATGAAGAATTACAAGTCACAAAAAAANAAAGAAAAAAAAAAGTAGAGTATAAGTTAGATTATTATAAGGGGAAAAGTAAGTTTTTAAGATTGTTTATAATAAGGGTCTGGGGTCAGGATGGAGGAACTGTCCTTCTTTCTCCTTCTTCCTAGCATCCATCTTTTAGGTGATGTTGGCATTTTTGGATTGGTTTAGAGTAGAACCAGACTGTACAACATAAATGATAGATATTGGAAGATAATTGTAAATAATGTTTATGTAGTTTTTAGTAGAAAAGACAATAAAATCCCTGGGGTAGGTGGAGTGTGCCTGGGACTGACCTGCTGACAGGACCTCAGCTGGTCAGAGAAAGAACTTTTAGATTAGATGAAATAAACCACCTCTGGAAACAACAGAAAACGTCTCCTGACTCTTTCTCCGGTGCTCGGGCTGGAACACAGAGACTTTAAAACAACAAAGGTGGTTGGCTCAGGCTCCAGAGACACAGCCAACCACAGAAAATGTTTCTGAAATTCACATGGACCCCTTGTTTTCCACATTCTACAGCACTGATTCTACACTCCACCTCTGTTGTAAGAGGAAACTGGGAGTTTTGAACTTTCTGTTCTGTCAGGCACTGAACCCCAAAAGAACACTGCTTTTGACCTGCGGCCTTGGAGAAGACTTTCAAAACTGAATAATAGAACTAGAATCACAGGTGTGCAGTTTGAATAGAAGTGTGTAAGATCACACGTTGAAGGATTTGGAATTTACAATTTTAGAATATAGTAAAAAGGATAAAGCAAAATAAAAGTTTTAGGGCAGAGGTTTTCTTTCTTCTTTACCTTCTTCTTCTTGAGTCTAAGTAGTATTTTTTAATTGAATAGAAGATGCCACACTGCAAGGCATGGATGTTTAGTCATTGGGTTAAAAGTAAAAATAATTTAGGTGTTAGTTTTTAATTAAACAACTAAGCCTTAAAAGACCTTGTATCAAGTGAGATACATCACCATTTCATCATTTTTAGCTTTTTAGCTAGAAGTGCTGTAGCGCTCACTTTAACATAGATAAAAATTAATAAACAACTTTAACATAGATAAAAATTAATAAACATCTGAGTCCAAATGCAAAATTTTGTCTCTCATAATTTTAGTCCCAACTCTGACTAGAAAAACAAAACAAAACAAAACAAAATGGTGGTTTTGTGCGAGGATATAGTGGTGTTTATGTGAGGATTTAACTCATGACCTTTTGATTATGAGACTGAATTTAAAAACTTGATGAAGTTAAAAATTTAATGAATTTTTTTTTCTGTTCCCTGGGCAGAGGTGGGACTGGTATCATACTTTTAATCCCAACTGTACAAAAACTAAAAAACCTAAAGAACCCAACTAAAACAAAACAAAAAAACCCAAAAAAATAATACACCTCTAGGCCTAGGACACTGTTATTGAATTTATCAATATTATGAGATCTGAAACACAACTGCTACATAGTGCCTGTGCTTTCATTGTTCAAATCTTGATGAACTAATGATGGGAAAGGAAGAGTAAAAATATATAAAAGCCCTTAACAGATGTGATAGCAATTTTTCTTGATTTTATATTATTCACTTTAATAAAAGGTATTGCTAAACCAGTTTTTAATGGCAGACAGCATCAGCACAGCAGATCCAGACTCAAGAAATGGAATCTCTTGGAAATTCTGGGATATTATGAATTGTGATTAGCTGGGTAACCCAACTGCTGAAAAATCATAGTTCCCAAATACCCATTAATAGGTACTTTCAAGTACTTTTGCCTCTGTACAGAAGAAGACTTTGTAGAGACTTTTTTTAGAGAATGCTACTCTACAGTTCTTGAAAACATTATGAAATATGACATGACCCTGAGAATTTAAAGGGAATTTAAAATTTTCTGGTCTTCTTCTTTATCCCTGTTTTCTTTAACTCTTTATGTTCTTTCATTTTTCTGTTCCATTATCATAACAGACTATTCCAAAATGTTTTAACTATTTTGTTTGTTATGAATTTTGTTTCTTGATGTCATTAGGCTTTCCATTAAAACAAAAAGTCAATAATACCTTCCATAAAATAAAGCATATTCCAATAAAGTTCCAATAAAACAGAAGTGTATTTCAACAGTTCTGAAAAACTACAATAGTTTATACTTTGCTTGGCTGAAGAAGTGGCTAAGAGGTCTATAAGCAGAGTTCTAAAATCTAGAAAACAAATATCACAAAATATACAAGTTAGGCTCTTACAGTAGCCCATATATATTATCCTTGTAGAGACAAACATATTTACATATAAAATTCAGAGGCCATATGAATTAAAGAATAAACAAATAAATGGGGGAGTAAAAAGGGCAAAACAACACAGAAAGAAGCCCCCCAACTGCAGTTAAATCAAAAAGTCAGTGAGGAAAGAAAATCATTAATGACAACCTTAAATATAAAGGACATATAAGTTATTTTTCCAAGACTCCCAAATTAATTGCAATCACTTTTCCATTGAGTGATGGTTTTTGTTTTGTTTGTTGTTATGGCTGGTGAGATTTTGGGGTTGTGCGATATTTAAATTTGTTTTCTTGATGTTTCTTTGTTCTTGTGTCTATATTTTGATAATGTGCCATAAATGCTATTGTTCAAGCATATACCATATATATATTCTCATATTTCATTCCTGATCTAGAAGAAACTACTTTTATTCTCTTTTAAGAGTCTTGGTTTTGTCCAAGATAATAAGAAATTGTTCCATCAATCACTTCTGTTCTCACTGAGTTTTTTGTGACTTAATTCAACCATCAAAAAAAGCCATATTGAGGTGAAAAACAGCTTTCAAATAAATGTAGCTCTCTCAGAAGTTTACAAAAAAAATTTCAGGCATCGTGTTTTAATTATAAGTTCAAAAGAAGTAAGAACATATTCTTTGTAGTTATTTTCAATGCAATTTCTCCAATGAATGCAAAATGTGAAAGTTCATATTTCCAAATGGAATTTAATAGTTAATAAAAAATGCCTCATTGCAAGTGTCTGTTTTATCCAATTACATACATTCATATGCAAATTTTATTTCTGGAAAAAAAAATACTGAAAGTCATCTTCATGAGAAATATAACAGTAACTTCTGAATGAAACTTCAGTCGGGATTCATTTCAGATCTTCGTGTTCTCAATGGGACTCTGCCAATCAATGTTTTTGCATAGTACAATTCCTTGAGTACAGGATACTAAAGAGTGAGAAGAAAAGAAAAAATCATGAGATTATCTGCTTATTCTACAAAAATTATACTCAGAAATGAAAATGGACCAAATAATACTTCTAACATAAGAAAGCATCAAAAATCATGGAAGAATTTAAAGCAAAGAATAGCCAAGAAAGACATATTTCCACCTCTTGGATATTAAAAAAAGGTGATCATCATGGTTTTAGGAGTTGAACAAGGTAACAATTATTTAAATTTCATGCAGATTAGTTCTTTTGACCATAAAGCCAGTTCTCCACCTCAGTACTCGTGCAATGTAGTGTTCCCCAAAATTGCTTTTCTCTGTGAGCACAGATGAGCAGACAAATCTCTTTGCTCTCTAGAGCCTCCATTCTGCTTGGGTTTGTCAGCCCCAGGCTCACCCATGCAGTTCCCAGACTTACATATATCATAGCACATACATTTTATTGCAGGAACTGCCTGCTCACACACCCTGATGAGTGCAGTTCTTGTGCTGCAGCTACATCAAATCCAGTGTGTCACAGTGATTGCTCAGTTCTGTGCAGCAACAGCTCCTGGAGCTATCAACAATTATATACAAATCCATATAGCACATAAATTAAGAAATCTCTTTCCTATATCCTTTAAAATTCATTCCATTACTTGTAAAACTTTAAGAAAAAGAAAGGGAAAAAAAAGAAAAGCCATTATTTCACACTTCACATATTGAAATTATATGAGGACTTAGGACAAAGAGTTTATCAGTCATCCAAAACTCTCACTGAAATGTCATGGAGTTCCTGAATGCAGCACAGAGAAGTTCTGCATTATGGATTGTTGAGGTCAAAATGAGTATCATTTCCTATAGACTTTTCTTTTTTTTTTTTTAGATATGTACATTTAGAGTAAAACTTGGGCTATGATGGGGAAAAAAAAGGCATTTTAAGACCTTCAGCAGCTGTTATGATTAGATAGTTTTTCTGATCTATTGCTACATTTAGACCAGGATGGTTTATTACCTTCCACCTTTCACTGACAGTTGGCATATTGCAAAATTTTTTTTCCGTCTTCCTTATTACAAGCATCAGCTTAAATGATGCAAGTGTTGAAGTGAAGAGCTGAGATTTTTCTGATAATATGATTTCTTGAGACTGCACAACGTTGATATTAATAACAGCATGACAAAATTATACAGCACACAGCTCATTGTATAGAGTGGTGGTCTTGTCAAATTTCTTTACTTGGAAAGGGGAAAAGATACAAGTTCCTTCACTTACTTATTCTACACCAAGGTAGAATCTGGTCTAGCAGAATATGATCCAAAATAACATTGTTACTGTTTATTTTGAAAGGGAACAGTCAGGATGAATCTAAAAATATATGTTCCTTACATATTTAAGATCCCTCAGCAGCTTAGATCAATTGAAAACTGAAAAGTACAAAAAGATGCCACTTAAAAAATAAGATGGATGCACACAATCTGTGAGCTTAGACAATTTTTCTATGATTCCAAAGAGTTTATATTCAGATCCTCTTAATTCCATGGATATAAGCACTTTTTTCCTTTGATTTTTGTAAAAATTTCTGATAGCACTTTTTGTTCAATTTTATCTGAGTTCTTCATTCCACTAATTCAGCAATAATTTTTTTTATTAGCATGTCTCCATAAGAGGCTTTTAATTAAAAACATTGTCCACTTGCCTCAAATTCACTCAAAACCCTCCACAACTGCTTGAAAGTACATCTAAGAACCAAAATCAGGGCTATTTCCTATTTTTCTTATTCACACTAATTCTTCTATAATGAAAAAAAAAAAACCAACATAAAAACTTTGCTGATAATTTTTGGAAATATTTAATAGAATACACTATTTTTGATTGAGAAATACAGGAACTGTTGACCCTAAGACTAAGGGAAATGTTGCAATGTTGAACACAAGGATGGATAAGAGATAGGTAGTCCTTTATATTTTTATATCCATACAAAACATTGCATAGAATTAGAAGCTTTTCAATATTAGCTAATTCCAGCTTTATATTGCTAAATCATTCAGTGGACTAATAATGAATTTTTAGCTTCAAAAACATATACAAAATATTTGCTCTTTTCCCCAGAATGAGACTATGGTTCTGTATCATCTTTTCTGGGAATCTCAAGCAAATTCAAGCCCGGGAGTTTTAGAACTGACAAGAAATTGTAACCTCATTTACTTGAGAACAAAACAGCATTCTCTGTAGAGGTGCTATGAAATGTGGTTGATTTTTTCCTTTTTGAATTTTGCTCTCCTTCATTCCCTAGTAAATTCTCAAACTGCAGTTAGAGAAGTAAGATAAAAGATAAAGGAGCAGCTTGGCTATATCAGAGTAAAATATTGATTTAGTAATCATGAATAAAGTCACCAGGAATTGTCTCTATACAACCTGGGAAAGTAGAGGCAATTTTTGAAGTCTTCTACAAGAAATTGTACGCTAGAGGACAGATAATGCAAATAAACATTCAAAATAAACCCCTCAAAAATCCCAAAATACGAAGTGAATACCCTACAATCATGCATAAAACACAGAACAATTGGGCCAGATGGGTATAGCTACATATCTGGTGCTGGGGATCCAAACAGTTGAAATTCAGGGGAAAACCTTCAGGCTAATCAGAATCTGATCTTATGGTCTGAGTGTCCCTTGGCAACTAAATGAGAGAAGATGAGTGAGGAAAGGAGGCAAAATTAAAATTGAAATATAAATAAAACAAGCAGCTTTGGATAAGAGTTGCAGGTTTTGAAACAGAATTAATTGCACTGATTGATGTAGCTAGATTTCAGATTTCTAGAGAGCATTGATATTGTGACAGATGAAAATGTAATTTAAAGCATTAACCCACACCACAAGTGCAATATTTATTGTTTTTGCACCTATGTGAATCCAGACAAAAAAATTTCTTAATTCTTCCTCTATTAACTTTTCTAACAAGTATCAGTACCCTTACCTTGAGCACAAGTGAATGTTTCTAACTCTTTCTCAATGGAACTGGTCTTTTTTTAGACTATTAAGAGCAAAACACTGCATAGTGCAGTCCAGTCATTTGGGACAGATATTTGTCAGTAACATATCTGGAGAGAATTTTCCTCTGTATCCCATAGCAATTATTTCACAACATTACGTTTTCAGAGATCAGCCCTCAGCCAGAGGGCAACTAGGAAATTTAGGCACCATCTATTGCCTTAAACTTGTCCCTGCTTGGATAGGTAGTTGAAGTGCCAAACAAAAGAAGTAATTAAAAAAAATCCCTGTAAGCAACATAGTTCATCAGTAGCAGTAGTATCAGGCAGTGATAGTCCTGTTCTGGTTTGCAGGCAGAAGTACTGGCTGTAGCCTAAAATCAAATGTAGATACAGACACATTGCTAGAGACGATCTTACTCTCTTCTGCCTCTGAAACTATCACCACCCTACTTGAGCTGCTTGCTGAAATCAAACCCAACAGAAACTTTCTCTTGGATTTGAGGAGAGCCTAAAGACAATAAATAGATACAGACTCTGTTGCTGGGAAATGTGAAGAATTTTTGTGACTGTCATGCTTTTACCCCAGCTGGCAAATAAGCACCACACAGGCACTCAATTTTCCCCCATGCTAGGAATCAGAGGGGTTAAAGTGAGAAAACTTGTGGGTTGCCACAAAGATAATTTAAAGGGGAAAGCAAAGGCCACACATGCAAACAAAGCAAACCAAGGAATTCATTCACTGCTTCCCATGGCTGGGCAGGTGTTCAGCCATCCCCAGGAGAGCAGGACCCTTTCACACATAATGGTGGCTTGGGAAGACAAACACCATCACTCCAAATATTCCCCTCCTTCTTCCCCCGACTTCATGTGCTAAGCATGGTTGACATACATTATAGAATATCCCTTTGGACAGCTGAGGTCCACTATTCTGGCTGTGTCTCCTCTCAACTCCCTGTGCACCCCAGCCCACTCATTTGTGGGGCATCTGAGAGGGTGACTGTCTGCAAGCACTGCTCAGTGATCACAACAGCACCCCCGAAAATATTGGCAGTTTCCAGCACAAATCCAAAACATAGCCCTATTCAAACTCCTATAAAAAATAGCTCTATCCAGTCATAGCCAGCACAATAAGTTACTCAGAATAGCCTATCTGTTGTTATATTTGTCTGCAGCTCTTTGTCTGTGCTTTAGCATATCTTAAATTCTTTTCTTACACAGGTATATTTACCATATTCTCTAACTATTTCCAGAAATCAAAGACATCATAGTTGAACTAATTACATTCCAAGAAGAATTTAATTATACTCCTGGGATTAGCTTTGCCACCATTTAAGTGGAATTTGTACAGCAGTAGAAAAAAGAGGAGAGAAAAAAATTAAGGCAGTTTACTGAGTAGGCACAATATATTAATACACTTTTTATTATGGACATAACTCCTTATGAAGTCCTTATCTACATTAGCAGATCCATGAGTAAAGCATGATGGAATGCAGCTGATATAAATCTAAAAGAAAATTAAAATCTGTTTATAAATAGCTATTATTTTTGTTTCCAGACTGTTTAATGCTTATTCATCCAGTAACTCATTAATTTCAAATGACGCTATAATAAAGAAAAATTATAGGATTTCACCCAAGTCCTTATAAACACTGTTATTTTCTGAGAAGAGGTTTTTTTGGTTTGTTGTTTGGTTTTTTTAAGGAAAGTTTTGCATATATTTTTGTAGTTTCTGGGTTTCTCCTAATTAAGTTATTTCTGATTTCTAGTGCAAGAATGAATCCAAGAAGGAGAGAACTCAGAGGCCTTGAACAGGGCTGGATTAATCCTAGCAGGAGGAATATAAGGAAGTATTTAGTCAGTGAAATGTTTCATTTACTTAAATGTAGAAGAGTGCCCAAACCTCTTGGTAATTTACCCTTGGATAGTTGCATCTTCCTCTGCTATAAGACAGAATATGCATTTACATTTATATTTATCACCAAAAATACATATGTGTGGAAATATAAAAAATACTATATAAGGTATTAATATTAAGGACTACTTATATTTTACCCCTTGCCCTGAGTAGGGCTGAACTGTGTTCTTCAGGTGTCCCATGGCTGAGTGCCCATCCTGTCTGAGCTCAGCCCTGGGAATGCTGCAGGAGGAGGAGCTGCCAGCCCCAGGCAGTCCATGGGCAATATTGGGGTTTTTCACCCCTTCCCTGGATGCAGGGGAAAGCGGTGATGCAAAGAAGCAATAATAAATCTAAGGAAACATAAAGTTCAGCGGGAACAAAGTGTCAACACCATTATTTCTCCTGCCATTTCTACCTTGAGAACCATCCTTGTCATCCTGATGGAAGCATAGAGAAATCATTTTAACTTCCCTCTTTCTGATTTTGCCCAGAGAGGATTGTGATATCACCTTTAAAGACCAGGGAAATATTAAAAGCAGGAATGAAGGGGGAGATAGTGGATATAACTTTTTAATATGATTTTTTAAACATATAATTGGTGACACTTTTGCATACTCATTATTCAGTTTGAATTATTAGAGTTGTTCATTGGAATAAAATCTTTACCCACATTTCCTGTTGTGAATATCTCAGTTCAGTGTAACTAGAATTCTAAAAATCAAAAATAGTAGTTTTATAGTTAGAAAACCTTGGATTTATTCCTTACACAGTGCAAACTGCACGACTATTATCAGTTTAATGATGCCAAAGTGCTCTATGTTGAGAGCTCCAGTGAAAGCTCTGAGGGCTGCCTACAGCACTAAAACTTTTGGGAACATGGGTGCTGTTTCTCTGTGAAGGAGTTTGCCTTGGCCCATTAAAAGAGGTGTGTGAAATATTGTCAGGAGAACAAAAATCAAAGCAGCGTTCCAGCTACAATTCTGAACCTTGTGCTTTGATGCTGAAGAAAGAAGGTTAGTGTTACCACAAATCAAAGGTACTTCATTAGCTCCAGCTTTTTATGAGGTTGCTGAGGCAAATTTTACAATATAGTTTTAAACATCATTAACTTTGTGACCTTAACATTAACGTGTTGATACACAATTCAAATTGCATTAGTGAGCTGAGCAGCCCCTGCTGGGGAAGTCTATCTTATCTCCCCTTTCCCACCAAAGTAATTATAAAAAAAAACACATGAAGGTAAGTAGGCTTCATGCAAAACTAAATTTACCTCTGATTTATACCACACTTTTAATGTTTCCTTCATGCCATAAAAAAACATTTGGTACAAATTGGTTCAGGCTAGTGTTTCTGAAACATAGCAGTACATCTAAAGAGGAGATAATGTAGCCATGGGGAATTACCTTTCATTTATGAGTGTAAACTCTTAAGAATTGCGCTACTATATTCAAGAGTTTCAAAGGAAATAATTTGATAGCAGTGTGCATTTTAATTGCAATATTCCCATAGAAGTACTAATTTTGCAACTTAAATGACCTGCCAGCAGCACTGCGAGGTAAAAATAATTATAAGAAAAAATTGTAATGATGATAGACATGCACTTGTTATTTTACACTACCAGGGAACCAGTTTCATTAAAACAAAAGAAAAGCAGCACCAGAGGGACAAGAAGTGAAAATAAAGGTGGTGTGTTGATGGCTTGAGGCTTGATCATCCATTTATGAGGTTGCTCATTACCTTCTTTATCATGGAAGGAAATGAGTAATTTGGCTAATGCATGGAGAATTTCAGAGTTAAACTGCTCATGTGCTTTGAATACCTATGTGTCCAAAAAACGTGATTCCTTTGATTTCTTTATAATTTTTGGCCAGATCTTACAGTTTGGATGATAATTTTCCATTATTTTCAAAATCTACTCTAGCTTCAATAAAATAGCTTTCTGTTAAGATGTGAATGGGCAATGCTGGCAACTCAAAATTTTACATCAGATTTGGGAAGGGCAAAAAGGCACTCATCAAAGGAGTAGAAATACACAAATTCATGTTGTGAGGTCTAACCTTGTTACTTCAATATGTAAATTGGGAAGGAAGACATAGGTCATGTTCTGGCAAATTAGTTTGTCTTCTAATCTATTAGATTTGTTTTGGCAAGGCAGGGAAAAATAAATAATTGAATTGAAGAGAGAGACAACATCATACAAGGAGAAGCTATTTTCATTTTGTGAGAATAAAACAGATGAACACATTTTTACTTGTCCTCACCCCAACCATATACTATTTTTTTCCTAATTCTTTTATCATGTAAATAATCTTTAAAGTATTCAAAAAGTTGTTCTAGCATATAATTTTTGTAATAAAACAAAGATTTTAAATACTACCGTGGTCAAGTACTAAAACCAGTGCTGATGCCAATTCTAAAGAAGTCAACACAGAGTCCAAGAAATAGAGAAGACTGCACTACAGAAAATGAGACATGACATGTAGTTTTATAATCTTCCTCTCCTGTGACTACCTGGGTATTAGGACCCATTTCCTTATTAATAATTTCACTAGATAAAGGAAGGGAACACCAGGTTATCAGAGAACAAATACAACCACAGAGTTTTTATCAAAGTCTACTGGAGTGCTTTTCTTACCCTTCCTTTAAAAACTTCTTTCAATGAACAGTAACTAAGTTAATTACATGACTACTAATGATGGTTATTATAAAATAAATATAGAATGAATACCTGTCCTCCATGATCCATTGTTAAATGTTCACAAGCACACCAGTTCTCCACAGACCAATTCTTGAAAATCTGTTTTCTGAGAAAACCAAACTCAGAGAAAAGATTTGATTAACTGGTGCTAATTCCTCCCCATGGGAAGAATTGTGTTGCACACCACCCATGGATCAACCTGAGATGGTTCTCAGTCACAAAGTGACAACTCCACAGCCACATATTCAGGACACTAATAAGATTTTATGTCTTCAGTTATCACACTTACTACTTGATTTGCTAATCTGAAACCAACCACTTAAATTCTTGACTAAGCACTCGGCTCTCAGCACACACCACCTGAGCCTGAGGTTTTCTTCTCGCTTAGTCAAGCTATTTTCTTCTCCTTGTTCTCTGACATCTGACATCTTATCATAGGAAAGTTTCCATGGCAGCCAGTGTAAGGCACAATTGAGCCTTGCCATTATATTTGATGGGTTTTTTCTTTGGAGCTTCGATCCAGACTGCAATATCATTTGTCAGGAAACTAACCAAGAGATCAAAAAGAGTTTTGGGTATTTGGAATAGATTTGTGCTTTAGCTCTCCTCCTCAATCAAAAAGACAATACTTAAAAAACCCACCAACAAACAAATACCAAACAAAACACAAACAAAATCCCCAAACAAACAACCAACCTCCAAAACATATAGCAAACTGATTGCTATATACAGCTATAAAATCTTTATTTACAAACAACACACCAATATATTATATTTTTCTGTGCTATGGGCGTTTAAGAGAAAAAAAAAAAAAAGTCATCCAAAGGCTTGAAAGTTATAAATGTAAGATGCCAAGGCATCTTAGCTGACTATGTGTAAAAAAAAAAAGAAAAGAAAAAAAAGAAAAGAGGCAATACATCTGCAATATAATCCCTCAGCAAAATACTGAGAGGACAAAGGTATCTCCTGCTGTGGTATCACCCTCTGATAAATACAAAATGCACTTCCCAAAACAAAACCCCACAAATCAATTTCTCACCTTAAAGAAATCTCCTTGTTTATGGATATAACAATTTGCTTGGAATAATGAGCTACCTGGCTAATAAACAATTTATTCTGTAAAAGGTATTTGCTACCTGGATGGTTTTGTGATTACATTAATGTACAGAATACTGTACATATCACTGGGCATATATAAAAACAGCCGAGAGTTTCTTTCCCCTCTCTCCCACATTAAAGGAAAAAATAAAAATCCCTCAACTCACAGCTTGATCACAAAAATTGGCAAGGCAGAGAAGATTATCATGAAAGACTGGACTCCATGAAAAAAACTGGAATCATTGTATAAAGATGAGACTTATTTCCTCATCTACCTGTATTTTTTTCCTCCTAGGCTCACAAATGCAGTTTGTCCACAGATTACCCTCAAGTTTATTACCCATACAAAGATTTCTTATTGATCATCTCAACAATTCATGTACTCCATGAACATACCAAACTAAAATAAAACTAGTCATGAGTCTTATGCTGCAGGAATCAAATTTACTCAAAAAATCTATTTTCCTGAAGCAAAAAATCACAGAACCAACCACAGAACTATTAAGTCCTGGAGCTCCCGTTCAAGCAGGGCATTCTAGAGTTTGCTACTCAGAATTGTGTTCAGATGGCTTTTGAATATCTTCAGAGGAGGAGACTCCACACAATCTCTGAGCAATCTGTTCCAGTGCTCTGTCACCCTCAAAATAATCTTCTTTCTCATTTTCAGGTGCACCTTTCTGTGTTCTAGTTTTTACCCACTGCTTCTCCTTCTCCTGTTGCTGGGCACCACTGAGCCTCTTGGCACCTCCTTTCAGGTACTTACAGACATTAAATACCCTCTCAGTCACCTTTTCTTGAGGCTCAACCATTCCTTTTAAGTGAGTTTCTCCAGTCCCTTAATCATGTCCTCCACACAGAATTGCTCCAAGATCTTCATGTCTCTCTTCTAGTGAGGAGCCCAGAACTGGACCTATATAAGGAACTCCTATGGAATTAATCTGTGCACGTTCTCTGCAGGCTACAGAAACTACACCATTATTCAAGGTTTGAACAAAAAGAAATTAGGCTGACACCATTGCCTTCAGCTTTTTCCCTTCTTTGAATATCAATAAGTACACTCCTAGAGTCTCATTAGTCCCTTGGCAGGACTTCCACTACCATTTACACATGAATAATTTCTTTTTTATAGACCCAATATTGTTTTGTTCAAAACACATTTATCATTACAGAATGTGATACAGTAGGAGCAAACTGCAAGTGCTTCTCATCAATACTGTCTTTGCAAAACAACTGCACATGAAAAACAGCCAGTATGTGAACCTGAAAATGCTTGTTTTACATTTCATTGCAGTTGTCGGGGGCTTGCCCATGACGAACTTACTTGCTCATGTGGTTGAGTACCGAGTGCACAGAGTATTGTGAGGAAATACTGAAGGTTTGGGTTGAACTAATATCTGAAACTGATATATAAGTTTGTATAAGCAGCATTTATTACTAAGAGACAAAGTCTTCTTTTATATAAATCATAACTTTTGGGATGGTCTATAAACAATTGCATGCTTGCGCTGTTGTGGAGGATGCACACCCACTCATACTTTTGCACAACTTGTTAACAAGTCAGATCTAAAAGTGGATGCAACCTTTCAGCTGGAACTAAGTCTGTCTTCAGCCTCACTTACACTGGTGCAAGTCACCATTAAAAATGGTAGTAGTGTCCCAAAGGAACAGCTACAGATATTCTACATACATCCTTGCATGCAGCACCATTTTACTGGTTTCTGACGAAAGCAATTTTAAAAACCCTATTAGGCAAAAAGATTAACCACAGCCCCAGTGTGCTGTGCGTCCTATAAGCTAGGAGAACCACTGTTTTTCCTCACCTGGCCTCTGGCATGTGAAAACTCCATGTTTCTTTTGGCTCGTGCCCATTGGGAGTTTGGGAGCTCAGGTGGTGCTTGCTGAGAGCAGCATTCTGCAGGAATGCTCCTCTGCAGCTTGGACAAGGAGCACGGGCTGCATGTGGAACTTCCAAGAGCAGAGCCTCAGGCTGCTCAGCCAACCCACCCACTCAACCATCCTCACTTCCCCCAGCACAGTCTGGCTGCTGTTCAAATGCTGAACAAAGAGTGTGCCAAGGAATGTCCGGGTGGTGCCAAACAAGAGGACAAGGGGCAAAGAGAAGAAACAGATGCACAGGAAGTTCCACTGAACATGAGGGAGAACTTCTTCACTGTGCAGTGACCAAACACTGGAACAGACCACAGAGAAGGTGTGTCCCTCACTGGGGTTGTTCCAGAACCATCTGGATGCAATCCTGTGCCATGTGCTTTAGGATGACCCTGACTGAGCTGGGAGGTTGGACCAGATGACCAATTGTGGTCCCTTCCAACCTGATCCATTCTGGGATTCTGTGAAATGATGATTATTCTTATGTCAAATTCTCTACGTGGCAGAAAGACTTGTTTCCTCACTTTGCTTTGATTTCTTTATCAATTATCAGCCAAAGTGGAATAATCAAAAGTAGTAGGAAGCATAGAGACAGCATAAGAAAGGAAAAAATAAAGAAGTGAAGTAACAAACAATCTACCTGTACAAATCTATGAAACAGTCTTTCTCAGTCTGCACTTTATCCAGAAATTTAATTTCCTAAAAGACAACCACCACATATTTTTTCTTTGTTTTCAGGAATCACTAGTGGACAAAGTGTTTTAAAATTTTCAATCTCTTGGCATCAGGTGTTGGCAGTCACATCCAGAGCTGCCATTACATTTCATATATTGAGCTCTCTTTTCTCCAGAGGTGACCAAAGCTTTCATAGTGATGTACTAATCAAGATAAAGAAACCAAAGCAAAGAAATCCCATCCAAAACCTGGTAATCCTGGGTGATGTTCTAGCAATACCCAGAAGAAGCAATCTACATACTGGAGAGAAAGAACTTGAGCAACTTTGATTCAGTCCATGCATAAAGAAATCAGTGTTTGGGTCAGGCTTCTAACATAAACCAAAGGAACAGAGTGCCCAGGACCACTAGTATTTTCAAAATGTGGTGTTTATCTAATCTTATGTGAATGGTGTGTCTACAAAGAAAACTTTTAGTTTTGACAGTGAAAATGAGAGATTGTCAATTTACACTAAGACCAGTTACTAAAACCACAATTCTCATTATTTCTATTTTCCCATATGTATTCATCCCGACCTGAAATTCATTTAGTTTATGCAGTAGAAAGATTGTCTTCTTAAAAAACCATTTCTGCAGCGTTCATAGACACCAATGGATCTTCACAGACAGTTCAAGTCTTTAATGAAATGTTCACACACAACACCTCTTTGTCATAAGGGTTTTGTGGACCATAGAGAAGATGATGCCCAGTTTCTGCATCTTGTAAGAGTTCAGATTGATTTAAAGTGGAGTGGGGCAGGCAGAGCACCAGATCCCTGTGGATGTTTGAATTCAGCTATTCATGTTCTAGATAATTAGAATATCTCACTTCAACGGCTCAGTAATGTATTCTCAATACCATTGTAATGTAACACACTCCTTAAAAACCAAATCCAATTGCAATCTTGCAAAACAAGATGAAAAAAGCTCATAGAAATTCCATAAACATTTCCAAAAAATCAGTTTGAAATTGCTGTCACAGTGACTCCTCCCTTCCCATTAAGGTGAAAGCCAGGCATCTTCTGTGTCGTACTTCTGAGAAAAATTAACTTACAAGACTTAAACATCTTGACAAGTTACTTTGGCACAAGCTCCATTAGCCTGTTTCAATGTAGAAGAATCAGGTCTGTAAAGTTCTGGTAAGTCTATAACAAACATATCCTTGCATCAAATTTAGGTTTAAAGTTGCCTTCCTTTGTGTAAGAAAAGGCTCAGAAAGTCTGAGAAGAGGAACATCTTCCCATGCAGATATGATCATCCATAAACATTGTCAGACACCTCAAAGAATTGATAGCACTGATGTGTAGAGGCCAAGGTAATACCGACAGCTGAATAATCCTCCACTTTTTATTAAGAAACAGCTAGCCCAAAATAGATCATTCCTGGGAGGAACAGGCAGTTGACTTTAATCAAGAAATTCCAAGAAGCAAAATAAGAAACTTAACAAATGAAGAAAGATGCTATCAAAACAAGACAGATTAAAACGTTTTCCTGGGGTTTATCACCAACATGAAGATTACATAAAATCTTGCACATGCAAGAAATGAAGAATTTTCCATCAGTAATTAGAAAACAGAAAGACTGGAGGTTCTGGGCATCCACAGAAATGCATTTCTACTTTAAGCTTGGTATTGTCATAATCACCTTCTGTAGCCCTCTGTTGACAGTAAATCGGATGCAGAAAATATGCATAAATGCTCTTTCAAATAACAGACTAGACCTACTTACATGGCAAAAAGTGAAATTTTGTTAGAGCATCCTCATTCTTCCCTTCATCCAGGGATGTATGTATGTGAGGAGTATTTTAAAATCAAAATTATGAAATTTTAAAAGCTTGAAATCCAATATTTTAAAAAATACTGCCATTAAAATATTATGAAAAGGAAACCAAAATAAGAAAACTAGAATTACAATTTCCAAATAAAAATTAAGATCTTATACCCTATAAAATATTTTGGTTTCTTGTATTTCTGAAACCAGGACACTTGGTTCCTAGCTCAGCCCACGTAAAATAAAATATATACACACATATAGACTTCCATAACTCCTGTGCCAGACTGGAAATGAGACCTTTGACATCATCTAGAGTGAAAATTTATTTCTGGGTGATCTGTAAAAGACTTTTAAATGCATAATTTTAGCAAAGCAAGTATGAGAATTCAGTCACAACAGCTACATTTACTGATGTGAATTTGTGTACATTGTGTTAATTACTTATTAACAGGGGTTGAAGTGCTGTGTGCAACAAATCCTTATTTGTCTGCCCTTTATCAGCCTCTTGTTTGACAAAGACATTTTTCCTGTCAGGCTCCAAATGCACTCATCATTTCAGTCACCTTGCAAAGAAAGGGAATCAATAGTTTAAATTCCAGTTTTGGGCCAGTCCTTTAAAAATGTATAATAAGATTTGTATGGAAG
>PYHW01010764.1:3471184-3481919 GCA_013186435.1 Turdus rufiventris | reverse complement strand
TTTCTTTCTTTCTTTCTTTCTTTCTTTCTTTCTTTCTTTCTTTCTTTCTTTCTTTCTTTCCTTCCTTCCTTCCTTCCTTCCTTCCTTCTCTCTCTCTTTCTTTCTTTCTTTCCTTCTCTCTCTCTCTCTCTCATTTACTATCAAATAAAATCCATACTATTGACTTTGGTGTATGGTCTCGTTTGCACATCAATTTGGGTAGAGGCATTTTTAATAACTTTAATAACTGGATTATGACACAAAGCTAAACAAAGAATTAACTCACTGCTTCCTATGGGCAGGTGGATGTTCAGCCATCTCCGGGAGAGCAGGACTCCAGCACACATTAGGAAGACAATGTCATCCCTCCAAATGTCCCCTCTTCCTTCCTAATTTCATTTGTATGTTGAACTTGATGACATATGTTATGGAATATCACTTTGGTCAGCTGGGGTCACCTGTCCTGGCTGTGCCCCTTTCCAATTCCCTGTGCACACTCAGACCCCTTTCTTGGGACAGAAAAGGCCTTGATTCTGCCATCAAAGTTCAGTAATAATGAAAAGATCCCTGTTTTATCAACACTGCTTTCAACACAAATCCAAAACACAGCCCCACACATTACCATGAGGAAAATGAACTCCAGTCAAGCCCAGCCCACCTCCATAAAGATTTGGAAATATAGTTGTGGATCCAAGCATTTGAGCTGGTAAATGTTGCTGTTATCAGAAACACAACTTTTTTCCTAGTTTTTGTTATTCTTGTCTCATCACTGATCACAAGTGCTGGCAGTAGCAGGGCTCAGTGTGTCGGTGTTAAGGGCCAAGTCCTACAATCACTGTTGCTATTTCTCCACACAGCAGAGAGGTTGTACTGCAGTGGAACACACAGCATCCCCTCTGTGAGCAAAAAGGCTGTCAGATTTTGAGGCTGTATTAGGGTAGACTTTCTTACACATCAAAATCATCTGAGGTCAAGAGGGCAGAAAAGGAGCTATTAGCAAGGACCTTGTAGCTTCTCGTTTCTGTGTTGTGTAGGAGCAATTTTTTGTGTGTCTAAGTTTTGCTTTTTACTGGGGGGCTTGCTGCTCTCCCTCCTCACAGGCATGGCAGCCCCTGATACAACCCTTGATTGCTCACACAAAGAATCCACTCTTGGGCTGCAAATGCTTAAAGTCTTTGATATCAAGCAAGCCAAGAAAACTAATGCCTAACTGAATCAATCACTCAGCTGCAAAATGAAAAGCAGACTAGATTAGAATGGAAAATAAGAGTAGAGGTGACTTTAGAGCCATGACTTCCCCCCTCCCTCTGCCTCCGTTTTTGTCAGTGGGAAAACTATAATTTTCCTTTATGTTCTCCAATGGCAAAACATGATTTATGACCACTTTTTAAAGTGTATTTATAGATGTGCTCATGAAAGGTGCCACACTGACAGCTTGCTAGGCTCTGGCCTTCTATTAAAATACTTTTTTTTTTTAACCTGCTCCCCACAGTGCTCCAATATCTGTTCAGTGCTGTACAATGTCCCTACATTCCAGGATAAAGATATACTTAGTAAGAGTCAAAAGATTTTCAGGAAGACTCTACCCTAATAGTCCTGATGTATTTGGAAGTTTTCTCTGCAAACATGTTCACAACCAAATACACAACCAAAACAGGGAGACAACAGTCTTTCATGGATGAAAACTGCAAGAATATTTGCAGTGCAGGGTGAGATATTGAAATTCCTCAGCATTTGCCATTGTTACTGGAATAGCAGTTTCTGTGTTCCAAATATTGCTTATAGCCAGCATATTCAATTTTCACTGCTTAAAAATAAGAATCTGAATTTATATGTTAGCTGAAAATATATGTTGAAACCTGTAGAGGTAGATATTTGGCCCTCAGTTTTAAGATTAAACAAAACTTCTTTCCCTTATTTTGTTATTCTGGGACTAAATTTTCTCATGCTACATAAACACTTAGAAGAAACAAAGGAAATTACTGTAAATTACTTGAGCAATTAGAACAAGTATGTGTTCTTAAACAAATGTTTGCCTCTTGTAGCTGTGTGATTTCACAGCTCTGTGACATCTCTATTTGTGTACTTAGTAGTGTTGATATCAAAGGAACAAACTACATTCTAAGAAATCTCTTGCATAACTTTGAAGCTATGGGCACTAAAATATTTATGTTCTTTCAATCATGGGAAATTATAGTATTTTCCTTTCTTTAAGCTGCTTTTTGAAATGGTAGGAATAAACCAGACAGCCTGACTTGATATTGCTATGCCGCTGGCAAAAATATCAAAACTTGTGGAAATACATAACAGTAAAATCAGATGGGTTTAGAGAAGAACAACTTATTTAAATGGGTTTCTAGTTAAAATCCTACAAGTTTCACATGCTATAACTACCTCTCAAAGTAGGGACAATAAGATGCTATTTGTGACTACTTGGCTTCAGCAACATGAAATGCATAGTAAGTGGCAGAGTTTTCAGAAGAATGAATTCATATTGGGAATTGTATAAATAATGAACATTGATATAACTCATGAATGCCAATTTCTGCATGTGAAGACTGTGTGCAGGAAAACCAGAAATATCCTACAGAATGTGTATACTCCTCACCCAATTTCCCACAACCATGGCCTATTCCCAGTTTTTTTTTTTCTCTGCAAAAGAGCATAACAAAATGGGATAGAATTAATATGATACAGGGAGAAAATGTACAAATTGATGTTTAGAAGAAATTTTAAAAAGAACTAGAGCCAAACTTATAGATATCATAATAACTAAGATGCCCTATATACTGTGCGTGTATAAAATACACATTTAACAGTCCTGTGTTGTGTTCTGTGAAAAACAGACTGTCCCCAAACACCTGAATTCATAAATATGAATCAAGGACATCACTTCAGATGCCCACAGTGCGAGTTGTTGCAGAGTTCTGAGGAGCTTCCACAGGCAGAGTACACAGTGAAATGCTCTCACAGATTCGTCGCACAGATGCTTCCATATGAGCAGAAGGGGTAGTTAAGCTGTGCCTGAAGGAACTTGGCTCAGATTAAACAACATGTGGGTATAATAGCTGTTAAATGCAACTGTTCCCAGAGTTTTTATATGATATAATATGCTGAACACATTTGTGAAATATTCCATATCAAAAGTGATATACTTGAAGTCACAGGTAATCAATCGAGAAAGACACAGAGTGCAATTTTATAAAATTTTAATTACTGTAGATAGATTGCAGTCTAAGATATTTATGTACCTAGTTGACGTTTAATATTAATGATTATACTTCACAAGAAGGATGTCTTTGATTTGTGAGGAATGAGAAAAAGAAGGTTTATCTCCCGGTTTCCTCATAAAAAGATGGTTGCCATTTTGTCTATAAGGAATAAAATGTCAGCAACCATTAAGGTAATAATGTAGGAAATACTTGGAAAATAATTCCAATACATTTGCTACTACTTGAACATAAACTTAAAAAGTACAAAAGCATGAATTAGTGTAATGATAAAAGGTCACATGCGTATAATTGAGGCTCTCATGCAGAAAAGAAACAACTTCAGTGAAATCTGTTCATCTGTTGAATATTGGTTCTGGTCTTACTTCATTGCTAGGGGTTAATTCAGCAGAACTCAGCTCAGTGACACTTAAATATCACTATTTAATTTAAGAAGGTTAAGATGTCACAACCTTTTCATGCTTGCGTGTGATCTGAGCTTAAAGGGAATGAGTTCCATCTAATTACATGAAAATAAGACTTGTAGTAAGATTAGTGACAGGGATCCCAATGTACCTGAAATGTATATCCAGACATTGTTTACATGGCACTAGCAGACATCAGTTTGGTAGAAAGATATAGCAATTCTTGTGGGCTGTCTCGGTTTTGATTGTCACCCAAAAGACCATGCAAAAGTAGGACAGAGCTAACACATGTGCAGCTGCCAAACCCAAATATTCTTAACAGTATGAGTTACAACTGACTTCCAGTTACAGCTTGTCCTGCTAAAGATAAGACTTCTAGTGCTTTAGATGCAGGGGAAAACATCAGATGGAATAGTCTGTGCTGCTCTGGGTTTAACAGAAAAATGTGTGACCAGATTTGATATGCAGCCTGTGGAAGCAATTATGTGCTACCTACATTTCAGTGGTTTTGGTCATTATGGTTAATCTTTTAAGCCATCTGCAATATGCTATAAAAATATGGACAACAAAGTGACCCAACCATAGAAGTCCATTATTGTATAATTACTTTGCCTACTTTGCCCCTACAGAAGTTAAATGCCCCACAAGAAGCCATAAGGGCAAAAACAATGTTATCAATAAGTGCAACATGCAGTATGATTGCTATCAGGACTTCACTAGAGCTTCTTTTTTCTGGTTATGAGTCAGGTAATGATCTCAGCAAATTCACAGATAACTCCTGGTTTTGTTAGGATTTATTCATTGTCAACGCAAAAAATAAGCACACCTCACTTAGGCAGCACCTTGTGGTACTAAGAGATTCAAAAATATTCACCCTGTGTTTTGTCAGAGCTTAGTTATTAAAAATTCAGTGGGACTTATTCTTTCCTAAGGACCACAACAAATGCTGATAAAACGTTTCAATGTCTAAAGCAACATCATTTATTAAATTTCATCTACATGACAGTAAGATTGCTAGGACCTTTCAAAAAACTTTCTCTTTTATTTTGCTCTTAATAGGGAAGATTTCTGCTGCAAATTGAGGGCCTGACTCACGTCATGCAATGAATAACTTGGGCTTTCAGACATCAGTCTGTACTACACTGCCACAAGACCTTACAAACATTGCATCTATCCAACTAATGAAACTGCTAATGAAGTCTGAAGTCAAATCCTGTCCCCTGTTTAAGCTTTCCAGAAGACCTTATATAATTACACTGGCTGAACAAGTTAAAAAAATTTCCCTAGACTTCCATGATTACATTTAATCCAACTACATTATGACTTTTATCATGATGAACCTGTGTTCACACTTGCAATTAACAGCCATATGAAAAGGATTGCAAACACAGGCAAATAAAAGGGATGTTAAAAATAACCTGGGAAAATAAGATGCATATAGACCATGTTCAATGAAAATGAGGTCAGTAAATATGTTGCTGTTCTATTAAAATATAATAAAGTAGCTCAAATATCTATGTGAAATTAAATTTTTATTGAATCAGTTCTCACGTCAAGGTCCTAATGCCATTGTCTGTAAGAGAATGAAGCACTGTATCTGCTTAAATAAAATCTGGAAGAAGGAGGCCCAAAAGGAAAGTAGTCACAAATGGGAAAAAAAAAAAATTGTCCACAATATGAAAGAACTTGAGAATTACTTTGATGAATAATTACTTGGAACAGTATAGCGACAACAACACATTAGTTTGTTAAACCTTGTTTTGTGGACGTTTCTAGGTTACTTATCCCAAAACTCCCTGAATTTCAAAGATTAAAAAGTCCAGAAGGCAACACTAGGATCATCCTAATTGATAATCTGTAATATTGATCAATAGCCAATATCATGTAAGGGAAATGACAAAACTGCCCAGTCTCTTAGTAATTCATATACAGTCTTCACACAACACCATGAATTCCACTCTGGTAGCTTAGTTTATTTTCAGGTTGTTCAGGAATTTCTAATTGCCACTGTAGGGTATTGATCATTTATCAGAAAGAAAAGGTAAGTGATTTTATTTTTTTGACTGCACTTCCAAGAGAAAGACCTGAGGATCCCATGGAAGAAGTGCTTCAATCCATACTGAGAACACCCAAGATGTTGTTACAGTCTCCTGCCACACTGACTACTTCTGTTAAGGGAATACCATATTTACAAGTAGTTTTGGTTTTGTTTGTTTGGTTTGTTTTGTGTTTTGGTTTGGTTTTGGTTTGGTTTGGTTTGGTTTGGTTTGTTTTTTTTGGTTTTATTTTTTTTTTTTTAGCTTTTTGTTAGACTTTCTTTTTGTTTGTTTTGAGTTCTTTGGGTTTTTTTCTAATGTTTGAAAGCTTGCATATTGCTGATAAATCTCTTTGCCCATAGTTGTATATTTCAAATACAAAGAGCATTTTTTTTCTTAATTCTCTTTTCCAGTCAAGAACACTTGATGCATGTTCCTTTTTTTCTTGTGAAGCACAGTTTCTCTGTGTTAGGACTGCAGACTTGGGAAAGATTTTGTAATCTTCTGTCAAGGACAATTATGTTCATTGATTTATTTACTTTATATTGTTGTGTACACTACAGAAAAGATTGTGTTATTTTATATTTTGGAGAAAGATCTTACCTGCATGAGGACTCAGTTTAAAGGTGGCACTTTCAGAAATACTCTGGCATTGCCATCAGATTTAATAAATAACTTGTTGACTTTTTTTGGTCCTATTGGAAACTTCGATGACTTTTTTTTTTTTTTTAACTACTAGGGTTTTGGTAGTTCCTGTGGTCCCATATACTAAATTTTTTTTATTGCCTGACTAAAAGAGATCAATGAATCTATTTAGTTATTATTGAATAACATCTTACCTTAATTCTTGTTCTGAAGTTACTCCCATGCATGGATTTAGTGTAATCCAGCTGTATTTAACTGAACTCTAGGATGATGTTCTCATTTTAATAAGGTTAATTAATTAAAAAGCACTAACTGTTTTTACTAATAGATAGAAAAGAAATCATATGATCATGAATTCCCCAAGAAAACCTAGTAAAAAGGATTAGGAAGACTCTTGTAGTTCTCTTCCTAGAACAGTATATTTCTTTAAACTACATCAACCATATGAATATGAATGGGATAAATTGAAAGTTATATTTACCAATAAGTTCATATTATATTTTCTTATGTCACACCTGTCAAAAGCTAATTCATAAGAACATTCATAAAAATGTGAGCAATGTTGAGAATGAATATTGCTCACAGCAAATGTAACACTTGAAAACAAATTTGTAAATTATTTTGCTTTATGCGCAGATAAGAACACAAATACATGCTCCAAGTACCCTTATGGTAAGAAGCAACATAAACACTTAACATGAATAACCTACAATTAAGGTTTTAAAGTAAATTTCTTTTTATGATTCCTATTTTTTACCTTCTAAAGATATAATTATGGAGTCAATTATTCTAGCTGTTCAACAGTGGGATGTATCATATATTTACAGCTCCACTTAAATTTTTAGGGAAAATATGTGATGTCAAATAGGCAAAATTTTAAAAGAAGAAACCAAAAATTGTGTTAGCTCATTTATCTATTGTGGACCAACTGGGAATTTATGCTTAAAGATAGGTTACCAAATTATTAAGTCAAAAGATGTAATTTAATATTAATACTGGGGGGGGGAAAAAGGTGGTAAAAAGTTCTTTTTTTCTAGGTTAGCATGAGTATATGAAAGAAAAACAAAAGTTCAGTGATGTCTTATATATGAATAAGACCATAGAAAGCACTGAGAGTTTTACTGGCAGCTCATAGCCATTGACTGTACTTTACAGCTCTTACATTTTATACTAACAGGATGAATTGTCAATAGTACATTTAGAGTCCATAATACCTGCAGCATCTTTTTCATCTGGAAAAAAAGAAACCTCGCTTATTCACAAAAGAAACAAAATCATGAAATTATCTGTCTCAATAAGTATTAAAGACATCTCGCAGTTCCCAGTGTAAAATGTCCTCTGTTAATGATAATCCTTATGATTATTTAGCTCCTCTAAAGTAAACAACCAACCAACTAACCAAACAAACATGTATTGGAGCTGTTTTGAAATTATTTATCATCACAGCAAAGGCCTTAAGGTACAAGAGCAATGATCCATTTTGTAAAGAGAGCAAAGAGCTAAAACAGAGAGAAAAGTTTAAGGACTGAAATAAAAAATTAAATTCTATTCTAACAATACACTTAAAGGACACATGTATTTTTGGATCCAAATTTTTGATATTTCAATTTTTATGAGAAATCAAAGTTTTATGAACTTGGAAAAGAGAGAACTTGCATATAAGCCATGACATACGGACTTAAAACAATAGAGGTGGATTTTAGAGCTAATTATTTATTTATTTTATTTATTTTAGATTCTAAAGCTCTGCAATGGTGAAAGACGAAAGGATATAAGCAATGCCCTGGGGCAGATCAATTTTTCATCATCAGGTGTATGCTCCCTCCCACAGTGACAGGGAGAAGATCAGGAGATCACAAATCTGGGCAATGTGGAGTTATGGATGTCTGCTTGGGCAGCAGGACCAGGGCAGTGACCATCGGCTGTGCTGGGCACTGGTGAGGCCAAACCTCACATCCTGTGTTCAGTTTTGGACCCCTCCGTGCAAAAAGGACATTGAGGTGCTGGAGTGCGTCCAAAGAAGGGAATAGAGCTGGGGAAGGGAAGAACACAAGTCTGGTGAGAAGCAGCAAAGGGAGGGCACTTAGCCTGGAGAAAAGGAGATTTGGGGGGGAATCTTATCATTCTCCAAAATTCCCTGAGAGGAGGGTGGAACCAGGTTGGGGTCAGTTTCTTCTCCCAGTTAAAACGTGTCAAAACATAAAGAAATTGCCTCAAATTGTGCCAGGGG
This sequence comes from Turdus rufiventris, assembly GCA_013186435.1. NCBI lineage: Eukaryota > Metazoa > Chordata > Aves > Passeriformes > Turdidae > Turdus > Turdus rufiventris. The sequence goes on along the minus strand of PYHW01010764.1, from coordinate 3,473,395 downwards.
AGGTTTAGACTGTATTTTAAGAATAATTTTTTCATTGGAAGGGTTGTTAAGCATTGGAACAGACTGTCTGGAAAAGTGGTGAAGTCCTGGAAATGTTCAAAAAGGTGTGGATATGGCACTTGAGAACATGCTCATGAGGTGAGATTAACTGTTGGACTTGAGGATTTTTTTTGGTGTCTTGTCCAACCTTAACAATGCTATGATCCTGTGAGTCTATGTCCCTACCAAGACAGCTTTCACAGGTGTTAGAGTGAACATGCTTCCTGGGAATGCTCCCAGGCCCTCTCTGCCCCTGCTGCTATGGCCCTGTCTGATATCAGCAGGTCTCAGGAGTTTTCAACTGGCTGCATAAGTGACTTCTTTTTATGAAAGGCTACTGCTTTAACGCATATGGATTTTCCCCTGCGCAGGAATACAGTATAAATAAAGTTATTTTCTTTAGAGATGTCAGCCAGACACATCACTAAAAGGGAGAAGATCTTAAAATAGTCCCTGGAGGAAAAACATAAGCTGTGAAATTTCCAAGAAGGATCAGATGAATGCATGGTTAAACACATGCTGTTTTCATGGGACACATTTTCCTCAGAATTTTCTGTTCTCTTCAAAAGGGGCACATTGTGGATAACTATTAAGACTTAGCAAACACCAGCAAACCCAAAGTCATGGAAAGGAGAGGAAAAGCCTGGCTGCTGCTGCTAGAGCTCAGCCAACCTCTTGCCCATCCACATACAGCCCTACCACTTTTTTGGTTGTCGATGAAGAACAGACCAGTGCACTGACTCTCTACATTAATAATTGGTCTATTGGCAAAAATCTGCATCAGACGATTTGGATCAAGTTTGTATGGAACATCAAATAATGAAATATTTGTAAACGAGAAATTATTGTATAACTGTCACCATCTGAGTTATGACAATAATAACTGCTTACAGGCACAACATGTTTTCATAAATATAATTGTCTGATTGTTATTGATCAGATAATATACAAGTATGAATACTGCTCTGAAATAATTAATTTTACTACAGATAGGATTTACAAAGCCACTGACAGGGAAATGACAACATTAATTTGTATTTCTTTATTCTAGCTATTTCATAAAGCTCTTTAATTGTCCCTCTCTCCTACTGACTAAATTTGCTAATTTTTCCTTTTTTCATTTCTCTTTCCTTATCTGTTTTGACTTTTCCTTCCCATTCGTCTCTCCACCCCTACTCCCTCCCTCTTCCAGTATATATTTTATCCAAGGCCATTTAATTTTCATTTCATTGTTTTTTCGCCTTTCCCACCCCATTCACTATCTACTGAAAAGAGAGATAATAAACAAACACAGAAATGGGTTGGAAGCAGCAGGGAACAGGGCATGTGATAAACAGGCAGACAAAAAGAGGGATTCCAAAGGGATGTAAATTTATGTATCTGGAAGTGCTCAGAACGACTCTGAGACCCAGGCTTTTATAGGAAATGTTCTGCCCTCTCCTCTGTGATATGGTATTCTGAAATCTCTCTGTCTGTGTCTCTCATTTAAACCAGAAATTTCCACGTTTAGAGTAACATTGCTGATCAAAATTTAATTGAAGCTCTCAGTGAAAGTGTAAAGATATTTCAAGCTTTCCGCAATGCAAACTCTTAGTCAAAAATTTCTCAGTGTCTTGACTGCTAATGTACAAGTTGTTGCACTTCATGTTTGATAAAGAAAGCAGCAAATTATTTAGGTGAAGGAATAGAGGACAAAAAGGTTAATGACAGACTTGGTTTTGAAGATGAACCACGAATTAATGGATTCAGCTTAGATCCTGTTGGTCATGGTCCAATAGTAATTCATTTATAAAGACAGTTATCTCATCATCAGCTTTAAACGTGGGAAGACCAGGAGATGGCTTCTTTAAATTAAAACCTGGGTGTGTTGCATTAAGATTAAATTATTGTTTAAAAGTCATCATAAACTTAATGAAAATATGACAGGAGATATTGTAATTTATGCAAATAAAGCCTATTGCAAGCAGCGATTACGACATGCTTTCTGAGGCTTTCATTTTTTGCCTTCTGCATTACTCACAGAAACTATTTTCACATCATGTTGTTCAAGAACCCTAATCATAGAGGTGGAGAGGGCAGCTTACCACCAGGAGATAAAAATGTGTTGTTAGCATGTTGAATGTGGATGTCTGCATCCAGATTCCAACTCACAGTAAGTTTCCCACCCCTTCA
>PYHW01010764.1:3446334-3471134 GCA_013186435.1 Turdus rufiventris | reverse complement strand
TAAATTATTGTTTAAAAGTCATCATAAACTTAATGAAAATATGACAGGAGATATTGTAATTTATGCAAATAAAGCCTATTGCAAGCAGTGATTACGACATGCTTTCTGAGGCTTTCATTTTTTGCCTTCTGCATTACTCACAGAAACTATTTTCACATCATGTTGTTCAAGAATCCTAATCATAGAGGTGGAGAGGGCAGCTTATCACCAGGAGATAAAAATGTGTTGTTAGCATGTTGAATGTGGATGTCTGCATCCAGATTCCAACTCACAGTAAGTTTCCCACCCCTTCACTCTTATTGTATCATGGTAAAGTGAAAAGTGGACAAAAAGGGGTATAAAACTCCTAAAGAATCCATAAAATAGAACGCATGTAAAGGCAAACATGACAGTTTTGTGAAATTCATGTAAATAAAAACTTAGGTACACTCAGCAAAGGATAAAAAATATGTAGTAAAAAATCAGTTCATAGGTATGGTAATATTTTCATTATTTTTCCATGGGTTTTTTTCACCTTGTTGACTCTAAGAAGTATTTCCCATTCCTAATAACTCATCCCCACTGGATGTTTTTTCATCACAATATAGACCACAGCGCTGCATGCCATGTCCTGCCCTCCCTCCTAGAAATACTTTTACATATTCCTTAGGGAGCAGGAGACGTGTTGTTTTGCGCGTGGTTCCTGATGAGAGGTTATTTCCATATCCAGTCCCTCCTACTCATGCATGTGGTGAAACCATCTGCAAACAGGAGAGCTCCTTGAGGTGCTGGGCTCCTCATCCTCTGCTGTTGCTTTGGAATTCCGCACAAACTCCAGCTGGCTCTGTTGTGCAGCCCACACATTCACTAAGACATACATTTGGCAGAAATACTGATATTTCTCCCTGTCTGTAATTAAAGTGCATGCACTAATGGTTACACAGGAAATGCAGTTTTAAAAGTTGTGCATAACAGCTCAGTGATTTAAATACTGGTCTGTCACTTGGAGTTCTGTGATTTGGTTGGTGTTGATGAGCAGAGGCAGGCAGGGCTCGTCATACACTCAGGGCCCTGGCAAAGGAGGCGAGAAGGTCCAAAAATGCCATTGGACATGGCAAGTGGCAATTTGGAAAAAGTGATTTCCTCGTCCACCCTCTAACTCTTGTCCCATGTCGTCATGCATTGTTACAAGAGGTAAAAACTCTGCTGGTCTTCCCCAGGCACTCAGCAGAGCCACGTTTTTCCTGGTGGTGCCATTCTTGCATCTCAGTGATGGTTTAGGCATTCCCTGGAGAAGGAAAATGTGGAAGAGGAGCAGCAGCATTTAGGGCAGTGTGTGTCAGCAGCAGCTGAGCACAGTGGGGTAGGGACAAGGCAGCCCGGGAGTGTCGGCTGAGGCTGCAAATAATGACAGTGTCACCAAAATAATTATTTTGTTCAAGAAAAGGTTACAGGAATTTTTCATAAGATGGGCTGATAGGTAATTTGATAATGATGTCTTTCAGCTGCACTGACAAGACACAAGTTTAATTTAATTTCTTTTCTTGACAATGTCAGTATCAGCACTTTGGTAAGAGCAAGACCATATTCTTCTATATTTTACTTTTGACTTATGTAGCATAATTTCTTTTTTTAATTGTCACCAAAGTGTCCTGCCCCATTCTGGCAAAAGTTTTTCAGTATGGAACCAAGTAAGCTATCAACAGCACAAAGCACAAAATATATTTGGATTTGCAAAACCCATAGAGATAACTGATAGGTTTATCTCTTTCTCTCTCTCTCTCTTTTTNAACCCATAGAGATAACTGATAGGTTTATCTCTTTTTCTCTTTTTTTTTTTTTTTTTAAACAAAGCCTGAGACCATAATGAACTTGAAGGGCATGCATTACTTAATGCTTAAATATTGTAAATTCAGATTCAGTTGAGTTGAAATAAAACTATGAGTCTACTGAACAAACAAAAAGAAAGTATATAGATATTTAATCTCTTCTGGAGACTAAAACTTTCTTAATTATCTGACATGATATACATAAAACACTATAATGAACAAAATTTAATTAAATAAGAAACTCATCTATTGACAGAGAATCAAAGCCTGCCTAGAGCCTGTGATAAATCTTTAGACTCAAGCTTTGATTTTCCTCTAGAGAAAAATGCACAAGAAACAAAACTAGATTCAAATGTAAGTTGTTCTAACAACATAATGCAGTGGCCAGATTCTACAGGTCCTAAAAAAGAAGCACTTACATGTGATGTCACTTTCAAAATTTTTGAAGTTCCAACAATTTTACTGTTATCAGAACTGCAGTCAAAACATAGATTAATTAAGTCTATGCTGTTTACTTCTTCTTAAAACAGTGCTGTGAACACATGCAAATGTGTAGGTCGTGTAGAGTTTTCCAAGGAGGTTTCAAAGCAAGAAGAGATACTAAACTGTAGATATGAGCTGTGTGTGAAAGGGTGATAACTTTGTGTGTAGCAGAGCACCTCCATCCCCACAGGAAAGAATTTCTTCCTATAATCCAATCTAAACCTACTCTTGCTCAGTTTGAAGCCATTCCCCCTTGTCCTGTCACTCCAGACCCTTGTAAATCATCTCCATCTTTCCTGTGGGCTCCCTTCAGGTACTGAATAGCCACAATCAGGTCACCCCAAAGCCTTCTTTTCTCCAGCCTGACCAACCCCAATTCTCTCAGCCATCCCTGATAAGACAAGTGCTCCATCCCTCTGATTATCTTGGTGTGCTCCTCTGAATTTGCTCCAACAGCTGGGTGTAACATCTAGGGCACGGTGGGGAAATCCCTTTGGCATTCATTCCACCGTTCTGTTCTGTAAGGTTCTATCTATTTTCATAAGGAAATGCACTTTGTAAGACAGATGTTTTATCTCCCTGCTTTTTACTGAAGGAATAACATCTCCAGCTGTACTGAGCACTTGTATTTAAATATAATTGAATGGTTCCCAAGTTGCCATCTCCTGGACTGAAACAATCAAAACCAATAAATACTTAAAATTATTTATCTTACCCAAGAGCGAACATGAAAATAACACTCTACCTCAGAAATACCTGCTTTTCTTTAGAGACTATAAAGCTGTGAAAAAATAATTATTTGCAGAACTAAATCCTATCCCAGATAATAATAGAAATTTCACCTCAAATAGACAGCCAAGTGCTTTTCTTATTACTGTGATTCCCTCTATCATCAGCAGCCTTCTCTGAGTATAAGGTTTTGGAAGAAAAACTGCAAGGTATTTACCCAGACTTCACTCAGCAAACCAGCAGCTGAGCAAACATTTAAATGCTCCAGCTCTCCTCCCCCTTTACCATTTATTTTTAATGGACTAAAAACACTTGCCTAAGTAGAGATACCCTTGGAGGATCTGGGAGAATCTGTTTGTAACATGCTGAGAGACCTATTAGTGCTTGGTTGTTCTGACCAAATCACAGGAATCTTCAGCTAATACCACATGTAACAAACAGAGGTTTTGGGCTCCAGACACAAATCAATAATAACGGTGATAATAAAATGGCTTTTCAGCATCTTAATGCTTTCAGTCTTTTAAAATGTATTTTATATTCAAAGAATAGTTCATCTACTGGAACAAAAAAACCAAAAAAGTAATAAAAATGCAAGCATCCAGATTTTTCTTTTTTAAATTTCCCCCCCTCTTTTTAATATAAATGGGACATCAAATTTTTAGTGTGTGAATGGTGACAAATCAATTTCTCCCCAACAGCTGTTTAGTTCAAATTTCATTTTTTACACCATTTGCTGAGAAACTTAGTTCTCTTGCCACCACATCTTAACTGTATCCCCAAACAGATTAGCATCATGGCAGGATAGCATGTCATGTAATGATTTTAGTAACATTTATTCATAAGGTTGTTACTCCTCCCAGCTTCTGCCTCAGGATCTGCCACAACGCCATGTAGTTCATTAGCAAACACACTGAGAAGTCAATGAGGCAGATACAATGTGCAGATTAAAAAACCCACAACATTAAGTTTAACTCTTCTGTAACCTTCGAAACCCCATTCATAGGCTTATTTAAAACTGAAATTTAATAATGGTGCATATTTTTTCAAATTATACAAATTTAGGAAGAGCAAAATATAAACAAGTTCTGTATCACACAAGGTTATTTTGGGACAGGGAAATTTAGAAAAGTAGAAACATCAACAAAGACAACCACTAAAAATTTAGGGGGGAAAAAAGGAAAAATATTATATTAATATCCAGAGAAAAGTTGTTAAAATGTCTCATAAGGTTTTGTCAAAATATTAATATAAAAATTAACAGATAAATATTTATCTAGAATAATTATACCCTATTTTGTGAGTTATTACATATTTTATATTATCTTTACATATCAGTAGACATGTTTTCTTAAAAGATAATTTGGGTAGGAAAAGTGAAAAAAAGTAAAAAAAGAAAGAAATAAAATGAGCTTATGTTGCTTACTATGGAGAAATATGTATTTATTTGTAAGATTTGCTTTCTTTTCTGAAGACAGCTAATATTACACTGTAGGTGCATAACCAAACTATTCCATATAAACTTAAATGTGGTTTATATATGCAAGTACATCTCATGTATATATTATCATAAATATGATTTTACTGTAGTAACATATTTTCTAAACTAAGGACCAAGAAAATATCTCCAAGATCAACACTTGTCTATGTCTTCATAGCAAACTTCTCAGAAGTAAAACCATGGCTCTGGATCAGCCCATTTGATCTGGGATCAATAATTAAAAAAAAAAAAAAAAAAGATTTTTTTTCTAGGAGTTATGCAAAAGAGCCTTTTATACATTTAAAGAAATACTGTTCAGTTCTCATTCCTTGGGAAAATAGATCTTTGTGTTTAATCAGCTTTTGGGGAACTAAATCAGAAACAGAATCAAAGAAAACTCCATACTTCTCTGCCAACTCAGTTTCTTCATCTAGCATGACACAAAATAGCTGCTCAGGTTTTAAAAAAAAATAAATTAACTATGTCTTATTTTTCACGGTCTTAGGGACCTTGCATATTAGGAAATTGTTCATAAAACTCTATTTTTTTAGGTTTGATCAAAATAATTTTTCCATGCGTGTTATTTCATTTTTCCTTAGCTTAAGTTGGGTTACTCTCAGAGTTTCATTTTCAGGAACTGTAAGCAAATATTTCTATGTTTCTGTTCATGAGAATAGCAAAGTGACTTGCTTCTGGAATTCCTTAATGAAAAAGAATCTGATTCCTCAGGGAATGGTCCATGGGTGGTTATTGCTGAACAGGCAAGATGCTGAAGGATATTTCACCTCTGCTACAAGGCAGGCTGGAGGGTGTTCAGCCTGGAGAAGAGAAGGATGCATAGAGACCTCAGAGTACCTTCCTGTAGATGGAGGGATAGCAGGTGACCTGGAGAGGGACTCCTTATCAGGAGCTGTGGGGACAGGACCAGGAGGACTGAAAGAGGAACATTTTTGCTAGGGATAAAGAGAAATTATTTACTATGGGCAGGTACAGGTTGCCCAGAGAAGTTGTGGCTGCCCCATCCCTGGAAGCGTTCAAGGCCACATTGGATGGAGCTCTGAGCAACCTGCTGTAGTGAAAGGCTGCCTGCCCATGGCAAGGGAGTCAGAATGAGATGATTTTTAAGGTCCCCTTCAGCTCAAACCACTCTATGATTCCCACCCTGAATACTGAAAAATCTGATGGCAGTGCTTGGATGTGAGAGACAGAAGCTGATGCCATCTGGTGTGCAGTGTTTGGTGACCTTGTCTATCTGAATGAGCAACCATGTTGTTGTACCAACCATTCTGTGAAACAAGGCTTCACAAAAACAACCAGTCATATTTGAATTATTTAAATAAAGACAACAAAATCTGAAATTAAAATAAACCAAGGCACCAGAAAAGGGCTCCAGCATCAAATGTAGCTTTAGTTTCAAAGCTTTCATGTGCCAAAAGCTGACTATATCAAATCTATGAACAGCAACATAAATGAAAACACATAACATTTGGCAAATACAGTTTAGGTTTTAAGTTGGCCACGACAGCAGTGGCAAAACATAAAGACAGAGAACAAAGAGTGAAACAGAGCCAGTGTGGCACCTGCCAAAGTACCACATTAACTCTTATGGTTAGCATACACCATTACTGTGCTTTAGTGGAAACTAGCTGGAGTATTTTGGACTCTGCTAATAGAAACGTGTTTCCAAACACATGTCAAGACATTTGTGAGATACATTGCTGTGAGTTATGCATAACATGGTGTATATCCTCTTAGGGAAAGTGTGATCTGTCTTGTCTTTGACTAAAAAGGACAATCTTGTTGAAGGCATCTCACAAATATTCTTCAGGAAAAAACTGGAGATTTATAAAGCAAACAAATGAGTCAATTGGATGTAATGATTTAGAGAAAAAAAGTCCTAAACTCATCCAGGAGTTATAATCTTTATAGAAGATCTCAGTTTGTTAAATCAAATTTATTCTGGTTATGACTACAATGCCACATTTTCATTTGGATTTACAGTAGGCAAAAAACAAAAATAAAACAAAACAAAAAAAACCAAAACAAACACAAACATCAAACAAACCTTTTTCCCATATTCCTCAATGAATATGAGGCTAAAGTGCTTTAAAGCCACTGGCTCACATAAGCACTCTTTTTTGTCAGTGTCATATTTGTTGCTTCATTGGGTTTGCATTTTTATGAGCACAGAATTCCTGTATTTCTTCATATGCATGTCAGAATCCAGAATTCAGCAATGTGAGGAAAAAAAAAAAAAAAAACAACAAAACAACCCACCCTTATTATTTTCTTGTGTTAGCTTAAGAAGGTTAGGTGTAGATACAGACAACATTTAGAGCTGGTCTCACTGAGCATAGCAATAAATATAAAAATAAATAGAAAATGCCAGGTTTTTCCTCTATTAAATATAAATCAACAGAAGCAATGAAGAGCCAAAGGAGCCAGCACACATCCAAAGCTTGAAGCTTTTCATCCGGGAGACTTCAGACCTAGTGTCAACTGTTTTTCTGAGAAATGACAAACTTTCCCTTCTCTTTGTACAAAGCCAGATGATGACTCTAAAAATTTCCTCCTACCCATCTGTTCATTCAGCTGGTATGTGGCATCCTTTTCCCCATTTTTTTGGATATTTTTATATAAAATGCAAATTTTCAGGTCAGGAAACTGCAATATTTAGAATAAAAAAGTATCCCTTAGGCTTGACATAAACCCCTGACGCTCAGAAAATGAGTGTTCTTCATTTAGGTTCCCAGAGATATAAGCAGAGCAAATTATCGTGCCATCCTTGATGAATTACTGAAAACATCAGCAAAGAGCAATTACTGTATGTCTGATTTAAATTAGGCTTCCAGTTAGAAATACAATACCTTATGTAAGCTACCTCAGGGAACAGATGCCATCAAAGAGCAATGAAAAATGTTAAATATTCTGTGGATAGAATTCACTGCTATGGCAGCTTCCCATGAGAACAGATGCAAGTTTTCAGGCATTTTCTGAACATTAAGGACTTGGCAGTATTTTCAAACTCCACTCTGAGGATGCTTATCTTCTCCATCATTATCTTAACATCAAGTTATATTGCACTGTCCATTTCCACGGAGTGGAGAAGTCTGGCTGCTTCCTTGGGCTGAAAATGAACATGGTTTCATTGTGCATCCTACTTATTGTATGGAAGGAATATTTCTTCAACTCAGCTATTAGAAACATACTTAAATATTCATAACTGCAGCAAAACAGGCAGCAAGGAATTTGATAAAAATATGCAGTTCTCTTGAGCTGTGAAAGTGGTTGTTTTGGGAAATGCTTGGTTATGTGAGAACTAATGTACAAAATAAAAACATTTCTTCAAGTCAGTAGAGCTTCTGAGTTAGACTTTTTTTTTCCTGCATATGCTACATTTTTAGCAATAATAAGCAGTTTTCACGTCTGTGATTTGGGCAGAAAATAAGAAAGAAGGTGGAAGGACCTTAATATTGGTCTTGTCAGTCTGATTTTGATTATTTAAAAAAAAAAAGTTGAATTTATCTGGAAAAAAAAACTTATAACAACAAAACCCAGGACTCTAAATTTATCTTAAAGTGACAGAGGTTTGGCCAAAGGCTGCAATTATTTTGAAAGAGTTAGAATTCAGTGGTTTACAATGTATCATAAACTGTATTTACTAATTAAAAGGAAATAAATCCTGTATTCTCTCTAACACTGTTACTTCCTTTTCTTCTCCCAAGCGCATCTTTGGAAAAAATATCTCACTTCTGTTTCCATGAAACAATTCATCTTTTTAGATCTTCCCCACACTGAGCCCAAGATGAAATAAAGCACGGAGGCAGCAAAGTGTGCAGTGTTGCGAGGGCTGGTGTTGTGCTCTGATGTCGCAAATTACAGCTGATACATCTGGTGCTCGACTTCAAAGGCGAGATTGGCCATGCTCTGTGTGCTGGGTAATTGCATGCTCTGCTGTACATAATAATGTTTTTCAATTGGGCTTGTTCTGCATAGCATAGATTCAATTATTGTATAATTCCTACCTCTGCAAGTGAGCATATTTCTATTTTCTGGTTGATTTAGGAGCAAAACTTTTTACAAGTTACACAGGAAATTTGGGATAACTTGAGTATCCAGTCCTCTCTGATGGATTACTTGGACATCTGGAGTATCTGCCTTCCCTACAATTTACAGGTGTAGAAGAGACCAAGGTGGTGAATTTTGCTACAGAACTTCTCCCAAACACTTCTCTGCAGAACTGGAACTAGATGTGGAACTGGTCACCATTTCTAATGGAAAAGTTCTTTTTTTACTAAAATATCCTGTATGTTTTTGTTGTTGTGTTTCCCCCTCACTCCCCACCACTTGGATAAAAACGGGACAAATTTAAGTAGATCATTATTATTGTTTCAAAAACATTTCAAAATAGATTCTGTAAATTAAAGGCATTTATGAACACACTGCATAACTAAAAGTCCACCACCCTGCAACACACACATGCAGTCAAGTAAAAAAAAAATTGCACTTATCATCCCATTAAATAATTATTTTGTACCAGTTGCCAGTCTCTTCCACTTAAGCACCCTATATCTAGTAGAATATAATTCAGCTGAAATACACTGAAAGCTTAGTAAAATATCCGTCTTATGTTGCAAACTGCAAGTACATCTTCTTCTTATTTAAAAAATCTCATTCAGACAAAGAAGTACTTTTTAACCATCAGAAGATATAATCTTGACCTAATATTTCCTTAGACATGTCAATTGAACACTGTGATGATAGGCTGCATTAACTCTGTGCATCAGTGAGAATGCATAGATCAAGCGTTCATTGATTACAGCATTCGAGAGTTATTAGATTTCCTTGGGAAAGAAGGATGTTCATATGATGAATTAAGGAGAAAAAGCAATTTAACCCAATTAGTAAAGCGCAATTGAATAAAATATCTATAGCTCTATCTCTTCTGCTGTTAGGGTTTTCTGGAATAACACAATGCATCTTTCCTACAAAGAATTTACTAATCTATTCCATTTTTATTTTACAGAAAGCAGAAGAACATTCTCGTGCAGCCTAGAAAATGGAAGGACAAACCTATTGTTCATAACAGCTGTAAGGGATGAGAACTGTAAGAAAGAAGCTATTATTGTTATAGTGTGAAAATACTGTTTAAGAGTAAATGCTTTGATCCTTTTAATGGTATTAAAGGCAAATATGGTTGCTGTAGAACAGATCTTGGCAATGAAGATGAATATTTCACTTTGTACAATTTTCTCCCACTAGACAAATGAATCAAGATGAAATTAAATAGTTCCACTTGTCTTTTTAAAATAAGCCACTAAGAATCAACAGGGTTAAACATATTAGATAGGAAGCATTTGAAAAATTAAAATTTACAAGATGACAGGAATTATTGAAATAAGCAGAACATATGACACATACAAGTCTGGTTACTGCCATCAGTATTTGAAAGTTCAGCATTTTTAGCTGTACATGTGGGAAATAAAATTAAAGTTCAAAGGACAGTCCTGGAAGGGAGGAAAAATCTAACAAATGATTTAACAGCAAATGCTATTTCTAAAAGAATCTGTCAAGAAATAAAATGCTGTGGCAGACAATCCAATTGATATATCAAGTACTCAAGGCTAGTCTTAAGACTCCAACTTCATGATCAAATACCTCAGGAGGAAAAACTTTCTTTCACCACAAAAATAAAACATAATCAATTCTCACACTGTGTGCTTTTAAGTTAAAAGACAAAAAGGTTGACTTAATGGAATTTGGCAAATAAAACTGATTTTAACAAGGTCGACTTCTCTATGATTAGGTTGTACTGGTTAATTAGGATGTACTGAACTGGGAAATCCACTCACAGATGAAGCATTCCCCAAAGATCTGATTACACACAGTAGTTTTCAAGATCAGTGGATGGTTCTTAGCAAGGCTGGCAGCAGACAGAACTAAATAATCTGATAGAAGAGATCCTCGGAGATGCAGAGATACTGTGATTTAAAATCTTAGTGGGGGGGATGGGGGATCATCTGCTGAAACTAACATATAAAAGACATGTTAGAAGGTTAATGCACAAGTAAATATAATTTACAGGATGAAAATTGAAATAAAATATTAAATAAATTATGAAATACTTATTTTATGCTTCTTATAAGTGTACTGAGCTTCCTGCAATGGTTTTGCTGGTGGAAATGCAAACAATGAAGTCTGGATTTTTCCACATGTAATCCTTTCCCTCTTAATAATGCAGACTGAGATGGAGTTGAATAAATTGCACAATGTAGGCATAGGCAGAGCAAAATACAGCTCCTCCTTTTACCCCATGTTATGGATTTCCAGCCAGGCTTGCTAGATGATGTATCATTTGCATGAAGGCAAAAAGGATTCAAATGAAGCAAATACTAGACAAGTATACTTGATAAATGGTGGCAATATGTTCAGTAAAATGTACCTGACACAGTTCTTTCTAGACAACCACCTCAATAGTCTTAAAACTTTATTGGTATGAAAGTTTAAGAGTCAACAATGCATTCATTTTAAGTGAAGAAGAATGAAGCGACACAAATATTTCCTTAAATCCTCAACAACAGATGTTTCAATAAAGGCAAATCCATTGTGCAGGTTCTCAGCTGAGTATCCCTCCTCCCCTTTTATCTAGAAGAGGCTTTGCATTTGTACTCCTACCCTTAAAATGTAATAACTAACCCTTAAAAATGTAATTACTAAAATATATTCCTAGAAATATTTATTAAACTTTAATTTAAAGATAGCATAGATATTGTAGTCCCCATGACCTGCTTTTCTACAGCTTGAAAGTCAAGCTGGCTCTTTATAGGCTGAGTAATTCTGCTTCTCTCAGAGCAGTATTGACAGTGAAAAACAATAAATTTAGAAATTAAGTCAGCCATTCAAACAGCAGCCAGGGAAATACAACTAATTAGTTTTCATTAATTTCCCCATGGAACACCTGAGGACCATGTGAGTGTTATGCACACCTCCTGCTGTTTTGGGAAGTCCACCTTTCCTTCAACTGCAGCAAAAAGAGCAGATTCCCAGCACTACAACTACTGATGGAGACCATCTGCAGTGGAGAATTTGCTGTAAATTCTCCTCCTTTCTTTAGAACTTGCTGGAGATAATAATCACAGGAGTTTCTCAATTCTCTAGAATTTTTCTCAGTCTCACCAGCTACAAAAAAACAGTGACTACTTAAATCTCTGTTAACTTTGCTGGTGGTTACTCAGAGGCCAAGGAGTTACTGTGTCATGAGTCTATTTTAAAATGAGAAGATTAGGAGGAGAGACAAAAATCTCAAAGCACTATGTCATATTAGCAAAATTTATATGTTTGTAGGGGTTTTCCTTTGCCCAAATGAGGATCATCCCTAACAAGAACGAGCACTCTTGTGACAGAGAAACCCAACCTTTAAGTGTGATTATCATATTTCTTCATGTAATTACATCAGGCAGAACAGAAGTTATGTCAGCTTTGAGAATCCAGTGTCAGGTGACAGCAGGAGAATTGAGGAATCATTTTGACTTGTTCTATACAGCCCTTGACCATGGTTTCAGTCAGTATTTCTGTTAGCTCTGGCATTGCTGCTGTTAACCTTGTCATTTGCACTAAAGCTAAATAAATATTGGTATTCCATTGTGCTACAAACAGTAAATTTGATGAAAAATGAAGTTTGGCTCATTCCAAATCTATTAAGAATTTAATTAAAAGGTCAAATACTTGATCTGATAAAGAGAAGAAATGGAAAGATAACATAGAGAGAAAATACTTTTATCAGCCAACTAAGTATTACAACATACAGTCTATCTCAGGTAGTGAACTTACACTTTCCACTTCCTGTGGAAGGAAAGTACAAGATACATGTTTATAACAGAAAACATAACATCATTATAATGAAAAAAGAGGAAATTGCTCTATTTAATTCTATTTTACTGAAATAATTCAAATTTTAAATTAGTTTGCTCCCAAAGAGGTATTTTTCCAGTTCACCACTAAACAACCAAATAGAAAGGAATATAGAAATAGTTATCACAACACCTTCCAGAGAAGGATGAAGAATATTACCTTCTCTGTTGAAAAGACTGGTCATTACTCTCATAGATAGAATGAGATAGAATAACTTCCTCTCTCTCTCTCTCTCTCTCTTTTTTTTTTTTTTTTTTTTTAATTAAAGTGAGGTCTGTGGAGTCATGCCAGTAATTCTTGCTTTTGTCCAAACAAGTTGCTGATTCTTTAATTTTCAGATTCAGTGGGCACAGTGCCCCAACCCCCAACCAGGCAGGCTTCCTTTCAACCTCAAGGATGCAAAGGGAATATGGCAAGCCACCTATTTCAGAGGCAGAATGGATAAATCCATCAAGGCAGTAAGCATTGTGCCACCTGCCCCTTCTACAGCAGCAGCATTAAATCACAGCAAATTTCTCAGCTGGGTCCATCTCCTGCCCTTAACCAGGTCCCTGAATCAGAGGGATGGGGAGTGGGAGAAGAATTAGATTGGACCAATGTACTAGTTTCCTAGTTTTGACCAGGGTGGGTTCATGCATGTGAGTCAGAGATGAAAGCAGACTCCTCCTGTTTGTTTCATCAGTACAATTGGTACTATGAGGGGAAATACTTCATTTTGTACACTTGCAGTAAGGGTTAATGCTACTGTTAAATTCACCCCAAATGAGGATGAGATCCATCCACATATTCATGGTAAAATTTGGGCAATGGATTAGTTTCACAGAATCCTTATAATTATATCTTTCATTTTCCAGACAGAAGTTCATGAGTAAATACATCCACAAGTACGGATTAAATGCATGAAAGTTTTCCTAAAATGTTCCACAGCACTAGGATGTGATAAGTTTTTTCCAATAGAATGAGAAACAGGTATGTTTTTATTGTTTTGTCACTTCATCATACTCCTGTTTACCTCAAGCTAGTCACTCACAGATGTTTTCCATTCCTCTCTAAAAATCCGTGTTAGACTAAGAAAGCCTCATAAAAGACAGTGAGTCCCTTAGGCAAAAAAGAGATATATTCCCAGCTGAAATATCGCTAACCTTACTTTGCAAGTTTTTCAGGAATATTAATGTTCTTTCTTCAGTTCCTTCTCTGTGAAAATGCATGGCTGTATCCTCTGGTAATCTAAGTGCCACAGAGCCAGATAGAAAAATTCACGTGATAACTGTAGGGCTTATCAGATGATAAGTATGCAAAAGCAGAAAATTCATAAAGAACATTGTTTACAAAATCAAAGTGATTTCATGTTTCCCTCTGATAAAGTTTACTCTGAGAAATAAAAATACTTTATTTTAACCTTATCACTTTGTTGGTCTTTTAGAAAACATCAGAATGATTTATAGGGTGGACTGCAAACCTCTCTTCTTGAACCTCAACAAAATTGTTTTGGAAGGCTCCTATGGATCATATGGCTTGATGGCATTTCTTGTTCCCTTTTTAAAGCATCTGGCAATCTGGGTATTGCAGTACTTGTATATCCCTCTACTTGTCTGATATTTCTAGCTATTTCTGTCCAACTGATCACAGTTACCAGGGAAATGTTTTAATACGAATGTTTAGAGTTTTCAAAGTAGCATTTTAGCATTTCAAAATTTCAAATGAGTGTTTCAAATTTTGCTGAGTTACAGCATGGGACTTTTAAGAGTATTATAAATCAAAATTTATTAGCTAAAATTATGCACCAAGGTAGAGAAAATAGATGCTCAATGGCACATAAATCCTGTCTGATGTTCAGTGACAAAGGAAAATAGAGATACAGGGAAGTTCATTTCCCTTTTTTCATGACCACAGCTGATGAGTGCTGCATTCTCACATGCACTATGGCAGCCAATAACACCTAATATTTTTCTGCCTATTCTGTTTTTATTGCCTATGCAGTTCTTATGCAGTTTATAAATATCTTGTTATTCCTGCTCAGCTATTTGCATCAATAATATAATTTAACAGTAAATTTCCCAGTCTAATTATTCATTACATTAAAAACATTTCCATTTATTAATTTGAAATTGTTAGCCTGGTGATTTTTACAAATGCCCTTGTGCTCATTTTATGAGCCAGCCTTATTTGCATTCTTTTGAACAATAATTTTAATTATTATCCCTTTTTCCCCTAAGACAAAACAGAACAATCTGGAGTTCCTGATCTACTCTCCTACTAATATGGGATAAGCAGATGCCTGACTTCAATGTGGGTTTGTCACAGGACAGTATTTGCAAGGTTACAGCCCTAGTGAACTATACAGTGAAGATTTTGCACATAGAACTGCAAAGTCTGTGCACAATTAGCTGAAACAAGGAGGCTTCTACTTTTGAAATTTCGGACCATAGGCTTATTTTATAACTGTGACCAGCATTTTCTCCACGTTTCTTTATATAACTATTTTTTATGTGGTCCATTTTTTTTTCTTTTTTCTTATTTAATTGTCAAGTAGTTTTTTATTGAAAAACTTCATAATGCAATCCAAAGTGAGGGAAACTTTTGCTTTTTTGATAATAGAATATTTCTTTTCATGCACTGCAAAATTTGTACTGCTGCTGTGCAATACCCATTTTATTCATGTCAAGTCTGGGTCTCTGTGGCTTGAAAATGAGGAAGGCAAGGGCCAGGGCACTACCAGAATCTGTAGCTCCAGCCTGCCTGGAAAGGGGCCATAGGAAAACTGGCCCTGCCATCAGTAAATGGTGTTTTTAGCCTCTCATGTTCTGGGACACCAGAATTCAGACTCTGATGTTATCTTGGGAGGTTTTTTGGCATAAATAAAATTGAGGTAAGTCCCAATCCCTCTACTCTCTTTCATGCAATACATAAGTTATAATTCTTTAGAGAATAAGACAAGCAGGTTTTATAAATGAAGGCAGCAACCTAAATCTTCCCAAATCCCTCTCAATCTCTCTTCTCTCCATCTTTCTTTAAGTGTGGCACATATTTGTGTTTTGCAGCCTTTAAGCAGTGATGAGAACTAACAGTTGATCTGAATAAATGCAGATGAATTGATTGTTTTGAGCTACTGATTTAGTGGCCAGATCAATTGCATATATTAAACAAATAATATTCTTCAGCATGATAAGGGGGAGAAAGGAGAAAAGCTCTCTAGCAGAAGACAAGTATGAAGAACTTTCAAAAAGATGGCAATACATCAATCCCAGAGAGCTTTCAGGCATATATGAAGTGTAATAAAATACCTGCATGCTAACACAAGAAGCTTGAAGGACAAACAAGGAGAAATTGGGAGCTGTGACTAACAGGGAAAAATTATGTAGGAGACTTGACAGAAACATGGTGGATGTACGACCTCAGGAGCTCATAAACATGGTGAGTTAATACTCAGACATAAGAAACAAAGAAGAATTTCAAAGGAGTTGTATGCATTCATTGTAAAAATCCTTACATTGGTTGTGACTGATCTCAGTGCTTCTGCTGAAAAATAACATCAAATTTGAAGACTAATTTATAAAGAACTGAACAGAAGGGTTGGAATTATAACAAGCAAACAAGAAAGGATAGATGTGAAAGCAAAGGTGATCAGCAATCTTTAGTGATCACTGTAGTTCAAAGAGGAGGAGGATAAAACCCCTAATCTGCAGATGAAGTTGCATGCTGACATTCCAGTGCAGCCAGAATTCTTGTCCATAAATATTACACAGGACTTGGTACTTGGCACAGTTTCCTATGGACAACTACAACACAAGAATCCTGTTAATTACTCCTGTCACTTATATCCTTATATCAAATTGGGAAAGAAGAGAATTAGCAGTAAGAACAGGCTAAAAAACCTGCCAAGAACCCCCCAATCGATTTTGAGCAGTATATGTAACAAATAATAGCAGATATGCATATTGTTACGAAGTACTTCAAAATCAGTTTCTTCAATAAAATTTTAAAAATTGAGTCCAAAAGTCACTTTTACAAAAACAGAAGTAGCAAGAATTTAGGCAATATATACAGAAAAATGATTGTCATATATTTGTACAATAATTTTTAAAAAATCTAAAGTTTTAATGAAAAACCATTATCATGAGTTCAGATTTTTGGCAAATCTTGCCAAAGCTCACATTCAGATAGCTAGAGAAGAAAGATCTATTAATAAAGCTAGTTGAAACACTTCAAAAAGCTGTTCATACTTTATCTCTATAAATACAGTAGTACAAATTCCTTTTTTTTTTATTTATAATATTTCCTAATTAAAACATTTTAGCAGAACTGTAACAGTTTCCTCCTTCAATTTTATCCTGATTCCTCTTCCTGTGCAATGAGTAGTTTTTAAAATGGTCTCATAGGAAAAGACAAAAAAATAGAAAAATCCAAATTTGAAATATTTATGAACTCGAAAATGTAAATAAAACACATTTTCACTCAAGTGGCAAGAATGAAATAAAAAGGATGAAAACTCAAAACCCAAGAATTAGAAGAATGAATGTGTTTTTTCATAAAGTGTGTAGAAATTAGATATATGCATGTATTGGAAATTGTTTCTCACAGAGATACAAATTTTCAGAAGTCTTGAGAGTATTTAAAATCTTTTTAAAAAAGAAAATTTTAACATAAGATAAGTATTGAAATCAACTTATTCTTCACACAGTCTTCAGGGGACTGAGAAACTCCAGCTATACTAAGACTAGAATCACAGGAGTATTTTTCAATGTTTTGTTGAAGTAAATTGAGACTAAATCTGATAAGAGCACAAACTATGAACATTGACATATCTGTTAAAAATCTAGAGCCAATAATATTCTATATCCACACATTCCATTTACAAATGTACCTTTGTTAACATGCAGATTAGAAGAAAACATCCACTCCAGTGGGGAAAAGAGAGTTTTGGGACAATAAATTGTGAGTTAACCAGGTAAATACAATTTTATCTTATAAAGAAACATTTGCAGATAGCTAGGAATTGTAAAATTGACATATTTATTTAATTAAGAGTAATATCCACACACCATCTTCTGGATAAGAGTACAATACAATGAATTTCCAGGGGAAACATTAAATGTCTGGATTGTCTGAAAGTCTTAAAAAGAGAAATATTTCTAGAAGCTGACATACTCCACTAAAGGGAATTAAAGTATGGCCTCAAATACAGGCTCTGTGCACATGATCTCCCCCTCCCCCAGAGTGAATAAGGGACAACAAATCACTGACAAGAGACTTTTCCATCTCAGGTGCTGCAGCTGGACAGAGGAATTATTCTGTCTTTGGCCACCAGAGTGGCCCTGCTCTCTTTGTCCCTCCTCCTAGAGCACAGCTCTTCCCTCACTCCAGTCCTGGTGGGCAGCTTTAATTGGTAAATAGTTTTCTTGCCAATTACTCTATTGGTTAGCAAAAGGTATTTTGATAGTCCATCAAATCTCTCTATTCTTGAACTCTTTATGTATTTCTTCACTGATTCTCATGGGACAAATCCATTGTTTACCCAGGTGCAGTTGTTTTTCACTAAGGAATAATTTGTTGTGTTAACAAACCTTTCATACCAAGATCGCTTTTGCCTGGGAATTTACAAGCTAAACTTAGAAGTGACAGGCGAGTTTTAATTTAACAGAGCAGACCTGATTTTATGAGGCCTTTCTTTTATAATTTCTTTACATGTGTACAACAGCCATCAAGTTGATCAGAGGGATGGGGCATCTCTGCTATGAGGAAAGGCTGAGAGAGTTGGGATTGTTCTAATGAGCACAGAAGGCTCCAGGGTGGCTGACTGTGGCCTGAAGGGAGCCCACAGGAAAGATGGGAGAGAAACTATTTACAAGGGTCTGGAGTGCCAGAACAAGAAGGAATGGCTTCAAACTGAAAGGTTGTAGGGTTAGATTGGATATTATGAGATATTATTGGATATTATGATATAATTCTCTTCTGTGAGGGTGGTGAGGCACTGGAACACATCCAGAGAAGTTATTGCTGCCCCAGCCTTGAAAGTATTCCAGGCAGGTTGGATGGGGCTCTGTGCAACCTGGTCCAGTGTAAGGTGTCCCTGCCCTTGGCAGGGGATTGGAACAAGGTGAGCTTTAAGGTACCTGCCAAGCTAAACCATTTTATGATTCTGTGATTATGGAGTGGTAGCTACAGGATATCCCAGTGTTTTGCCTGAGAAATGGACCCACTGTTGCCCTGCTCACACTCCTCTGTCAAGAAGAACATGACCCATCACCCAGCCAGACTACAAATTCAAGTACGTCTTCAATAGCAGGAATAGGATTTGTTTTGTCTGAACTGATAAAAAACAAGTGAAAAAGAAATCAAAACACACCATTGGGAACTCCTAAAGGGAAAAAAACCGTGCAGCACAGACATACAGACCTTTCTGATATAAAGTATCACATGAATAAAACCCAGCTAACTCACAACAATAAGAAAGAACATCAAACAATTATTGAAACAATAATAAAAGTACTAAAAAGCTATGACTAAGATTCTAAACCAAATGAGCAACAGAATAACATTCATAAGAAAAGCAGACAGTATATAATAATAAAAAGCTTAATAGCAAATCGTTGATAACACCTTTTAACTCAACACACCCAAGCAAATCCACTCACCATCTGGCCTCAGTGAGGTGTGAGGCATGGAATGATATCAAAATATGCTATGAGAAAACAAGTTTCCAATTCATTGTTTTGAGATGTTACCTACAGCATTTTCCTAAGTGTGTTTTGGAATGGAACAGAGCTCATTTTCTTAAGAATTTTCAGTTTTGAACAAGTTTGAAGTTGTAGGAATCATACTATAGTATGCAAAAGAATGGTTTCATGAAGGAGTGCTGTAGCAAAAAACTTCCATTTGGTTCATTAAGGAAACGAATCGTGACAAGATTTTAGGAAAATGGAGCCCTGAATCCAGGGTGGATTGCCTTCTGACCTACTCCTTGTTAGATCCGTATAGTTCTCAGCAAACATCACCCAGATCTGGAAAATGTCCAATTCCAGTCCAGCTGGGAATAGGTTAGCAATGACTTAACAGGAAAGCAAGAACACCTTGTGCTATGGCAGCAACTTCAGGAAAAAACAACTTCAAATTCATACTACTCTCATTAAAATGTTTTCTTGACTGAATTCCTTTGCAGAAAACAGACTATTTCAATAATTTCTCATCTTCGAATTACCTACTTATTTATTAAAAGAACATTTCATATGTGTCAATTTAAGTGGGGGAAAAAAACAAAATACAATGTCAACACCGTTGTACTTCAATTATCAAGATTATACATATTAACTGTATCTATACCTTCATTCTGTTTTTGAAAAATAATCTTTATCTCACTTTTCACAGCTAGATTCTGCTTTTAATGCATATATTTCCATATCCTAATTATTTTTCAAATGTCACATTAAAAATATAGCTGCTAATTTCCATACTAAGTGACAATGGACCTTCCTACACTTTATGAATAATAATGGTTCTCTTAAAAAATTAGGTTTTATAAAATCTTTCTGTTCTTTAACATACTTTATTTTTAATGAAAGATTACAGGAAACAAAATTACCAGTTTTAGATCTAATATAATAAAATACATTCTATCTGGATATCAGGCTGTGGAATTCAGTGATTGTCTTCTGGCAAGAGGATTCTTGAAACCAAGAGAAGAGGAATTGCACTAAAATAAAAGATATTGAACTAAGTCATCAATGGACAGCAATTATGGTACGAGTTCCCCTAAATTATCCTGAAAACATTTTTAACTGTCCTTATTAATCACTTATTTCTGCCCAAACATTTCAGGAAGATATTGGACTACGGGAATTAATCGTGTGACGAAGTATAAGAGTTCTCTGTCCATAAAATAAAACTAAATGGACTTTCTATTCCAGTATATTAAAATGCTTACTTAGAGGAAGGGAACATAAATATATATTCTTTATGTAAATTTCTTGTTTGTTTTCTTTTTTTTTTTTTTTTCGAGTAGAACCACTGTTCTTTAAATGGAATGTGTTTTTTTTTTTTTTTCTGTCTTGAGAAAATTGCACTGGCTATATCAAAATTATTCTTTGCTGTTGTTCCCTGGTCAACAAAAGTAATAAAAATGCACAAAGCAGCCACACATAATAGCTTCAACTGAGATAATGCAAAGTTTAATGTTATTTTTTCTCACCTAAATGAAGATTTAGGGGGTTTTACAGCAGTTACAATGCCATATTTTACAAATCCACTGACTGACACATGCATAAAAAAACCATATAATTCATTTTCTTATCTAACCATATAGTGAATTACAGATCCTGTAATTAAGGCCATCACTGACTAAAATATCCCATGGACCAATACGCCACCACAGGGAAATGCCATTTACAGGTGATTTGAGCCACAGTGGATTAAACTGCAGTGAAAAGCATGAAATCACAATTTCACATTCACATCATTTGGGTTAAAAGTTTTTAAGGCAAATTGCTTAACCAATCCTGAAACAAACGGATTTAGGTAACTCTCAACATAAGGAAGTAGATACTTCCATTTTCCTTCATGGTTTAAACAAAAGCAAATCAAAGGAATGCAGGAAATTCAGATTTCAATGCAGTGTAAGTTCAATCTAACCCCTGCAGGAAAAAATGTGTGCCTACACATTTTTTTTTTTTTTTTTTTTACTTGAAAGACATCCTAAAGTGTTTCTCTAAGGAGGTGTGGTACAGGTAATGAATTTTGTATATATACATGCCTTTGTCTTTCATTCCTTTTTAATTTCTAAAGTTATCACTACTCTGTGTCACACAGGTCTGATGGAGAACATCATTCTCACAAATTTCATGGAAATAGGCTGCTGAAGAGAGCAAACCCTTCTATATTTCATGACTGAATAAAAGACAGCACAATGAGATTGTTTCTTTTTTTAGCATCACAGAACTTTCGGCAAGACATGAATTTTTCATCTGGGTAGGAGTTTACTGAGAGCAGTCATAACTTTTTTTTTCTTTTCCCTACATACATTTTCAGAAGGCTTGCTATAATTTGATCAAAAAAGATAGTTAAGGACAAGATACAGGAAGAAATATTAAGAGACAGTAATACTGGTGATGTGAGGTCATCTGATGATAAGAAGTTGCTATCCATTAAAATATATGCCCTCAGCCTTTTGGGAATACAGACAAAATCCATGTTAGTCCCTTACATCCCTCCAGAACAGAACTTCATTTCTATCTGCCGGAATTGCTAAATACAAAATGTATTAATATAACTCATTTTAATAGTAAATTTTAAAAGTGCTCAGCTAGTGATCTTCTAGTCATAATTTTAATAATTCTCAAACACTTGTTCTTCCTGCTTATAAGACCTTTTCTCCATTCTGCTTTATGAAATTCTTACATTCACTCTTTCATGTAGATTCTGAGCATATAACAATTAATTATATGACTAACATTCATGTGTAGCATGATTTCCTAAAGTAGACTGAAAAGAATTCAGAAGACCACTCTGAGCACTTATTTCCTTGTCAGCAGCTCAGTTCATTTCACCCATGCTAGAGAAATGTCCAGCAGTCTCACATCATTTGGGGTTCTAGAAGAAATTTTGTAACTTGACAAAAAAAAAACCTAACAAAAAAACCAACAAACGCCAACAAATTATGGAAGGTATTCTTCCACTAATAAGTCCTAAAACTGAGTTTTAATTTGCACCATTCATAACCACAGCCCCTCCTTTCCCTTGAAATCTCTGGGAATGAAGCTGCAGGCAATTACTGCTAGAGGTTTGTGTTTGTTGCCCTTCTGCCTAAGACTCCTTCTAATGAACTAGGAAAGCCTAACAACATAAACACAGGAATCTAGGGAAGTTTTGCTAGAGCATACATTTATGGTACCTGACAGACACGATGTTTTTGTAGGATGGGTCTTTCCTGAAGTTAATGAGCAGCTGAATTAGGGTCCATGTTGCCCCTGTCTCCTACCTAGGAATAGCTGTACCCTCTTCTGTGTGCATCACTGGTCAAAGTACAGTTTAGAACTGTTTTACAAACATTAAATAACATCTAAAATTTAATGGTAAACTTTTCTTAAGCTGCTTTATTCCAGAAAAAACAAAACAAAACAAAACAAAATAAAACCAAACAAACTTTTTTATTGTTTTGCCTAAAATGTTCCCCTAGGAAAAAATAACTAATTTTCTCATTTTTCACCAGACTATAGGAGCAGCCAGAGTATGTTGCTCAATATTATCTCAATGATCAGTAATCACAGGATTGATAATAATTTATACCCTTTATTATTTATACCCTTTATTTTAATGAATCCAAAATAAATTTTTAACAATTTATGTCAACATTCTTACAAGCATATGAATCGAGAAGTGACCTAGTGCTGCTGTTTTGTTGGGTACCAGTGAGTAGTGCAAGAATTCACTAATAGTTGTCCAAGGTCTGAAACATACAGAAATAGCTATTTTTACTTGTCAAAAGAGCTTGAAAAAAAAAAAACTTTCTTTTTTTTTGCCCTGATAAAATAGAATTTTTACAGAAAAATAACATTCTAACACTTCTGTTAACTCATTTAACCATAGCAGATAAGGACATCTTTTCTGACCTAATGCCTACAATGAAACATACATGTATAAAATAGTTTTAGGAATGGCTATAAACAAAGAGAATTTGAATCTACCTTTAATCCATGCTAAACTCCAATGAAGTCAGCATAACAAAATAAAATGAAAATGAAAACATGAACTACTTGAAACAATCTATGGTATTTGTAAGAAACATACACAAAAAAAATCCCACTTCAATATATTTTCAAATGTAGTTCATTCTATATTGAAATAAATTTTCCTAAATGAAAGGTTAGAAAGCTTGATGAATTAGGTTCTAGAGTTGAGGAGGTAGTCAGTTGTATTAATGATTACCTGACTGGGATCACATTGTATATTTGATCTCAGTCATTCCTTGCTAATGCAATATGGTTATTTCATTGTTATTTCAATGTTATTTCATTGGAATAAACTTCAATTTATATTAGAAGCAAGATGATTACTACATGAACTTGTGTTTCTTGCTGATTTTTTCCAGTGTCTGGCTGTAAAAACTTCAGGTGTCTCTTTGGTTTTGTCCATGTATCTCTGATGAATCTCTACCATCTCATATTTCTGCAAATTCATGACCTTTATACTTTCTGCATATATTTTTAAACACTTTCTTTCTCAAAGGAACTTCTTTTCTGACAATATGTTTTGATCTTCTGCTCTACTGATGTGCATCTTTTCAGCTGGGCAAGTCTTTATTTGTGAAATAATGAGTTAGTCTTGTTATATTTTCCATGGTAGGAAAAAGCTACACAATGTATTATTGATAACACTCATAAGCCTACTTATAAAAAAAGAAGACAAAAAATGTTGTGAAAAAGGAATGAGCACTTGAAATTGAAAGATAAGGGTGCAAAAGGAAAGAAAATGAAAGGAATGATAATAGAAATCAGTGGCCTGAGGATAGAGATGAATGTATTTGAATTCTGGTGGGTTTCACGCTCACACACCATCCACTTGTTGAGACTATTTGATTTGCATTGCACTTTACTGTTGTAAAAGAACTTTATATATCTCTATAGTTTTAGTGCTATTTTTCTCATTCTTTTGAGCCTTTAGATCTGTTCTTCTGGATGCATTTTATGTAGGTATTTTAAACTCTCAGTAAGTATTCTAAACTATTTCATTGCTAGAACACATAACTTATTAGTTGTTACATTTACATTACAAATGAATTTTTTCATTTTCCAGATATCCAATAGTCATGAGCAATATTGAGAGTAATGAAACTGCTAAGAGAGGAAAGCATTTAATATAAAGGATAGTTTTTGCTTAATAGTACAAAATGAGGAGAAAATAGTTTAGGCGTTTATAAAACGATCTCTGAACAATACAGGAAAAGTCATTACTTATTTTTTTTATGTGTAGAATGTGATATTTATGTGGAAAGTTCCTGAAGATTTGTACATGCAAGTAGTCTGTAGTTTTGATTTGTTCTCAGATGCAATTTTGAAAAAGGTTGTAGTGCTGAAATATGTCAGTCAGGGAAAGAACAATGCTAAACCTTGATTTTCCTTCTGAGAGAGCAGTGAGGTTGACTGTAAACACAGTAGTAACTCATCTGTTCATGGCTATCCACTTATTTGCTGATAAATGAAGGTAAGAAATTGACAGTCTAAACCATCATGAGGAAAAAAAAATCCTACATTTATTAATCCTTAAGTGGGGAAATAACTACTTTTAAAAATCTGTGTTCTGTAATCAGGTTATATAGACACATTTCTTCTCTCTCCCCCCACAATACCACAGTCCTACACAAGACCAAATAAGAAGATAAAATCAGTCAAATTAAAAAAAAA
>PYHW01010764.1:3431450-3446226 GCA_013186435.1 Turdus rufiventris | reverse complement strand
AACTGAAACCAAACCAAACCCCAAACCAAATCAAACTATGTGAATGATACAGCGCTCCTGGATTCAAATCAATACCATGACTATTAATAATACTGAAGAGTATCAAGTACTTTGAAGAAATGTGCCTATTCAGAAGTGTGTGTAGTATTCTAACAGCCACAGAACAAAACTAGTAGATTATGAAATACACTAAATGTAAGTCTAGACCTGAAAGATTTATAATTCAAAACATCAGACCTTTACCCAATAACATACAAATGGAAATGCACAAATAAATATTTATATATACAGGTGGTCAAGGCACTCTCTATATCTATAGAGGTAGTGAAGAAGCAGGAATGGCTTTGAGAATACACATTAAATACTTCAGTGAGCCCCAGCATGAATACTGGGTTATTCCCCTTGCACCAGCTCTGGAATCTGCTTTATTTTAATTATCCTATGACACAGGAGGATGCTGCACCATGGAAAGGTCAACAATGTAATTTTGTAGGCAGTTTAAGCAGCATCTATCTGGGAGACAAGAGAGTTGTAAAAGCTAAACAGAGTAAACAGACTGTGCCTTCCAAGTGTTGCTTGCTCTCCAGAGCGTGAGAGGAGATCCAGTGTAGTAAGAGAAGACTTCTATATAGCATCCAGCATCGATTTTCCAAGACAGCTATAGCAGGTATAGCCCTTAAAATCCTGTAGTCAAATAACTTATTTAATTCAAAATCACAGTCACTAGGACATCAGAGGGGTTTTTTGTCACACCATCTATGAAATGTGAGAAGCATAACAATGGAAACTCCCGTTTTCTTCTCTCTCGAGTGCAAGTCCCTTACAGAAAAATAACCAGAACTCTACCTTAAGTGGCTTTTACCAGGAAAGTATTGACATACTACGACAGCAATTATAAAATTTGTGATTATACGAGTATACATGCTACAACAGTCACAAAGTAAATGCATGTGCAGCCGCGTCTCCTAATAGATCCATTGACAAGACAGGGTTGAGTACAAGGTATCTGTGTACTCTTCTGAGGCAAGAAAAAGTGTCATGTGCTTGCTTGGTTTTGTATTCATCATATTTCTCTCAGGTATTTCTTCACCTTCAAAACAAATTTTGATTTTTGTTTTAAAAAATGACAATTATGCCCAGTCCATATTTTGTAAGAAGTGAGATAAGGGCAATAGGAGGAACTATTGTTTGTTAAGGAATGGAAACCATTATCTTTCCACTGTCATCACATCCCCTTTCCTGTGTGCCTTGTGATCAGTCTCATCACCATCACAGCACACTTGGCACTGATTTTCCTTTTTGCTTTAGTTTTCAGTCTCTAATTGTGTGATTAAGGCTTTATGCATTCAAATGATTCCTTGCCAATTCACCTTTGCCTGTCACTTTCCAATTTAAAGTCTGTCTCAACTGCTTCTCTTAATTTTGCTGTACTGATACTTCTCCTTTGATCTGTTTTCAAGAAAAGCAGATTTGATTCTCAGCTCTCTTTTCTTCTTATCAAAAACATTTCTGAGAAGCCTATGGCAATGTTAGGTAATGTCTCAAGTTATCTGCAAGAAGGATTAAGTCCTCAAATGCACACTAAAAGCAGTGTAGCTCTCAAGCCTTACACAACTCTGAGTCTCCCAGGAGCAGCATTTGCTCTTGTTCTTGCAAGGAATTAGAGAGTCATGAGAAAAAAAAAACATGTCAGTAAAAAGAGCTTCTGACAATTATTTCTTTAACAGCTGCTTGGTAACCTTACATTTTCAGGGTTCAGGGTTTCTTCAAAACCCTTTTTTCACATTGTGGTGGGTTGACCTCGCGTGTGTGCAAGGTGCTCTATCCCTAGATCTCCTACTCCAGGTTGGGACCAAAATTTTAGTCAAAATGGTGCGGCTTATAATCGTGAAATTACTGTAACTCTATCTCAGCCAGACCTTCATACAGGTCTGGGTTTGTTTCCCACAGCACAAAGCAGTGCCAAAAGTACAGCCTGTAGAGATTCTCTCATCAAAAGCTCAGACCTTGGCTTTACCTTGGAGTATCTAGGAGAGAAGGTTTGCCTGCC
The DNA here is from genome assembly GCA_013186435.1 of Turdus rufiventris. Classification (NCBI taxonomy): domain Eukaryota; kingdom Metazoa; phylum Chordata; class Aves; order Passeriformes; family Turdidae; genus Turdus; species Turdus rufiventris. The sequence goes on along the minus strand of PYHW01010764.1, from coordinate 3,444,176 downwards.
ATTGCTCCAAAGATATTAAAATTCATTACTCCTCTCCATTAAATTAATGATGATTTCTTTCCAAATTCCTCAGGAGACAGTGTTATGCTGGAAATATTAATGTGATGGCAGTGCTTTGCTGTTGTTTTTTTTTACTTTTCCTTTTTGAAGGTGTTGTCCTGACTGCTGTGCTGAGTGAGGAAGAAATTGTGCTGAGAACCACAGGGAAGGAGGACATCATGCTCAGAGCTTGATCACTGCCTTTACTGATAGAGACCATCAGCAGAAATCCACCATCGACCATCATAGAGTTGTAGCAAATACCTTTTGGTTAGAGGAATATTCACACATTCCTATAATGGTAATATTTACAAAAAGAAAAATTGGAAAGGTAAAATAAACTTGGAAAGGCACAATCTACACGGTATCAGAGAACAGACGTTTCAGTAACATCCTATTTTGTCTTTAAATTTGCTTTTACCTCCATGCTGCCTAAAAACAAGGAAATAAGGATAATTTAAACTACCAAATGATTCACTGATACAAAGACTACTCAGAAGATAATACAGTAATTTTGCTGATGTCAGATCTGAACTTGTATTGTTATTTATTAATCACTGGCAAGAGCTGAAAACAAGCAGTTCTTTCAGGTTTTTCCTGGGGTATTGGTCAGTTTTATTGGAGTGTTTGAAATCAATGCACTTTCTCACAGAGACCACAGTAAATGGAACTCGTATACATGCAATTTATTGCCAAAGAATGCTGTTTACACAAGTATCTGCCATGTAGTAGAAGAGTCATTATTATCCATGGTTACAACTATTAAAAAAACCTTTTAAAACTATCTATAAATTTGTATTACCTCTGTGTTATTTTAGCAGATTTTTCTCCAATTAACATGGAGCAGCCTGTGATTGAAATGGCTATTTACTCCAGTGTGAAGTAATTAGCACTGAATTGTATAATAAACAGTTAAAAAATAAAAAAACAAAGAGGTAGTGCAGCTTCTGGGCTCCTGGGCATGGAGAAGGAAGAGCAAGAAGCTGAGCTTTTCTGCCACTCAGTTCTTTCAGATGAATGCCTAAGAAAATCACAGTCTCTCAGTTCCACTCACCCACAGAACATTTTCCAAAGTTTCCAGGAATTTCCTGTGATTCCTGGAATCCAAGAAGTTGTTTGTCCTAACCTCATGCAAACAGGAGCTCTCCTTCCAGTCTGGCACAACATTTGCCTTCTGGCCATCACAGATTTAATTCCTCTTACAAAATAAAGCTGTCTGCAGTACCACTTGGTTCAGAACAGAAATGGTTTTATTATTTAAAAAAACCCAAAACAGCAGAGATCTGTGCCTAGCTATGCTATTGTTTCTTAGAATAGTAATTAAAAAAAAAAAAAAAAGTTAAAAATGTCAAAATGAAAGAAAAAACAGGAAAGCTCTTAAATGCTTTTAACTTTGCATTTTTCATCCTTGGAAAGAGGCAGCCAAATTTCTCCATTGAAAGTAACTGAAATAGACCCAATGTTATTACTAATGTTACAACACATGCTTATCTTTTGATTCTCTTTGAAATGGTGTATTTTTATAAAGGTGATTTTTTTCTTAGGATACTGGGCAAGATGTAGGAAGGTATTTAGCTGCTGTTTCTCTGCCTTGTCACTGTAGTTTCATATTTATCTTTTTTTCTGATATTACTCATATGTGCTTGAACAAAGAGTTTATGATCTAATCTCAGAAAATAGGAATGAATCCCTTCCAGTTTTCCAGCCTGTTCTATTGCTAACCCATTTAATATTCTCTGTTAAGAGAAAATATATTGAAAACATCTAGACTGAACACTCAAAAGTGTAAGTTTATAAAATCTGAATATATTCTGCTTTATTATAAATCCACTCTCACTGTTTGATTTTTACATGGTTCAATTTTTTTATCCATAATCAATATAAAACACATTTTAATTGGATATACATTTTTATATATAGTTAAATATATTAAGCTTAGCTAAAAGGTTTCTGTACTTAGATCAGCATATTTAGCTTAAAAAAGAAGCAACAGCTTGAGGTTTTGCTGTTAATAACTGAAACTACTTTCATAAATGCTTGTAAAAGTAACATTTAATCTCTTGCAGTGGCCCAAAAAATATTGGAAAGATCACTGTTCCTCTGTAAAATGAAATTTTAGAAGCTCTTCAGAACTCTCAGACTGTTAATTGTGTTAAAGCACATGCAGTAAAGGGTTATGGTATGCTATTTTGTTTTTATTGAAGACTAAGTGGAGTTTAAATTACCCCTTCAGACAGATAGCTTTGTTATGGTTTATTATATTTTTATATAAATCTCAGTAATTCTGTTTCTAAGGTGGAGATAAAGAAATTTTTATCTGTTTAGAATGCTACAAAGAAACCAATTCCTGCATATATTTAGATGACAATAAATGAGGCATTGCAGAATCTCAGCAAAAACTCAAGTGCTTGGTGATTTTGAATACAGCTGAGCAGGAAATTGTACTCATGACCTCTAGTTTTTGAAAGATGAAGATGTAAGAAAGGGGGACACTTGCAAAGGTCTTGCAAGTGGCACTGTGGTTGAGTGAAAAGCAGAACACCCGTGCAAAGGCCCATTTCTATTCCTGTTTCAGCTCAGCTCTTCATCCCTCACTGATGCTCGTGAATGGTGACTTCCCAGCCTGTGGCTCTTCTGAGACAGGTCACTTCCAATCTCTTGTCTGGATGATAATTGCCTGCATTTACTGGCATTGAAGAGTTGTAGTCCAACCTTCTCTTGCTCTGGTGAATCCCTGAAATATAGAGCTTAAGAGCCAAGAAACTGTCTCCTTTTTTCCTTAACAGCTGCTCAGAAGGGAGCAGCCTCAAAGATGATAGAAAAAGGAAGGTGTCTGTGCTGTAGCCAAAAAACCACCTGGAGTGGAGGGATGGACTCAGTCTCTTACAAGGTGCTGCCCTCCACCTGTTTGTGTGTGCTGTAGGGCTGTGTCAAAAATAACTGACAATCAAAAAATATCGATAATATTCTTCCAACTGGCTGACAAGAGGTCACTCGAGGACCTCTGGTACTTTCCTCCTGGTGCTTTCCCAAAGTGATGTCCCCCAGCTGGGAGCACAGTCCCAGGATGCCACCATGTTGTGATCCACTGAGAGATGCCCCTGAATTAAGGTGCAAACAAAGCCATCTCCTGAAGTCAATAGTATGGATTTTATTTAACAGGAAGTGTGAGGGAGACACAGAGAGAGAGAGAAAGAAATAGGAAAAGGAGAAGAGGAGCAGGGAGAGAAAGAGAGTGACAGAGAGACTCTGGATGCTGACAGCATCTGGTTGATCCCTTTCTTCTGGTCTTACTGGAGTGTCCTGTGTAGCAGAGCTCAGTGAGTGTTGGGTTTTTCTGGGATATTTATTTCTCTTATCTTATATTTACATATACCTGTGTACACAAACAACAGGACAGGAATGCTGGAGCAGCTGTCTCAAAACCTTTATTCTATCACAATCATCAGCCTCATTTCACAGAATAAAGCAAGGGAGATGGAAGAGCTTCAGCTGCTAGCACAGCAGAGGAAGTTCTCTTTGTTACCAGATCTTTTAACAGCTTTCCAGCCAATAGCATAATGTTAAAAGTTGGCAGGTGTTTGCTCAGGCCAATTAATAAAGCTGCACATACATCTTGCTTTGAACAATGCTTGCTTGTAGTAGCTTAAAACAATGGATAAAGCTTCATTATTAAGCTGGGTTTGGCTTTTCTTGAGGATGCATTCTTCTCCCTCAGCCTTGTTTGTGTCTCCCCAGACAAATAGTCACCAAGCATGGAACATGTGGACATGGAAAAGTGCTCGAGAAACAAAAAAAGCTTGCAATCTACTACTGTAGAAAAGAGGGAAAGCTCACTCCCTTTCTCCTTTTTTTTCTAAGTTGTAATTTGCTTCAGCCATAACATGAAACAGCACAGCTGACTTTTTCCTTCTTTAGCATCATTAGGCTGCTCTCCACAAAGGAGGTTTAGAGAGAGGCTTCAGATATTCTACATTTTAAGCAGACGTTCATAAAAGTTACCTTTTGCAGGAAGTTTGCAATATTATAAAAGAAACTAAAGTTCCAGACAAAGACTGCATCTTGCAATGAATTGCTTGATATTTAAAGACACTTTAAATAAATTTCCCACCAAATCAGCCTCTTTTAGCCAGTGGTCCAAAGCCAGCCATTCACAAAGCTAATTGTGAAAAGCTAATTTATTTCTGATAGTTTTATAGCTAAACACAAAATTTATTTCCCCCCCCCCCCTTTACTTCTGTTTTCTTTTACTTCTGAAATATTCCAAGGTCTGCCTTGCTGTTATTTCAGGAAAGGTCAAAAAGAAGTGCTTGGTTACTTCAAAATCAGAGATTGCATTTTCTGTACTAATCACAAGTGCAATCAAACACAATCACTTAAGTTCTGCAGGTACAGACTAGAGAATTCCATGCTACTTTCCTTGAATGTTAGATTAAAATCTGTTTTTCATTTTACTTATATCAGCCAGATAGGAGGTAAACCAACCACAGATGGAACAATAAACAATTGTAATAGGTGAATTTTGAAAATCTGAACATTTGAAATTTCTGCTTAATTTCTTTTGGTATGTTTTAGGAATTAAATTTATGGAAAATTTAAGAAATCTCAGAAGTATCTAGACTATTTTGCTTATTTTTTAATCATAACTTTTTTCAATATTTATGGACATGAAGACAACTGTATTAAATTGTGGACTTGTCCACCTCAGCTATGCATGGATATAACCTAGGGAATAGAAACTAAGCAGATTAAGTATCTCAAATTATTTTTCACAAAGTAACATCATAAAAAAAAATTCTTTACTGCATAGTCCTGAAAATACAAAATCATGTATCTATAAAAGGTTTTTCTGGATTTTTATTTTTTTGTCTGGTTGGTTGGGGTTTTTTACATCCTGAGCTGGAATGAATTTTTAAGATTATCTTGTTCCAATCCCCCTGCTGTGGGCAGCACCTACCACTAGTCCATGTTGCTCAGAGCTCCATCCAACCTGGCCTTGAACATTCCCAGGGATGGGGCAGCCACAGCTTCTCTGGACAACCTGTGCCTCACCACCCTCACAGCAAAGAATGTTTTCCTAGAATCTAATTTAAATCTACTCTCTGTCAGCTTGAAGCCATTCCCACTTGTCCTGTCACTCCAGGCCCTTGCAAAGAGTCCCTCTCCACTTTTCTTGCAGGTACCTGAAGGCACAATTAGATCACCCCAAAGCCCAGGAAGTGTATAGTTCAAAATGCAAACAACAAAATAAAAAAACCAATAAACCAACCAAACCAAAAGGAAACTCCAAGCCACAAACAAACAAACACAAACCTAAAAGATGCCTAAAATTATTATGTAATATAAATAAAAATATTTCCAGAGGCACTTCACTGCTATGTTGAGAAATCACTCATATTACATAGAGACTTTCAGGGACTGAGAAACATCTGCTCGACTCTCCTCTGCTACTCTTGCTGTAGACATAGCAAGAGGCATCATGAGATAGCTGAGCTCCCATGTGTCTCAGGAATAAAAACGTGTGTACAATTAGCATGATTGCCTTCTCTGAAAGGTAACATCAGGAAAATATAGCATGTAGGTGGATTGTGTATACAGTCAGTCAGAACAAACACTGGAGTGAGAGGTTAATATTTTATGTTACCTGGAAGCTGAAATTCCAAGCTTACTTGTGGCATTAAAATGGACTTTTCTAGTTCTAACACTTCAGGAAATAATGCATCTTCAGGCTGTGATGATTTTCAAAGTATAATTTGTGTCTACTGTTGTTGTTGAACCACCTTATTCCCAAATCATGTCAGAAAAAAGAAGAGAAAGTATAACAAAACCAGAAAGCAATCATAATGTAATTATCTTAAGGTCTGATCTCAAGCCTTTCTGACATAAAAAATAAATGTTTGAAGCTAAAAATGTCATCCTTACTGGGTAAGGAAAAAAACCCCACAACATTTATTGTAGTTTGTAAGATATTAGATCAAAACAAAAAATAGCTTTGTGGTTTCTCAGTACTTTTTGTCATTATAAAAGTAGTAAATACAGCATGAACTGGCCATTTACACCCATGAATTTTTCCCATTCCCAAAATAATGAAATAAAATAGAAATAAAATCACTTTCCATTGAAAACAACCTCTGAGTTCTACCTGAAAAGCTGTGGGTCCTGCAGGCAGGGCTGCATCCCTGTGAGAGGGAGCCAGAAGCCCCTCAGCTTTCCTCTCTCCCAGGCAGCTGGGGACATGGGACCAGGTGGAGCTGGTGCCTTGTTTGCTGGCTAGCAGTGAGATCCCATCCTAGCTCAGCACAAGAAGCTAATAAGGCAATTTATAGCTTGTCATTTTTCATTGCTTTTAGTAGTATCTTCCAAAAACAAAGTGTCATTTCTTGTTTATCTCTGTATTAGACAGGTAAATGAAGCAATATTGCTTTCTCCTGGCACAGAAGGATGTGCTGCTTTACAAACATTAATGGTATGAAAAATGTCTCTAAATAAGGACTGAAAAATGCTACCTAGACATGGAATTCTTTTTCATCTGTTTTTTTTTCCCCTCACTGTTAAGGTAGCTTCAGAGTGGCCTAAGCAACTTCTAAATTTTTGTCAAATTCATTGAATCACAGAATCATTAAGGTTGGAAAAGACCTCCAAGTTCAAGTCCAACATTAGATCACCATTGTCAATTGTACCATGGTAGAAAATGCCACATGCACTTATTTCTTGAACACTTGCAGGGATGGGGACCCCACCAGCTCCCTGGGCAGCTCATCCAAAGCCTGATAACACTTTTTGTGAAGAAATTCCTCCTGATGTCCAACCTGAATGTTTCCTGGTGCAGTTTGAGGCCACATCCTCTTGTTCTGTCATTGGTTGCCTGGGAGAGCCCACCTGGCCATACCCTCCTTTCAAGTAGCTGTAGAAAGGTGAGGAGAACATGAAAGCAAGAGCTTTCATGCTGAAATATTCTACTTCAGATTCTACTGACACCTGAAACAAAAGAATTCGTCATAACAAAAAAAAAAAAAAATAGGAAGAGGATTAAACAGATCCTTTTCTTTGGCATGACTTTTTTGTGGGTTCTCAAATGATCATGCTGACACCTTAAAGAAATAATTTCATATTAATAGCCATCTACCCTCCCCCTCCAAAATATTCTGTTGTGAGAAGGAACAGGATAGAGACAGAGATCAGTGTAAGTCTACTCTCACACTGGTGCATCCCATCAGGCCATGACAGATGCACAGTTTGAGATGTGCAGGCACTTCAGGTTTTCTGTCTGCTGCTCCTGCCCAACACAGATGTGAAATCTAATGGTGCAGGGAAATTTGCCAGCAGGGCTCCACACAGCACAGAATTTCACCTGAAAATGAATGCTATCAGATCATCACAGAAAGGGATATTCTTTGAAGAAATCACCCCTCACTAGGATCTCTGAGAGGAGATAGGAACCTCAAGCAGCATTTCACCATAAGAACAGGATTTTACATTCTCCTCAGAGGGTCCATCTCTTTCTGTAATCTGTTAAAGAAAGCCAGGGAGGCCATTCTGTTTAAGCTGCAAGTAACACTTATAATTTCCCAAAGTTTTCTCTTTTCCCACCTAGAAAGTATATTTATACACCTTAAATATTTTTAGAATGTTCATATTTTTCAATTCAATATTTAAAAAAAACCCTCAAAGCTCAAGAAGCAAAAAATTGCATCCACTGTGGAGACTTATCCTAAGTAAAAGCAGAAGTGTCTTTTTCCAAGTATAGTGTATTCATGAGAAGGGAGAGGCTGTGTGTATGGAATAGGATGATGTAATTATTTTCTTTACCTTCTAGCTTGCCCCTTTTTTATCTTTAATGCTGAGGTTTACTCTGGCTGGAAGTGTGGCTGTGTGTCCATTTGCTGTGAGTATGACAGGACTCCATCACAGCCCTTGACAAGAAATGGGCACAGGAACACCTAATAAATCCCAGGGCAGAACTTCGTTCACGGTGATCCAGGGGTACAGTGAGTTCTATTAATCACTGAAGGTCCAAATTCTCTGTAATACCACTTGTCCCACCATGGTTTGTTTGAACCAGGGGCAAGGAGTGGCACTGCAGGACTGCTTCCAAGTTCACACTCTGTTGTCTGCACACTGCTGGCTCTGCCCTGAGCAATCCTTGCATGGCAGAGCTGGAAGGAAACTTTGGAAGAAGATTCCTCCCTTTTGGCACAGGGGACCTGGCAGCAGCACTTGCTGATGTCAGCTGCTGTCCTTTCAGAGCCAGGCAGATGGCATGTGGATCCCTTTAACTTCGCAGCTGGATCTGATGAACTCCAAGCTCAAGAAAACTTGTTGATCATTGTGCTGCATTGCATAGGTTTTAGGTTTGCATTTCATTTTCCCAAGGCAACAAAATTGGTAACAAAGATGCTTTTGAGAAAGACACAAGCAGGACAGTGTTGTATGTGCATTAGCCCAAAGAGATCTTGATTAATGTCAACGAGTCTGATTTGGGTCTGTTCCAGCTCACACTGAGCAAGGCAGAATATTGCTTAATCCAAGGCTAAACTTAAAGATACCTGTGCCTTCAGCAGTGATTATGGTTGATTTGTGTCTGTCATTTAATGCACAGGAATAATGAAGAATGGCACCTGTGTCTGTCTCTACATTAGATGATTTGCTGAGGTCAGGTTGTTTTCAGTGGTCATTACCTAATTTGAGACAGAAAGGACAAAGATAGTGCATGTCTTCAATATGCAATTTCTTATTCTTAACCTACCAGCTCAGGGAAGCTTTAATTAGAGACAAGGCTATGCAAATTGCTCATCCTTATTTTCTTGTGTGACCTACAGCTACGTTCCTGAAATGAATGTTTGTGTTGGATTCATTGCTGCAGCTCTCAGCACTTCTTGCAGCTATCTCCTGGTGACAATGATAGCCTTCAATCAGTTCCATGACCCTCTGCTGCTCTAATGACGGCAGATGTCCCCTTGACTCTGTTAATTCCTTGGACCAGCTCCATCTGCCTCCCAGAGCAACCCACAAAAACATCAAAATGAACCCCACAAGGCTCTGTGTTTTTCCATATCCCCAGGCATTTTTCTTTTTCTGAAATACATAGAAAAGGGCAGTCACAAAGCCATGAGCACACTTGTGTTTCTAAATTTGATGTGACTGTATATGTAGTGTTATAGACATTAAAACAGAATTTTTCTGTTTCTTTCTGTTGGCACATTTCAACAACACTAAACTTCCTAAGGGACACTATAGAGCAACAACAAAAGAATCATAAGATGTATTTTTTGTAAGTTTTAAATATTTAGCTTTCTGCAGTGACTAATCTCCTAGGGTGATGGGAACACACCGTCACCGATGTGGTAGAGAAATCATCTCAAAGATCTTTTCCAACCTGGTTAATTCTGTGATTCTGTGACAATAAAATCATCAATAAAAACATTGACTCATAAAATATCCTGAGCTGGAAGGGACCCACCAGGATCATGGAGTCCAACTCCTGGCCCTGCACAGGACACCCCAACAATCCTCATGTGCCTGAGAGCATCATCCAACTCTGTCAGGTTTGGTGCTTTGGACACTGCTCCATCAGCCTGTTCCAGTGCCCAGCCACTCTCTGGGTGAAAAATCTTATCCTGATACTCAACCTAAACCTCCTCCGACTGAGCTCCAGCTATTCCCTCGGGTGCTATCACTGTCACCAGAGAGGTGTCTGCACTGCAGTGTCTGCTCCCTCCTCTTCCCCTCATGGAGGAGATATTAAAATATTCTCCTGGGATGTGTGAAACAGTTATATATCACCCTTAGTGACTGTGTTTGGGAAAAGACAAGAGGAACAATAAGAATAAAAAAAAAAGAAAAGCGTGACAACATATGTTGCTACAGATATCTCTAAGATTAATTTTCCAACTGTCTAAAGATTCAGAGGTCAGAGTCTCAGCCAAGGAAAACAGGCATAGCTCTTAGTAGACAAATATATACATCTCATTAGGCACTGTTTCCTGTAAATGCAGGTTAGGGTTTTTTTTTCTTCTTATTTCTCCTCTATATTTTTCCTCTGTATTGGCATTAGACAGCTTTCAAAAAAAAAATAGATAAAGATTGCTGCTCAGGTGTTTTACAGCATCCTATGCAAATGTCACAGTAATTTTTCTCCTTAAAGAGTTTTGCTGACTTCTAAAATGTAAACCTCTAAGCTTTGCTATGGAGCAAGTAAAGTAACAGTGCATAGAATACAACTCCCTTATAAAGTGCCGGAAGTGTTTTCTGGGTTCGTAATCCAATATTTTATCATAATTAATTGTAAATGTATTAATTACCTTTTCTGGCCTGAGTTTTGCACAGTGTTGTTATTGCTAACATTTTGGTTACAATGCAGAAATTTCATTTGCATTGAAGTGAAACTGCCATGGCATCTTACTTCAGCATCCTGTTTAGAAATTGCTTACTGAAAAGACAAAGAAAAAATATCCTGCTGTTTTCCCCATTACCTGTCCAAATATGCTTTTTGCATAGTGACAAGTGCTTTTAGGTGAAAACATCACAGCACAAGTCAAAGGTTCTTTTTTTTTCACTTGTTAATACTAGTAACATGATGATTTTTATTACCTTTTTTTTATATTTAGAAGTGGCTAAAATTAAGTAAGCATTCAGTGACAGCCATAAACCACAAAAAGCTCATCTTCTTCTTGACTTGCTTTATGTTCTGTGATCTGAACTACTCTCCCTGAGGTTGCTCTGAATTTCACAAACACACAATTTCCTACATCCTCCCACAGAGCTGTGGTTTCCTATTTGAAATCTGCTATTGCTCTCTGTCAAGTACCTTGGCCCATTCTCCACACAACACCTCCATCTAATAACCCATCTAATAACAATTCCATTTGCTCATTTTTAAATGTTTTTTTTTCTTTTTTTTTTTTTTTGTTAGATTTCATCAAACATATATAGTGAGAAATTTTATTTTCTAATCATAAAGCATTAAAACACATTAGCAAAAACTGACATCAACAGCAGCTGTTCAGCATTTTGGTCATCTGTCACTCATCCTGATTCCTTCTGTCACATTCTGGCAGGTGAAATCACTGGGAGTTATGCTCAGATCGTGAGGATTGAATATGCTAATGCACAGAAGAGAGAAAACATTCAGGAACATTTTAACCTTAAATGCTATTCCAGGCATGAAAATAAGGAAGACCTCGCATTTTCTTGCAGAATTCATAGAAAAATTGCACTGCTGCATGTAGCATAAGAAGATAAATTCTCCACCAAACTAGTTAGAAAAAATGAAAAAGTGGGACTACTGTCAGAATTGCTCAGAAAATGCTATTTGCATTTAAACATTAAAAATTCTGAAGAGCCTATTTATATTATGTAATTTAAAGGGTTGTTTACTCTTTAAAATACATTCAAGTCCTTGATTATATTGATGATTTGTTTTTAAAGCCCAATTTTGTTTTCAAAATTAATGAAGGACACCTTGCAAATACTAATTTGCACTTAGATTTTATTTGGATGCAAACAGGAAATACCTGGAGAAGTTTTGAGCAGGCACACATAAAAGATATGNAAAAAAAAAAATCCAAAAGGATGCAATGCTTTCACAGCAGTGCACTGACACTTTAAATATGTTCTAGCCTATGTCAGGAAATTGAAAGCAGATTTCAGGAGTGGTTCTTGCTTCCTACACCAACAGATTCTAGTGGATGTGGTCAGTGAATCACATGTGGTGACCAGTGATTCTGGGATCAGTCACCTCCCTGGGTTTTTCAAGGTGTCGTCCATCACTCTGGGGTTTTGGTATTTTATTTTTTAAATCTTTTTCTAAGACTAATCCTTGGTTTTGAAGATAGAACAATTATTTTATTATACAGTAGTAGAGTATTTGTGAAGAATTGAAATAATTAGTTACTCAGCTGGCAAATTTAAGATAGTCATATAGTTGTAACTCATTAATGGTTTAAAGCAATTCAAGGTATCCATTTACTGCTGAGAAGGAACAAAAGTGATTTTCTCTTCTGAAAAGGACCTGATTTTGTTTGTTTTCTTGTTAGTCTTGGTGTTTATGTAATTTCAAAATATTTCACACCTTTGTAGTATATTTCAACACAAGTACTTAGTGAAAAAAGCCCAAACACAACAAAACCCCCAAAACCTACAAGTCAATACTCATGAAAAGTGTGTATAATATTAAGAAAAATAGACAAGCAAACAAACAAAACCTCAAAAATCTCAAACTCCCTAGTTTTATATGTTTGAACTTGGGGTCAAAAGTAGTGAATAGATTAAAAGGGTAAAAGTGAAGGGCTTTTCAGCAGTTCTGGCACACACTGGAAAGGATTGCCTATAAAGAAAAATGCTCAACAAGCATATTTCTCCCATTCCAGAAAGAAAATATCATTAAAAGTTTGACCCAAAATTGGTCAGCTGCTAGCTAATATTGAATTCAAATAACTATAATTTTCTTCAGCTTTCATTATAGGTAGTTGGGAGCTCCTAATTATAATGGAAAGAACTGACATAAAATAAATATTTTTTTCTCAATTTGATAAATTGAGGAAATATGCTAAATAACATATCACTGAGAAAATTTAGGAAAAAGATGTCCATTCCGAAAATTGTATCATCCATACACACTCATTTTTCTCATGGTATTTAATGTTGCTAGAGATCAGACATTAGACTATATTGTCTGTGGCAAAATGA
>PYHW01010764.1:3419797-3431400 GCA_013186435.1 Turdus rufiventris | reverse complement strand
CTTAGTTTTCCTTCTGTGATGTAAGAGGACATGACACTTTGAAGTTGGTAAAATGTGATGAATGAATGGTTACAACACAGAAGCATTTATAGTGTTAGACCCTTGATAATTCCCTGGTAAAAGGTACAGCTCATAACAGCTGCTATCATATGCTGTCTGAAACAAAAACCTTTTGGCTTCTTGACCTGCTCTCTGTTTCTCCTCATTCTTCCCAGTCTAGTTGCAATGCTCTTGTAAAACTGTGCAATGGTGTTTCACCAGAAAAAAAAAAAAAAGTTTAAGTGTATTTGCCACTGCAGCATCACCAGTCAGAAAGGGCTGGTCACAGCCTGTTCTGAGGAAGGTGACAAAAAAACTCAAAAGGGAAGTGAAGACCTCCTCAGGGAAGTGTATTTTCATGAGGAAAAATGCAAAGGCAGCTACCATTTAAAGAGGAATTTACTTTCTGCAATCATGGCAAAGGCTCAGGTAGTGCTACCAAGTTAATTTTTCTTTTGGAAATGCTGTGTGCAAGGTCAAGGAGAGACACTTTGTGATAACATCTGGCTATGCATTTCCAGGCTGAGGCAGGCATGTGCTCCGTGCCCTTGGGACAGTTGACATTGTCCATGCATCTGTGACTTCTCCAGCCTGCAGTGGGGAGCGGAGCCAAAGGCCAGGGTGCATTGTTAGCCTGGCCAGGGCAGCATTTGCTGACACTAAAGCACAGACACGTATTCAAGACCTGGTGGCCAAAAAGTCATTGAGAGGCTTGGAGCAACTTTTTTATTTGGTATGGTGGAAGAGAGAGGTTTTGCCAGAAGAGAGAGTTTCTCATGTCTGCCAAGGAAAAATATATTTACTGCAAATTATAATAGCAGACATTGTAAATTACCAAAACTAGCAAAGAGCTCCCCACAAGTGTAGCAATTACACTGCAGAACAAAGGCAGATGCTATTAGTGAAAACAGATGCCAACTAAAAAATCATTAATAAGAAGCAGTTTTTCTTCTCTAACTTGCCCTTCAGCTTGAGCAATATCTAAGACTGTATTGTTTTCAGCTAGATCACTTGAGAAATAAAGAGCAATTTATGTAATTCATCCTTTATTGACATAGATTGTGCAATCAGCAGACCTATATTAAGAAATCGTTTTCAACATTGCATTTATGCACAAATAAAATTAGATCAACTAAACCAAAGATAAACAAATAAAAATTAATTAATTCTGTCACTGAAATGACAAAATAGACAACCTTCTTGGTAAAATTGCAGCCGTAGGTGATGTTTTAATAGAATTAAAGGACAATTTGACAAAATTATTTTGCTTTGTCTCAAGAAAAAAAGAACAGCTAACACATTCTCACTTCCATTTCCCACCGCATATCTAGAGGCTGTCTTTAAAAAAGAGAGAGAAAAATGAATAACACTTTTAATTGTTTTATTTTGTAGAGTTGGAAAGGGAGGGTTTTTCCAAATTAAAAAGATAGATACGTTATTCTGACGTATTCTATCTAGAGTGAAAAACAAAATTTTGTTCCTCAAACTAAAATGCCATTTGATGCAATGAAAGTTATATTTATTAGATATAATACCAGAGTTTTAAAAAATAAAGAACAGCTTTTTTTCTAGCAGATTTTAAAATGAGTTTTGCACAAGTGAGCTTTCTGTCTCTGAAATACAAGTATGTGAAAATAAGGAAAAGTACTGAAGAAGAAAAAACTCTCTGAGCAACTATTATCTACAGGTATAAAAATAAGAAGTGTCTTATAATGTGTTTGAGTGTTTGGGAAGCATTTTATTGTGATTAAATTTAATCTAAGCAAAAAGAAAACATTAAGAAGTGTCTGCAGGCCTTTTTATCTCTTTAAATCTACTTTGCACACTAATAGGCACAGAACTACACCATTTCCTAATGTGCATTCTGGTTTTGGACACGCTTCTTTGTTCAGTATAGCTAAACATCACTTTCTATTAGTTTCAATTGGTGAATACAAATATTATGGCTGAATGCCTGTGCTTCTGGAAACAGAGCAGTGTGACCAATCATTGCAGTTCCTCTTTCTGGCATATTTCAGCTCTCATATGTCAACACTGTAAATCTTAAAACAGTTTCTTTCCCCGTCTTTTTCCTCTATAAAGTAAGAATATAATTGCCGTTTTTATTCCCTGCACCATAATAACTGTCATTGGATAATGGAAGAATCAATCAAACATCTTTTTTTCATGTCCCTGCAGCAACAGAACTTTATTATTTTTTACTTCACTGACATTGAGAAGCCTGAATCAATATTGACAAAACATCCAATCGTTTTGAAAAGTTTAGCTATGATGTTTTGCTCAACTTAACTATTTCACTTCTGCCACAAAAAGCAAAAAGTAAAACTCCAATCTTGCTTTCAGACATGGGAGTCCCTAAGGCAAGGAATTGTAGGAATTGAAGTCTTGCATGACTCCTGGAATGGTGGTTATTTTGATATTTTATCTAGGACTGGCACTAAATATTAGTTGTCAAAACTTCAGACATGTCTGGTTTGTATGAAACAAGTGGCAAAGCTAGAGGAGCATTACACATTCAGCAGTCTTGTAAAGAGCAGTATCTTGGTTTAGACGTGCACTTTGCAGAGGGACTCAAGTTTCAGAACATATTTTCAGTACATTTTGTGGAAAACTCCAGATATTTCCTAAATCACTGATGATCTTCATTAGTGTACCTATTTTGGAAGTCTGTAACATTTTGATATCTATTACCATGCACTTAAATTTTCCCCATAGCCTCCTAAAGTTGTCAACATCAGTCAAAAAAAGATAATATTTCCCTCATTTAGGACTGTCTAAACAACTGATATCCTCCAAACAAGATGGCACATTGTTTCAGGTATGTGCAAAGGTGCACCTTGCAAATTAGCATTCAAGAGACAGTACAAATATTTGCCTACAAAAACATCCTCTCTCCTTTTACTAGGCAGTGTCCCCAGAGTTCTTTCTTTTAGCTGAAGTACAGATCAAGAGCTGGTCTCACACCACGGACATCAAACAAGTTTCATGCAGCATTCCGTTCTCTAGAACAACACCCAAGGGTTTTGAAGGGCTATTCCTACACCTGTCAAACCTTTGCATTTCTGGCATGGATGTTCTGAATCCATCCTGCTTCAGTCTCCAAGGCTAAATAAAGCAGTTTCCATGAAGTCAGAATTCACTTATTAAAATTAATGCTACAAAGACAGCTTAGTAACCTGTGGTTTATGTTTTAGACTGGGTAGCACAAGAATATGCTTTTAAGCATCCTTTAAATTTCTCTCTTGTGTTGTTTTGACTGCTTTGTAGCATACTTGTTCTTGGTTGAGGTGATTTTATCCACTGCTCCTCAATTTTCTCTGCTAGCTGTTATCAAACATATTTTCTGCTAATATAAAGATACATAATTTCACTTGCTTAAAATACAGTGACATAAGACTGTAAGTTAATGAAGGTTAATTTTTCCCTTATCTTGTATGTCCTAAGACAGTAGGAAAATAAGACCAATAGTGACTAAAATTGTAGTGATGCCTGTCATACTTTAAAAATACATGAGAGTACTGATAAGCAAGACTTTATTCAGAAGCAGCAAATTTTACTCTCTAAGCCACAGCAATATTTATGCCCCTCCTTTACTGCATCATGATTACAGTATTTAAACATTACCAAATAACATTTTTAAGCCCTAGGATCATTTAATACAGATGCCTTGCAGGGAACATTTTGCTTTTTCCTTGCCACTGAGATAATGGAACTCATGCAGATGCTTGTGCTGCCTACACACATATAGTTTATCTAGTAAATCTTATAAGTCTTATAAGAAATCTTATAAGTCACTGTTTTTCTAAACATTGTTCAATATATGACAAAGATAAAAACTGATGGCTTAAAATATTTGATTTGATTCTTGATTTTACATAGTCATTCTGAGCATCAATATGCAGAAAAGCGAGCTGGAGAGTCAGGCATCACTATACTTGAGAGTTGTACTCCAGAGTTGCAAAAAGTTTCCTCTGATAAGGCTGCAATTTTTTCTGTGGTCAAGTCAACAAGCCCATATTACATGTCAAGCATTTAAAGTAAAAGTGAGTCTCAGGAGGGTCACATGGCCTTAGAGAAGTAACTTAGGGAGTTTTGCTTTAGCTTTCCATCTTCAGAAGGAAGGACGGGAAGAAATTGATTTTGTTTCTTCCATCCATGTCTGTATTCTGGGGTAGAGAATGTATTTGATGGATATTTGCAGAAAAAAAAACCACCAGATTTTGTTCTTGGCTTTATCCCATCAAGCCTACAATCTTTTAATTACTACTCAAGGGAAAAAAAAAAAAGTATAAAACCAGTCATTTTTCAAAATAACAAGTTAAAACTGCTGTTGCAAACACTGGTCGAAAATATGCTGCAATTTGCACTAATGCTTCTGTCTGAAAGGTCAGTCATTAGATAGGAAACTCTTGAAAGGCGTAGCAAACCACACAATTCACAAGTAATTAACAGAAACAGTGATGTAGATAGGACTCCCTATAATAAATACAGCTATAATGTGCAAAAGAGTTTTGAAAGACAATAAAAAAGATTAAACCAAACAGGGATATAAATAATGAGCATGTAAAAAGAGATACCAGAATTAACAGATTTTGATGCCATTATGTTTGTGTGTCTGAAAACATAAATTGTTTCATAAATGGAGGAAGTAGTGTGATTTAAGCACTTCTGAAGCAGAAAACTCATTTAGCTATTTTATGAGGTAAAGACACTTACTGTAAATCATTTCCACACTTGTAGGAGGGCAATATAAATTGCCTTGATAAGATACGACTGATTTAAAATACACTTCTTGAATAGCACTGGCTGAATATAAAGCACCTTATAACTGGATGTGCTCTGAATTCTGAAACTGGGAGTTCATCAGTGTGTACAAGTGCTTGAAAACTTTTTATTGGTGAGTCCAAGAGAGAGAAAAAGTGAAGGGAGCTTCCAGAACCTCTTTCACATTACTATGTGTAATGTATCAATGTAATCATTGGACAATGCTGCAGAAAATAATTTCAAATAAACCTAAAACCATTAAAAAATTCTTCAGAATGGTGTCTTAATGTACTGTACCTCTTTTCAGCATATATGTATCCAAAACAAACAGCAGTAAATTATAAATAGACTAATTAGGACAGCTTGCTCTAAACCTAAAAGTACTGTGGAAATTGAACAAAGCACACCGTGTATTTTGTACCTCTGTGATGACAACATCGTTCATAAATGTGTCACATAAGAACATGAACAATGTCATCCCCAAAGGAGCACACAAGGATGGGTGCTGTGGCACAAATGAGGTGTCCAAGGAGCCAAAATCTGCAAGATAGAGGAGAAGATAAGCACGAAGGGCAAATGGGTAAGAAATGCTGCTGAAAACAAAGAATGGCTGGCATAGAAGGAAAGAAGAGTAGAAGATACAGGGAGCAGATGGCATTTCTTTTGGTAGTATCAGACTCCAGATATTGGCAAGGAAACTCAGGGAAGACAATCCCACCTAAGTTTCAACTTCTTCCACCAAGGAGCTCTCAAGCAAACTCAGAATTGGCAAAGAACCACCAAGGACCCCAGCCACCAGTGATAACAGTATGGCATCACAGTGGTGTTTCCTCACAGCTAATTTGAAGCTTAATTGCTAAAGGGAAAATTTTTTTTTCAGATCATGATGATGACTAATAACATAGAGTGACAACTAGCAATAAAAATGTTGATGAAAAATTAATTTCATAACATTTTACAGTTTATGATACAGTTTTGCCAGTTTTCAAAACATTCCCATGACAGAAATTTCAAATTCTCTGCTATATATATGTATATATATACACAGATAAAACACATGCAAATAAAAGACTTGCATCTAGGAACATTTTTTAATCTGTTTTTAGGGTTTATTTTATTTTGTTTTTGTGGGTTTGGGGTTCTTTTTCCCTTACACGAGATCCATATCTCTGATAAAATCTGTCAGAGTTATACATATGTTGCTCTTTTTAGATGACATATAACAATCCGAAGGGTAAGTGAGATTTGATAGGCAATAGAGATTGTTTATACCTCAAAGTAGAATTACCCTCTTGAATGACAAGTGTGTTTGGTTTTGTACTCTGAGCTTGAATCTTACCCTCAGTCATAGCTACAAAATTCATGTACTTTAACTGACTTTGGTAGAACTACATTAATTTATCTCATCTAAAACACTGGCTTATTTTTTCTGATAAGACCAATAGGCTATTCTGTTAGAGTTCTAAACACTCCTTATCAGTCTCCACTATAGAAATCATTTCAGATATGGACCCTTAAGCATTAGTAGAATATTGAAGCTTCAACAATTCTCAGGGATACATATTTATCCACTAAAATATCGTATAAATATAGAAATTACATTCCAGTTCATTGTATAGTAATGAAGGTAATAGAATAAAACTCCTGAAGAAAACAGAAAAACTAGATTTAATGAAATGTCTACCAGCAAAAAGGGGGAAATAGATCAAAGACTTAAAAAAAATTGCTATGTAAAATATTTTTGCTATACATTTGTATGGACTTTACTTGCTGAAAGGACACTGGTCTTATTAAACAGTTATTATTTATAGCATGTCTTCTGTCAAATAAACAAATATGACTGTTCTCATTTTACAGAATGGAAGGTATCCAAAGAGAAGGTTAATGTGCCCTTAAATGATAAAAGGAGTAGAGCCAATAGCTAAGAACTCTAAGCAGATTTTCTCCCCCTTTCCAAGCTATTTAAGTACCTGTCCATCCCTAACTACCCTCCTCAGAGAGCAATGGCCCCTTATAATTAGGTGAGATTTTTCAGGCTTGTTTCTGTTTCTGCAGGTTTCACAAGAGGCCTGAGTGAGCCACAGACAGAATCAGCAGCTATTTCTCCACTGCAAGATTTACAGAGCAGGAGAACATACTGCATGTGCCACATCCTCCTCCTGATCAAACATGATGTGACGCTACAAAGCTTTTCCTGCATTCTCCTGTCAGTTCTGGTTTGGGATACTGCTGGAAATGAGAAAGTACAGGCCTGGATAAAAAGTGAGGTAATAACCAAGAATATTCAAAAAGCTTGTTCAGAAAGTGTGGTTTGAATTAGGTTTGAATTTCTGGAACACGAAATAGACTTGTATTATGCTATATATGTAACTGGGAATGAAACCCAGAGATGCAAAGTGAAGAGAGCACTACAAATACTGCAAAACAATAGTATTACAAATATTTTAGTAGCATTACTGTAGCATTACTATACTTTAATGAAAAAAGGGATGGGATGGAACCAGGTTTTGTTTTGGTATAAACTCACTGTGAAATATTTCTAGTATGTGACACTTGTGTGAGCTGCTTAATGCATTCCAGATAGCCATTTTATGGAAAAAAAAAGGTATTATTGAAAACATGGGATGTTCCTCCTAATAGTAAATAAAAAAATACAGCATTTATATTGGAAAAAATTACAAACAATAATTTAAAGAATCATAGGTAAAAATGACAAAATTAATTTTGTCGAGGACCAGCTATGGAAAAATAGACAAACACCCATTATCAATGGAGTCCTGAACCACTTACTTTGCTATTATTATAGAACAGATAGTTCCTGAATTTGGGACATTTTATTTTCTGTAACAGATAATCTCAAACTTAAAAGGAATATTTACTAGCTTTAGAAAAGTAACATTCATATGAACAAGCCACATACAAAACCTCTTGTGCTATGTACTTTATGTTCAGAATTTCATTTATCAATATTGTTATTCAAAATCCTCCCTGGACCATCTGGTTTTGATCATTTTCCTTGATGTCCCATGAAAAAATCAACTACACAAGACTTCTGCTCCCCTTCCTGAACCCACTTCCTTCTGCCATAGTGGCTTTGAGCTGTGAAACACCAATTGTGTTTGATGCCCTATGCAAAATAAATTGATCTGCTCAACTGAACTCTTCACAAAAATCTCCTAGAAAACTTATTGAAAATAGAACCATTCATTAAGTTAAAATGATAATGAATAACTTTATATATCTGTTTAGAGAAGTCTGCAGGTCATTTGGTTCAGCTTGTATCTGGTTTGTACTATTTATTTTGAATGCTTATGACAAGAACACATTTTCCTTGTGTATAGGATGAAGCATTTTACAAAAACAAACTTAAAGATTGCTTTGAAGTCCATGCTTTGGAATGAGCAAGGGAATGACACCAATAAATATGCAACCAATCATTGGATTATATTAAGATTATTAGTACTGGTTGAGACAGAAGTTAAAACAGGAAAATAATTTGAATAGTATTTGTATCATATCTTGCCAATTTTTTTTTTCTTGTAACTTAAAAGATCCTTACACTTCTGGATGTGGTAAGTAGGAATTTAGAATCTCTTTCAATTTCTTCAGAGGCTTCAGTGTAAGAAATAACTTGCTTCACTAAGTGTGTTTGGTTTTGTTTTGATTTTTTTTTCCAAATTTGATGAAATTTCAGCATCTCCAGGATTTTCTTTGAGCTTTTATAAAAGAGATGTACTTTAAAACATATTGAAAAATCTACGCAACAATAATTTCAGGATGTTTTCCTTGAAAATTTATTTTTTAGTATGATACAAAATTGCAAATCAAAATATCAGCAACAGATTGATTAACCTGAATTTATATATTCTAGAGCATAAGGTATCTGAAATCTAAAATTACCCATCCAGAAATCAAATGGAGGATTGCACTAAATTAACCATCTGTTTTCACTCAGTTCCTGTATGGATCTGGCAGAATAAACGAATCAGCACATAGTTGCATCTTATTTTGTGTAACCTGGGTTTAGTCCATAGACTGACCAAAACAAAAAAAAAAAAACAAAAAACTAAACAAACAAACAAACAAAAAAAAACAAAAACAAAACAAAAAAAACCCCAAACCAAACCAAAACAAACAAACAAAAAAGATAGTGAAATTAGGTGAAAATAAGAAAAGCACATCCTTTCTCAGTGGTCTTGAAAACCAGAACACAGCATATGGAGAACTAATACAAATGGTTTTCAAATTACTGTACCATAAGTATACATTCATCAGCATAAAACACTCAAAGATAAACTTTTTCCTATTTTTCTGATGGCAGATAAGGTAATTGTATCTGTATAGTCTATCAATCTACATTTTAAAATTATTATTTAAGGTAATAATTTTGAAACTTATGTATTTTCATAACATTTTCTCTAGTCTAATGGCATGTCTTATTTTAGCTTGTCTTTTGGATTGTATTTTTTGATCATGCAATGTGTACTGAGTGGAATTTCAATGAATCCTCTTTATTTGAACCATTTCAATTACCATTTTTCAATACCTGATGCCTACTTTTGAATCTTGATTTATTCAATAAATCCTCAGAGTTTACAAAGAGAAATACAATGTGACAGCTGATTTTTTAAAAGGCATCTATATTTAATGACTTTTTAGTTGAACTATCTGTAAGTATTTTTAGTATATGATTAGGAGTAAATGGTCACTGGTGCAAAGTATATTTCCCATGTTAAAAATAAAGCAAATGAGAAGATAGAACTTGGCTGGTTGTTTTCTAACCCCATTGAGAATGGGGAAGAGCAGATTCTGATTCATGAGGCAAAAGAGCAACATAAAGTAAAAGCTGCAGAATCTGGTGAGAGCAAAAACAGAGAACTAAATAACAAGTGAGCAGATCACAGACTTCTTGGATAACAACCTGAAGTTTCAAATCTGTGACCGAATTTAATTTTTTAATGCCTGTCTTGATGCAAACTTTGATGATTCATATTTTATTGATGCTGTTTCCTATTTTCTGTTTTCTCATGAGAAAATACTGAAGGGCCCTTTAAAATATGTTGCAAAGAGAGCCTTACACAGCATTTGTCACCATTTCAGAAGAATGAAAGGCCAGGAAAAGATACAAACGTTCTGACTTCTAATTTCTAGTGTGTGATGTTTCAATTTAATTCAGTTTTAGTTTTGTATTTTTCCCTGTTTTATGTAAATCCCAAAAGGCAACACATGTGCATCTATTGTGTACTGTTAGGAAACTTCCTTGAGGGAAGGTTCAATGTTTTCTCATTCAGAAGAAAATTACTAAACACAGTATAAAAAACAGTTGAATGTTTAAGAAAAGAAGCACAACATGGCTGAAATGTATTGCTAAACCAAATAAGAAAAATTTAAGGCAATACTTCTGTTTGTTTTGGAAATAAATAGCAATATTTTATTAATAGAAAACGTGTATTAGATTCATTGGATCTTTAAGGCTGGAAAAGACCTCTAAAATAGTGGCATGTTCCCCAATAAACCATGTCCCCAGGGCATATATCGGTGTCAGTGGCAGCAGAATTTTTCTTCTTTTCCCACAAAGATAACTTGAGCTGTGCCATCTGTCCTCAGTAAATACCCTGGGGTCAACAAAAGATGTTACAGACAAGCATTTCTTCAATACCCAGGCTGGCCACAAGTGATGTGGCTTCACCAGAGTAAAGGATCTTTATCTATTGCAAACTGTGAAATACAGAGAGAAACTCCTTTGAGCAGTATTTCTAATAAAATGCCTACCAGCCTGACTCTGCTTTCAGAATTGCCTCCCTTTGGCCACATCTCATTTTCACCAGGAAGTTAGAGTGGGATTTATGAAGGACCCTTCTGGAGCTTGCTTTCCCCAGAGCTTGTGGTCTGGATTTTACTGTGAATAAGTCTGATCTTACAGCAGTTTTTTTTTTCTTCTTAATGTTAATTCTACAACACTGTCCCTTTGGTGGGCTTCAGTGTGAAAATTTTAAAGTAATATTGATCTGAGGTAATATTTTTATTGCTAGCAGAAGTACAGAACTCCCCAAGGCACAGAACCAAGGCCAGGTTAGATGGTTACTCTGAAGAACCGGGTCTAGGGGAAAGTGTCCCTGCCCATGGCAAGGAGCTTGGAACTGGGTGTTCTTTTAGTTCCATTCTAACCCCAAACATTCTATGATTCTATAAATCATTCTTAAGGTGTAGTGGGGAAGATCCAAATTCTTCACCCTCTCAAAGGATCCCTCACTTTATAATTTATGGAAAGGGTGTCAAGAGAGACTGAGTGTTCATAACCCTACTAAGTTTAACATTTTTGGACCATCCCTTTTGCCCTCTTCTCAACCAAAATGTTGTAGTCTGTAATTAAGAGCATTCTTACCTGGGCTAATTTCGGCAAGAATAGAGTTAATTCTCTTCATGGTAGCTAACTACCTCTTAAGACAGGACACCTCTTTCAGGAATGGCAGAGCTCCGTGTTTCTGTCAGCACTGGAGAGGTTCTCCTGCCAGTGAGGTTTGGAGACCAGGTTTGCATTTTATGGTATACGCCAGTTTGAAGCTTGTGTTCCTCCTGCACAAATAGAAAATATCCCTTGAGCACCCTCTGCTTTTTCTGCCATTGTTAATGCAAAGCAGGATATCCTAATGGCTCTGGGGAGAAGAGGGAGAGATGGACTTTGGAGAGCAGCCAGAACTGTCCTGTGTGCCAATATAGGTTAAACATTAATTCAAAGTCATTCTGCCCCTCTGCCCCCTCTGCTCAGACCCCACCTGCAGGGCTGCATCCAGCTCTGG
>PYHW01010764.1:3407659-3419747 GCA_013186435.1 Turdus rufiventris | reverse complement strand
CCTGCTGGAGCCAGCCCAGAGGAGGCACCAAGGGATCAGAGGGATGGAGCAGCTCTGCTGGGAGGAAAGGCTGGGAGAACTGGGATTGACTTGGGATTGGAGAAGTCTTTGGGGTGAACTAATTGTGACCTTCCAGTAGCTGAAGGGAGCCCACAGGAAAGATGGAGAGAGACTATTTACAAGGTCTGGAGTGACAGGACAAGGGGGAATGGCTACAAATTGACAGAGATTAGGCTTAGGTTATATATCAGAAAAAAAAAAATCTTGACTGTGAGTAAATACCTAATTTTATTCTCTTAACCTTTCTAGCTTCTACTCCAGGTAGCCACTCCAAGGCATCAGTTTGGCACTGAAACAGGTTGCCCAGATCTGGAAAACAGATAGGATTCAAAATCCTGAACTGGAAGCAAATAAAGGGTCTGGAAGCTAGGCTGAATTAATCCTTCAGTGCAATTCTTTAAAGCAGATATATCTTATCTAAGCAAGTTAATCCAACAAAATAATGAGGAACATAAAAAATGGAGTGAGAAAACAGAAAGTGTGTGTAAGCTTCAAAATGAAGATGCATGCAAGGAAATTGCAGACATATTTCTAATCATCTATCTACTATTGTGGTTTTTTTGTTTGTTTGTTTTATATAAATATATTTTTTTGGGGGGGTGTTGTCTTTGGTTTTTTTTCTCCTTTGGCAAGAACAAAACTTCTTTCTACCTGGAATCTGCATCTCTGTGCTGATATACAATATTGCCAAGTGAATCAAAGGTTTCATTTTGAACTTCTTATTCTTTCTGGGAAAACAAAGTAATTATGGAAGGAAACAGTAGATGCTGACTTTTTAAAATAGTCTGAGCTGTCATCTTAAAAAAAAAACATTCAAGAGCTGGTGTGTGAAATTTATTATTTGAAAATGAGTCCTGAATTTTTTTTATGTAAAATTTGATTTTACTCCAGCCAGAAAAACGTCTTTGAAATATACCTTTTGCTATCAATGAGCTAGACTATAAAAATTTTATTGTATGTGGTATATATTAGTACAACACCACGTTGTTATAATTGAGGTATTAAGAACAGGTATTAAAACTCCAGAGAAGGAATAGGAAAAATACATTAAGTTATCATTAATTGCTAATGTAAGACTCTGGAAAGAAAGAGGCATATTTGATAAGGGCAAAAAAAGAAAAAAATTATATTCATTAAATAATAGAATGTTCAAGATCAGATAAGAATTATTACAATTATTTGTTCTCTAGTTTCTCAGTCTCTTCATCTTTCCTAATGAAGGCAAGTGTGTGTAAAGTAAAAGGCACCGGTGGCAGGGTGAGCTCTGGGGATTGAAATGAGATGAATTTGAAAAGCTAATCAGAGATGAAAGAGAAACTAAAAACTTTAATGATTTCTTTCCATCAGATCTCCACACGCTGGCTTGTGCCTACAGGTAGAAGATGAGGGCAGGGAGAAAGAAAAAAGTTCTTACTTGTTCAGAAAAGGAGAAACAGATGATGAGCCAAAGAAGATGGTTTTATGGTTTTGTCAAGCATAGAAATTAATTGCCACAGAACTGGCAATTCAGTAGTATCTGTGTTGTATCTAAATCCTGTCTTTCTGAAGATCATCACAGTTATTTCTCCTCTTGGCCCAGCCTCCTCAAGCACTCATCTGTAGTTCCAAAGGTTTTTTCTGAGTCACACCCGTTCTTTCTGGCCCATCCCGTTCAGACAGCGCTGACTTCAGTCAGGGATGTTCACTTGGCTCAGAAATTAGTAAGATCCCTGTAGGCAAACATCAGAGATTCATCCATCTCCTCAGTTTTCAAAGGCTCATTTCATCCCTTTAAAGCTCCCCCCAGGAAAGTCTTTACAATCAGAATGGGTCCTAGGTTCTTTGCAGTCAGCAATTATCAAACACAGGCTTTTTCTTGCTAAGAAAAGGAGTATCAAAACCCCATCAATGGGCATATCCAGCCAGGATTTTGAGATGTACATAATGGTTTAATTTGGGATGGTACTTTAGTGTTCCTAAAAATTCTCAGCAGAAAACAGCTTTAAAAATGAGAAAGAATTAATTGCAAAGAATTAATTCCAAAGAATTGTCATTAAATTAGCATATATAATAGTAGTTACTGAGATTCATCCAGAGAGCAATAATTCCTATTTTTGCAGGAAGATGGTTAAAAATTGAAGTAGAAATTTAAATAATAGCATTGGCACAGTCACTGTAGATGAAACCACAACAAAAACAGATTAAGGAATGACTTTTTTAATTGAGTGGAAGGGTTTTTTAATGGAGGTTGCTGGTTTCTGTGATTTCTAATCATTAGAGTTATGGTGAAAATCCTTACTTTATTTTGTATTGTAATTTCCAACATAATGTTTCATTTTCCATACTTTGGAAAATGTGTTTTTTTCCCCTGAGTTATATATTCATTCCTGTGAATGAGTAACTTTTTGTTTTGTTTTGTTTTGTTTTTTCCTTCTTCTGGGTTTTAGAAATGGAAGAACTTGGGGGATTTTATTCTCTCCTTTTGTTTTCATTGCAATTTAATAAAAATATTCCTTTGCTCTTCTGTTAGCCTCTTATACAAAGTGAATTCAGATTACCACTGGTCTTGCCATTTTTTTTTTTTTTTAATTTTATGGTAGATTTTCTTTAGACACTAAGACATGCACTAGATGCACTTGAACTCTTCCTGTTGTTATTGTTGCATATTTTTTTTTGGTCCTATCAGATTTCAAAAATGTTCCTGAAGGGCTAATGAACAACACATCCTTATCATGATATTTTCTGTCTTCTATGTTGTTTTTTAGATTACATCTCACTTTGATCCAAATAATGGGCAATATGGAGTGGACACTTTGGAAAAATTACGAAAATTCCCTTGGTATCATGAAATTCAGAAACTGAAAACATATACTTGCAAATGGTGACCATAACAAGACTTTTAAGCTCACCACAGAAATTATTTAAAATACCAACTGCTAATTGGAATTACTTTCAGACATTGATTATATTCCAATAAATTAAAAAACAAAACCAAACCTTTGGTCAATTCCTTTGCATGACAAAAATGAATAAATAAAAATAGATTACTACACTGAGCTAAAAGTGTAACCATTTTAAGAGACCATATTTACTATCTGCTAAAATGGAGAGCTATGTGTTTTTCAAATCAGCTGGAACAGCTTTGCTATATTTCTTAAGGCTGCTGTAGATTTTGTGCTGGGAATCTTGTATCTTGATAAATGGTTTGTTTATCTACTTGCATATTTGGCATCATACACAGTCATTGCCTAAATAGATGGTGATACTAAATCCTCTCTCCTGACTTAATCAAACATTGCACCTCACCATAACAGACTGAATAATCTTTTGCTACCTTGCTGTAATAAATACCAAAAATCTGATGAGATTTGATTGAGATGGGAAAAACAAACAAACAAACAAAAAGTAAAAAAGAAACACACCTTTTCTGAGCATCTCAGTAGTTCTTGCTCCAGCAATTATAGAGCTTGGAAGAACATACACTGTGTGATAAAACTGTTTGTGTAGGTACTAAGAGCAAATATATGCCTGATGGTGACTAACTTTAGTTACTTACAAAGAAAAATCCACCCAATGAACACATTTCAGGAGAAATTTAGTGTTGTTGAGCTGTAATGGGTTCCCTGGTATATAAGGAGTTTATCATGATGCAGGTGATATTTTTATAGTTCTTCCATAGATGGTATTAGAGCTATTAGATAATAAAAACCCCGCACATATTGGTTTAAATCAGTTCAGATTTGCAAACCCAAAACTTGACTTCACCAGATGCCAAAACTGCTTAGTTAGTGCATTGAGGGTTAACTTAGATTTCCTGTAAATTTAGTTGCTGAAATAATAAAACTCCTCTATTTGGCTCACTGCAAATGTTTAAACACTGTCAAGGTCTGTTGTCATTGTATTCATGACTGATATATTCCCTTTTCATAAATCAGCCAAGAGAAAATTTTTATGTTCAAACTGAATAAAGCAAACCCCGTAATAATCTTCTGTTTTTCCACTCCACTCCCCAAGAATGCATTAGAAAAATATGAGTGAAAAAGAAAAGACAGGAGGAAAAACAATAAGAGAGAAGAGTGAACAAGGTGTGAAAATCTCAGAAGAACATCTATAGACTGTGTACCCTTGGTACAGGAAATGTTATTTGCTCTGGGTTTATTTACACCTAATACAATAACTCTTGATTAGAGCACCAAAACACTACTATCACCAAAGAACAAACCAATATATTAACAAGAGTTCAGGAAGAGCAACAGAGAGGAATGAATGTCAGAAGAGACCATTAACTCAAATGGTAAAATCCTTCACGCCACTGGTCATTGATATGAAATCCCATACAAACACTAGGAACATGCTCAGTATAAAGTAATTTTTCATAATTTACTACAGCAAGAGAGCTATTCAAACAAAAGGCATTTGGATATAAGCAAGAATTTATTTCATTTAGTGGTAAAAAGTAAAATCAAAAATCCCCAAGTCCTAACTGTTGTGCAAGTAAATTCAGAAGTTTCAGATGCAGCCTTATGTGATTGGAACATATGTTGTATGTGGTATTTAATATAAATTACTGTTGGTAAAGTAAAATAGAGAGTATTTTTTTTTTTCATCTTATAAAGGGTATTTTTTTTTCTAGACTTAATTTTAATTTTTACTCTAAATATTTTTGTTTCTATTACCTTATGCAACTTTTGTATTGCTATTAATAATCTCTAAATCTTCTCTTATTTAGATTAAATTACATCATTTTTTGAAAATATTATTTTATATATGTCTTTAGACAATTAAGATTGCTTAAAGATTGGGGCTTGGGATTTCACTGTTTGTTGTGGGTTTTGTGGTAGAGGGTTTTTTTTTGTTTTTGTTTGTTTGTTTGCTTGTTTGTTTTTTGGTTTTTGTTTTGGTTTTGTTTTTTTTGTTTTGTTTTTGGGGTTTTTTTTTGTTTCTTTTTTTCCATTTTTCCTGTAGGATAAACTTATTTATATGACCCAGCAGGAACTTGACCCTCTGGGGAGAGCATGGAATAACTTACGTGTGTCCACTGCAATGTCTTTATTGTTATTGGAGCTTAGTCTGTCACTCCTCTCATTTGTTATTTCCATCAAAATGAAGAAATATAACTGTACATCTCTATTTTTCCCACAATAACCTTCCATTTTCCTAGACAACTTTCAGTTTGAATTCTGTCTTCTGATGGTTTTATGTCTTATTTTCTCCTGCCATTATCTGAAAAAACAAATATTGATTGAAAATGGATACATTAAATTGCAATCATAGTCAGGCTAGAACACAGAATAAAATCACACAGTATTTCACTGCAAACAATGGAGAATAAATTACACTCCAAAACCTCAGTGCTAATCAGGTAAACAGCTGTTGTCTACTCCATATAAAAACAAAAATCCCATTTCCTTATTTCCATTTTATTTCATTTGAAATTGTTTGCAAAAATCAGTCCAAACGCATAAATAGTTATCCTTTTAATAATGGATCTTTCATGAATAAATAAATATTTCAAAGATAAATAACTATGTTTACAAAGACAACTCAGTCTACTGAATGAAACATTAGTTGTCACTTATTCATCCATCATCAACATCAAAATTTACTATTTGTTCCTTGCCTCTTTTGTTAGTGTAAAAAATTATCTTTAGTGATCTGGCTGCTTTAATGGCAAACTCCTATGAAAACTGTTGTTTATGATCAAACATGTCTCATTTATGGATGAAACATTGGATGTTAAGATATGGAACTTTACAGAGTTCATTATTATCATGATAGAGACCAAAAGTAAAATTCAAGCTTTGCAAACATTTTTATCAAAAATAAAGATTTTTATCAAATTAAAATTATCAAAATATCCTTTCATCTCTCTTCTCAGAAAAGATTACTTCAGATATGAAACAAAATAAATATTTTATTATATCAAAGTAAATTGCAGCAAACCACCGTTACTGCACATTAGGAAATACCGAACTATTTGCCCCAAGGAAAAAAAAAACTGTAAAAACACATTAAAGTATTATGTAAATAAGTATGTGTAAATACAAATTAAAAGGGCAAAGCATTGGAGACATATGAATAATAATTGAAACATTAAAGACTTAAACTCTTTTTCTAAGTAGGGTAACTTCTCAGTATTAGTCAGGAACATATAAATAACTCTGATTACAGGGCAACCAAAATCCCAGCACTCTAGTTCTAGGTACAAAACAGGAGATCTAAAGAAATTTTAGGGGGGAAATAAATCAGTTTAGTTGATAATGCTGTGAAAGCCTCTTTCCTAATGAGAGATGGGGAAAAATGTTTCTACTGCTGATCTTTAACCCACAAGTAAAGACTTGCAAATGATTTGCATGTTCATAACAACTCACTTTTCTGAGTTCATTTTCCTATGATATCAGATTCAACTCTTAAGAAATTCAGGGAGAGTTGCTTCAATTTTAGCTTCAGGATAATGTAGTATTCCAGTCTTTAGATACATTTATTTTGAAAATGTTTCTGAAATCTATTGGTTATGATTATTTTTTCTCTCCAGTGATTGAGTAGTTTACTAAAATCTGGATGCAATAGTGAACAGCAAAATAGTTTAAGATTCTCTAAATGTCACCAAACAAATTTTGGTTGCCACTTCATTGGTTTCTATTTTGTATATGCTGAATAATTCAGCCAACATTTAATTGCAGGAGCAGGGTAATTAAAATAAACTGTTAAAATGTGATCTATTCCAGTGCCAGCACACTCTCTTGATACATTACACCTTCCTCAGTTTCCAAGATTGTGACTAGAGGAGGATCTGATAAATTACATATGAGTGCTTTGATTGGATTTTTTATAATATTTGTGTCTGAGTTTAGAACTCTGGAGCAAATTCCAAATCCCTCTCCAATTATTTTAATTTTTCGAATAAGTGAAGAGGGCTTGATTCCCTCTTACAATTAAAAAGTTGACAGTATGTGAAATGAAGACTTTGTTCCTGCAGAATGCGGAGCAGAAAATAAATGTGTTTTAAATTATTATTGTGCAATCAAAGAAAAATCTGCATTGTGAACTAGAATTGAATTTTTCTTCCACTTTTGTTTCTTCATCCCCTATTTGCACGGTCTATTTCCAGCACTCCATCCTTGAGGTCCTTTCCAACCTGGTAGTCAATGATTACAAGCTTCTCTTATTTTTAAAATATTATTTAATTGCTTTGCCCCATTTTAGAGAGCAGACTGATAGAACAGTAATTTCCTATGCTAATTGAAGTTCAACTTACATTGTACCACCTCTAGCAGGTTGCTATATTTCTACTTTTAATATTGCTATAACTCTCTCACATATTAACAGTTTTGAAAAAAAGCATAATTTAGAATGTTTTTAGTTTACTTATACTTTCTTACATGAATAACAGTGTCTTACTGAAAACAGTCCCAACCGGCAGAAAAACACAATTTGTTTTGTTAAAGGAACTGAGAGTAATTTGTGAGTATGTGCCTTGGTAAATATCACGAAGAAGCATAATTACATCTGCTCTTGAATACTTTCATAACAGCAATACAAATCCTGTCATATTAACTAAGTCCTAAATTTTGATGACTCCCTAAAGTAAAGATTAAAAATGTCATATTCTTAATATATTATGAAGCATTGCACAGATTTGCATTGCTACAGGGCTTTGAAATAACCTGAGAAAAATTAATCAGAAAATTGGCTCATCCCTCCTATCAACATAAGATTATAAATCACGGAATACTTTGTCAAATTCTTTAATGCACTTATTGCACATATTTATTTAGAAGAGGTTCCCTTGATTCCTAACATATGGAGCTGCTGTACTGAAGCCTCACAGTTTAATGCTAACTGAAGAACACCATGCTAACCTAATATCCCTCATCTGAAGATATTCTCAGTCTGTTTTTAAGATCATGGATGAATTAACTTTAGAAGTCAGATATGAGTAGGGAATAATTCTTTAGATGCACACATTTATGAAATATTTGGTTAAAAACTGCATGCTAATACTTGCTGTGCTGAGCTCCAAGGCCTTATAAAGTAAAACATCTGCACCTTAATTAAATGATCACTACAGAAAGCATCTCTTGGAATATCAGAGGAAAACAGAATACTACATGAGAGTAATAGTTTAAACCAAAATAATTGAATGTGAAATGGTGCCAAGAATAGATTAAAATCTTTGGTGACCAAATATTTAAATAACTTTATCTAATTTGGAAAATAAATCCTGGGTTCAATTTGGGTATTTGCAGTTGTCTCTAGCATCTTAGATAAATTTAAGCTACCAGAACACTGAAAAAAACTTGTCAATAACATTTTTGCAACATACATAAATTGATCAGATAGCAATCAGTTTAAGGACATATAAAATGTTTTCTACCTCTTCTATGCCCAAATAACTATGCAATAAGTTCTTATAAAATAATTTACTAACTGAAATTCTTTCCATTGCAATCAAATTAATGATTGAATAGTTAAAATAATGATGGGTCAGTTCAGGTGAATTTGTGTCTGTTTAGCTGTGATTTGATTTTCAAGACTCTTTGATTTAGAGCACAATGGAAACGCCACAAGTCTTCCATGGATCTGGTATCTCCTTCCTCTGGATCAGTGTGGGTGCAATATTTTAAGAAGAATTTCATGACATTGAGAAGATTGATTTTCGTTTAAATGGCAATACTATGCCTGGATGACCCCTTCCCATATAATTGGTTTGAGTTTAGTCAAAACTTTCAAAACTATTATTTTCTCTTTTTTTTTTTTTTTTTTTTTTTTTTCACAGTATGTCAGAACTAAAACCATAGCCAGAAAAGAGTGAGACCACAGAGACTATAGTGATTTTGAAGTCTAGCTAAATATGAATAGTCAAAACTGCCTTTTTCAGATGTTATGAATACAATATGTATTTGCTTGAGGAGTTAAAAGAGAAAATTATTCTTTTCAAGCTCCCAGGCCACACATGATCACACAGATATTTTGATGATCATACACATTTCTGTCAGAGCTGGTACATCTTCTAAATATTGCACACACTGCAAAGTTCACAATAAGTACAGCATTTATAAGGTGTGAAAGATGCATGCCATTCTTATACATGTCTGAAAACAAAGAAACACATCTAAAACTTGTTTCTGATTGCTTCAGAGCAAGGAACAACATTTCACTGCAGTATATTATTCCTATGACTGCTTGTCTCTTGGTTGTCTGTAAAATGGACTGCAGTGAACTTTAAAATGAAAAATATTGGATTTTACTGGCTGTCCTTTCTATTTGCTCCTCTTCCTTTATGGCCTTAGAATGTTCCTGTGCCTAAATGAAAATGGATCTTTTTTTGAAGATTTTGCTGACTTTATTGTAGGTTTGACAGGTGCAGAAGTTAGCATGGACAGTGCAGATCTGGGATACGCTTGTTCTATTTTACTTTCAGTATTATGAAAGTCCCAGTGTTTCCTTTAAATTTTTTCAGCACTAAATTTATAGGTACATGAAATTCTCTTACTGGAAAAAACATATCAGCAAAAATCAACCAACAACCAATCAACCGAATTAATAAAAACTAATTTCTTTGAAAGAAAAGTACATTTCAGACTCACATTCTCTTAGTATTGTAATCATGAAATTAAAATATTATTTTTCCAGACACAAAAGTGGAATTTAACTGAGAAAATCTATCATCTTATGCTCACTCTGGGAGGATGTTTTTTAAATTGTAAATGGACACAGAAATGGTCTCACAAACACTATGATCATCACCATCAATCATTACTATTCTTGTGCACTGTTTTAAGATTTCTATTTTTGCTTTCAGTTTTAATGCATTAATAATTTTCAAATGGAAGATAAAATAAAATTTAATTATTTAATGTAAAAAAGAAAGAAAAACCCCCAACTTTGTTATGAGAAAAAGTTCTTATTTCAAATCCACAGAGGAAATATTGCATCAAGCTAGCAATTACTATTAGAAACTTTGCTAAGGTTTTTCTAGAATGCTCATGAAATATCTGATACAGAAAATAGTGACGATGTTTCCACTGTACGTCAGTTTTTTATTCTGACAAAATACATGAGTTTATAAGTCTGTGGAAGATCTTAATAACTTCTCAGTCTTTCACGCAAAGCTCATTGATGGTACTTTACTAAAACTTGTCCTGTTTGAGCAGAACTTTGCTCACTGCACACGGTATCACCATCAGTTTCTATACCCAACATCTAGTTGGGAGTCAAAAGCTACATTTTTCCTTCAAAATTTGTCAGAACATTTTTTTCTCCAACTCTTTTGTCAAATGTGATTCCTAGTGGTTTTGTACCCACATCCTTCCTCTGTGGATTCACCACATAGATTCTAAGCGAACTTCCCATCCATACAATTATGAATCCATTATATTTTTTTAGCTTTCCTGTTTAGTGGTTTGTTTCTTAGGGTTTTGTTTTGGGGGTTTTTTTGTTTGTTTGTTTTGTTTGGGGTCTTTTTGTTTTTTTTTTTTGTTTTTGTTTTTTGGGTTTGTTTGTTTGTTTGTTTGTTTGTTTTCACACACAAATCCCTTTCAGTCCTACCTCTCCCATGCATCTGCCCATCTCTCATCATGTTGTGTTCCAGCACTGGGTTCCAACCACCTAGATTTTTCTGATTATTTCTTATTTATTCTTATCTAGACATCTCAGTATTTTCTTGCCTATTTTTGCGCAACTATCTAGGCTCTTCATGGAATCCAAATTTCAGTTCTTTTTCTCATCAGTTGTCAGGAGATAGAGGAGGGAGGAGATGGAACATCTGGCATGTTTCTCTGGGAGTCTTGTTATTTACAGGTATTTTTATGTTTGTTCTTTGCATATCAAATCCAGCACTGAGGAAATTGATGAGCATGACAGCTTCAGAATAGTTTCTGCCCACAATACTTCAACTCAGTGATCCCAGAGGTTCATTGGTTTTTCACTTACATAATTTCTTAAAATAAATAATTATTGTTACATTGTCTGTAGGGTTTTTTTGGTTTTTGGGGGTATTTTTTTTGGTTTTTTGGGTTTTTTTTGGAGTAGTAAGAGAGCTTAAGCCCAGAAATAAGGGGTTTTTTCCCTTTTTTCCTTGTACATTATACATTTTTCAGTGTATTTTTCAACATTGAAGGGCTAAGTAATACATATGTATTTTTAATTTCTTGTAATATATTCTATAAGAATTTGTTTTGTTTAATATAGCCAATTTAGTATATTATGATGTTGAGATTTTAATCCACAATATCCCTTACAGAGAAGGTTTAGCATGAAAAACATTGCAAATACAGGTGGATAAATAGAATTACAAGAAAAAAGTGAGTCTAATTGTCTATATGGAGTGTGTCAGAAATAATGCTATTTTTTCAACAGAACTGATGAAGGTAGAACAGGTGTATAAATAGAAATTAACTTATTGTTTAAGATGTGCTTTGTCACTTTTTAGCCAGTAAGCAGACAACTATAATAAAATTACTTTGAAATCAGTCATTCAAAGTCAGAATGCTCTGATTTTTACATCAATTTGATTATTCACAGCTGGCATAATTTATATTTGCTTACACTGATGAGATTTGCACTAAAATTAGCCATGATGTATCAATGGCTTGAATTCCTCATACCCAGTTTGAAAAGTTATAACTGTTATTTATTTGCACAGCAATGCCATTCTCCTGATGTTAAAGTCTATAAATATGCTCTGGCAGCATTCAATACTTCTTCTTTATCCAGTTATTTTTTTTTCCTGTCACAGAGATCTGATGAAAAATCAAGTGTTTTAAATGGGTGACAAGACTTTAAATTTAGTTCTAAAAGCTAGGCCAGTAAATTCAGCTGCAATTGTCAAAGGAAAGGTACCGTACAAACACAACAGCACTAATGGCTGGTTTCATGTTCACCAATATCTTCAACAGTAACAAAAGACATACTAGGAGAGCTTTTATTGCATTTAAGAATGAATTCTAAGAATGTGCATCTTTTTTCTGCTCTTCCTCAGAAAATAAAAAGAAAGCATACTTTTATTCTGCCTGGAATTAAAAAAAACAAAAACAAAAACAAAAAC
>PYHW01010764.1:3387751-3407609 GCA_013186435.1 Turdus rufiventris | reverse complement strand
AAAAAAAAAAAAAAAAAAAAAAAAAAAAAAAAAAAAAAAAAAAAAAAAAAAAAAAAAAAAAAAAAAAAAAAAAAAAAAAGAAAAAAGAGAACTGTGGTTTACTGAATATGATTTTCAGCTAATGGATACTATTTTGCTGGCTCTATCCATTTCACAACAGCTTAAGGCAATGTGCGCTCAGAAATCAACTTCTTCACCAGCATGAAATGAATGAAAAAGAGGGAAGCAATCTCTGGAGCCGGAGTGAAACCCTATCAAAGAATAGCTTACTAAAGATAAGTGGGGATGAAAACTCAGTTTAGTTGGTCAAAAGATTCAAAGAAACCACTCTTAGGGCTACTGAGCTTTCAAATAGAACTGAAGAAGGATCAATGGGAAAGCTTTTAAACAGAAAACAACTATCCAAAACTGAGAAAAAACTTGAAAGGTCAGGAAATAGCCAAAGCAGGAGAATGGAAGTTCAAAGTAGTAGAAAACCAAAGCCAGCTTAATACTTGACAAACACTGAGCATCTGCAACCCTCAGTGGGCTGAACCTGCAAGTTTGTTTACAGAGTGCAAGCCTCATGGCAGAGAGCAAATTTTAGCAAGATCTAAAAAACAAAAATCTCTCAAAATCTCCAATCACTTTTAACTCCAATTAACTTTTACTGCACAACATGTCGATGTGTTTTTTATATTCTTTGCTTTGTTTTTTATTCTTTTACTATATCTTATCCATATGAAATAAAATAAGAAGCAAATCACTTCCTCCTCCCAAAAAACCCAACACTCCATACTAGCACAGTGAACCTTTTGCAGAAACAGGATTGTTATTAGAGAAAAAAAAAATCATAAGATCTTACAGCCTTGGTTCTGCCATTAAACATTCATCAATAGCAAGTCATAACATCCATCTCTATTCTTTTATCTTACATGAAGCATGACAGCTCTCAACACTGTATGTGTAGCAGCCACACTATTTTTTCTTCATCTTATTTTTCCTTCCAGTTACATCAATTATAAACTCTCCCAGTCAGTCCACAGGACAAGTTATACTTACCACTGTGCTGCAAAATGCACCTCAAGCAAATCTCTGAGCTCAACCATATTCTTTGTCTGGCCGATGACACTTTTTTATTCAGTGAGAGAAATTAAAGAAGTGACATAAAAAGTAAAGGCAAGTACCCAACTCTATTGCTAAACACATTGTGCCTGCCTGTACTACTTGAAATAGTACCTTAAAAAATAAAGATATCCTTTGGGTCTTTAGTTTATTGAAAAGGAATGGATGTAAAATTTTTGTACCACTCATTTTGCAGTTTGGGAAACAGGAGTACCTACCTGCTGAAATCAAGGTCCTTTCCTTCATATTAGCTTTAAGTATAGAGGGTTTACTTCATGATTTATTAAATATAAATTGGCTTTAAAAACCTGATAAATTTTTTTAATCCAAGAAAGACAGAAAGAAACATAAGTGGAGGAAGGAAGTAGCTCCCCACCAAAATTAATTAAGTTCATTTGTTCTTTGGGGAAGTATTCAGTGTCATTCATCACCATCTCATCCATGAAGCAGCTGAGACATCACTGTGAACAAGTCTGAGCTACAAATTCTAAATAGTTTCTTTTAATTTTATTATTATTTGTTATTTTATTACAGTGCTTTGCACAAGATAATATTAAGCAATACTTTTTGACAGAATTGCCCGGACCCCCTCACACTAGCCACAACCTGATCTACTGGGACCTTTGAGAGGATGATCTGAGGTCAGCAGAACTCAGGCTGACATCAGTAGTATTGCTGTACAAACCTTACTACAGACACTCACAAATTAGGATGATTTAACAGGACCAAGATGAATGCTCATGTTCTTAGTCATATTTTAATCAAGAAAATATTGTTGATTAGGGAATTACATATTAAATTCTGATTTCCCTATCTGAGGAGCATAAATTTTGAGCTTTCTTCATATTTGCATATTAAAAAGGCCAGTTGTGTACTTATTGGACCTGCAGGGACAATAATGTATGTAAAGAGAGAGTAAACTTTTTGCCTAACATACAGTGGAGATGAAAGTCATTATTTTCGTTGTGTTTTCTCAGGCACAGATGGGCCTGAGCAAGGCAGCTGAGTACTGAATCAAATATTTTGTATTTTTAAAAGAGCATCATTAAAGGGTATTCTGAGATGTAGTAAAACTGACTATGACTTGCAGCCAGTGGGAAAAGCTGATTTAGATAGTTACTACAGAAGTTTTGATGTCTGGCCTGCCAAATGACCTTTGAGATGCAAGAGGATTGAAATGGAGCACAGGAAGGAAGGGAAGTCAACATTAAAGATAAAAATCAGCATATAAGGCTGAAGACCTGTTGCTTATCTGAACTGGTTTCAATAGAGGAGACAGAAGATAAAGACTGTATAAATCTATGTGTGATCTCAGCAGGAATTAAGTCAGTGTCAGAATTTCCCTTGTACCCTTGCTCAGGAGCTGTGATAGAAAAGAGATCCTCCTGTTACACATGGCAATATTAAAATACGCTCAGTTTTATAAAGTGGTGATGAAATGTGGTGTTTCATTGCAATGTCAGACTTAAAGCCACAATTTCGTTCTTCAATTACTTCATGGTGCAAAGCATGGAGTAACTTAAAAGAATTATTTGTAGTATAGAAAAAAGAATGAATACTGTGGGGTTTCTCATCTCTTTCTCTGTAGAATTGTGTTGGGTGAAAAAGCGTACAAGAAAATAACTTAATAGCATTTGCAGAGAAATATAGACCATTAATTCAATTTTCCTCCTATGTCTGATATGCACATGTGATTTATCAAGCAGTAATTGATTTGATCAGGGAGGAGCAGTGGCTTTCACATTGTCCCACGGGATCCATGCAGAACAAGAATCCTTCATAAAATGTCTCTTAGTGTTGCATTCTTCTTGTGCTGTGCACAGTGCCTAAGCACTGCAGCTTAAGCGGATGAGTAGAACACAGCAGGAGTAGAGCAGGATAGAAATGCATAAGAAAACAATTCTTGCACACTGGCCCTCGGTGGGGTCATTGCCTTTTAACCCAAAGCTTGAAGAGATGGGCATAGGGCAGCTAGGGCTGACTGCACACTGGACAATGTGGGCAGTCCTACACATTCTGCAAGCACATATATGCAGCCAGACAAATATCTCTTGTATGCTATCGTGTGTGTTTTCATTGACCTTCTACAGTGCTTGAATTCGGCAAAATTTGAGTGATAATTTGTCATGATTTAAGCCAATGTTGTTAATTAACTGTGACTGAATGTTTAGCTACTACTTTCCTGACTGGCACATCAAAGTCAACCCGCTACAGCCAGTGTGCTTTCCAGAATATATCTGAGGTGGTAGCCCATGTTCCATTGGAATAATTATGTTTCACCATTATTTGAGGATGCAATCTCAAGCTGCCTTGATACAAATCTGCGTTAGTCCAATTAAATTCCCAGTGAATTGCTATATCCCAATTAGCCTCCCGCTCAGTTCCTGTGCATTAATTCTCTCTGCTCACTCTTCTACTGACTGCAGATGGGAAGAGGGGGGTGTTTCCCTTTTCTCTGTTTATAATTATCTGTCTTCCTCCCAGCCCCTCACCCCATATATAACCTTGACTCACGTGGACAATTCCCATCACTGGAGCTTTGTTTGCTGAGCTACAGAAGAGAGAGGAGGAAACAAACCTGAAAGAACACCTTGCCTCTGGTCATTTGTTCTGAAATGAAAAATACATCCAAACAAGAGCAAACTGTGCTGCAGCATAAGGACTAAACAAACTTTTGGGTGTCCTGTTTGTGCAACTTGTTATGATGTCTCTAAAAGTCTGCTTAGGACCTTGACTGCAGAGGGGAAGAAATATTTATCTTGTACAGTATAAAAATTGAATGTTTTTACTTAAATAACAGCACCATTTTAATTTGCAATTTAGAGTGATCTTTATGAAAGATCAAAAATTTTAAGAACTCTTTATGATATAAACTTCTACCATTTATTTTCTTTATTTCTTTTCTCGATCAGTACAGGTACAGGGTTACAGAAAATATGTTGAAATGTCTGAAAATAACCCAGGCTGCCTCTACACGAGACACCTTCCCAGTTTGTCTTAACAGCCATAAGTCTTGACTTGCATATATCCAATTTCTGATTTTAGGGGCTAAATTACACTGCACTGTACATAGAAATCAAAACACTAGCCTTATTTTTTTTTTTTAATGTCAGGATTTAACAATTTATCTTTTTTAACTATGTAGATGGATAAAAGCAGGATACAAATACTGTAGAGAAATTTAAAGGATTAAACATAAAAAAGCACAGATACACCACCACAGGAAAGGCAAAGGAGAAAAATTAGGAAAAACCCAAATGTATTGTTGTTTTCACACTCTGTTTGAAATTGAAACCAGCATCAAATATTTCATTATAATTTCCCTATTAGTCCAATTTATTCTCTGAACTTAGAAACTACATCCAGTAAAAT
This sequence comes from Turdus rufiventris, assembly GCA_013186435.1. Classification (NCBI taxonomy): domain Eukaryota; kingdom Metazoa; phylum Chordata; class Aves; order Passeriformes; family Turdidae; genus Turdus; species Turdus rufiventris. Next base: position 3,403,133 of record PYHW01010764.1, on the reverse strand, counting down.
CCTTCACAACAGATCACTCTTCCTTCATTTTGAAAATATTAAATTCCATGCCTCAAATAAAATCTTTAAATAATTGTAAATCCATATGCTTGGTGTCGCCCATCAACTTTTTTTTTTTTTTTTTTTTTTTTTTTTTTAGTTTTTAAAGCAATTTAGTTATCAAATACTTATATTTTTTATACTTACATTCAAATAAACTTTCATACTTTACATATATATATGCTGGTATATATATACACATATATACACTTATATTTAAGTATATGTATATACTTATATACTTAAATTTTAAGCAATTTACTTATGAAACTGGAGGAAATTGTTTAGCAAATAAAATAATTTTAACTTAATAGGTTTCAGATATTCTTTAAATTAATATGTCATATTAATTTAATGTCATATTAATTTATTTAATATCATATTTCACTTTAGTATGCCTCAGTGAATTATTTTCAAAAACACACTCAATGTTGCTAATAGAGAGTTCAGAGTTTTTTGAGGTGATAGACCACAAAGTTTAAGCAGTTTCCTGTCCCCTCACCTGCCACAGGATACAAATATCCCCATCTGCAATGCACTATATTCTGTATTTCTAAAAATTTATACCGGACATTTTCTTTAACCCAGGTTATATATCAGCAGAAGATCCATGAATGTCTTGAGAGGATTTCTGAAGAAATCATGGTATTGTTTTGATTTGCTGTGTCCATGTCATGCTGATAAGAGGATTTTTGTTATGCAGCACATTTGTCACAATGTTTAGTAATTACCAGTAAGAAGTTAATTTTTTCTCATTATATACTGCAGCATAAACTCTTAATTGATACTGATTTATGATTTTCTATTTTTGGCTTTAAGTACATTCCAGATGAGGATATTTGTATCCTGTAAATCAAGACAAAACAGTCATAATTAGAACTGCCCACCAGAGTAAATGGTGCAATTAAGAGGAAAGTGCAGCCTGGGGAGGCAAAGGAAATTCTGGAATAAATTCAGCCACACAATCCATTCACTAAAAAACAATATCCATCCTACTTCCAAAACTCTGTCATTAACTCAATTCATGGATTTTGTTCTGCCATAAAATAACTTCACTATCACCTGAGTAACAAAAATTAAAACTACACTAACATTTTTTCAGAAGAATAAGAAATACTGATCTTGAAGCATGAATTCCTAATTAAGAAATTTGAAGTAAAGAAATTATGAACCTAATATTATACTGGAGGAAAAAAATCAATCTAAACATAATCTTCTTAGAAAAATGTAATATCCAAAGATTTTAAAAGGGAAAATGAGATTTTTTTTGTCTTTCATGTTCCTAAATCAAAGAATTACCTGTGTTGGGAGGAACCTTAAAGACCATCTAGTTTCAACCCCTCTTCCATGTACAGGGACTGATTTCAATAAAATTATGGATTTAATGAAATTTTAGGTATAAGAAGAGTTAAAACCGAATAGAACCACTGAACTTTGAGAAGTCAACATGGCACACACTGACTTAACCCTCAATAAACATGACAAACTGAGGTGAGAGAAGATTTATTTATATGTGAGTTTCAAAGCAACACAGCATGTTTACATTCAGGTTTGTTTCCTTTAACACAATATAACTAGAAGATATTTTTCCAGAGAAACATCTTGGAAGGGAAAGTTTTATAGGATCACTCATGACAGGGCTTGAGGCTCTCTTCAAAGCAATATGTCTGAGACTGTAATTCAAAACTGTTTCTTAAAGAGAAAACTGCTGCTACTGGGAGGTTTTTCATACTTTTTTGTGTTAATTCATCTCTTCTGTGTGACAAAAGCAACAACACAGCTGAGATATAAAACTTGTGTTTGTGCAGCCCTTTCCTCTCCACCCTGATTATGTGTTTTTCTCTAGTGTTGATGAAAGTTGTGGTGCCATTCAAAAGTTTTAAGAGCTTTTGTCAGTCGGAAAGATTAATGGGCAGCAGAATAATAATTAGATTTCATTTCTATTTTGTCTTTAGATAGGCAAATGTGAGTTTATTATCTTTTGGCAGTATCAGAAAATGGTTGAGGTTGAAAGTGAACTTTGAAGGTCACCCCCTGCTCAAGCAGTGCCACCTACAGCCAGTTGTCCTGGACCATATCCAGATGTTTTTTTAACATATCCAAGATGGGAAATCACAACCTCTCTGGGCAGCCTGTGCCTGTGTTCAGTCATCCTCACAGTCTGAAAGGCTCTCCTGACTGAGGTTCCTGTGTTTAAGTTTGTGTTTTTTTGTTTTTTTTTCCCTTGTCCTGTTACTGAACACTGCTGAAAAGAGCCTGGATGAGTCCTTTTGCACTCTCCCTTCAGGTGTTTAATTACATTTATAATGAGTCTTCCCTTTAGGACAAACAGTCCCAGCTCTCTCAGCTGCTCCTCATATGTCAGCTGTTCCAGGCTCCCTTAGTGCCCTTCACTGGACTCTCTCCAGTATGTCCAGGTCTCTGCTGCCATGGGAAACAGTGCTTCAAGCATGGCCAAATAAAAGGGAATGATCCCTTCTCTCCACCTGGGACAGCACTCCTCCTCCTTAAACAATCCAGGCAGGATTGTTCACAAAGGTCACTGCTGTCCTTTACAAAATGGTAAAAGCCTCTATTCATCTTGCAGAATAGTCTTCATTAAGTTAAATGTGAGTCTGTATTTCATAAACACTTCCAGATGTTTAAAGAATTCTATTTTGCTGACTTAGATGAGATATTAGCTTCCAAGTTTGTTTGTGTACTTTTGCTCAGGTGACACACAAATAGCTGGATTCAAGCAAAGGTTTTCACACAATATGCAAGGTGAACATGCCAATATGTACCAGAGCTCAATATTTGGTAAAAGTTATTTTCCCTCATTTTAGCTTAGTTTGCCTCATCTTCTAAGACTTCAGATTCTCCCTACAGTACTATCCTTCTTTAGATGCATCAGAGGAATGTTGTTGCCCATTAATTTTTCCAATCACTGATGCTTTCATTGGTGAAAAAAAAATGAGCAGTAGTCTTCAGAGCATTTGGTGGCACTCAACTGATGAAGAAACTCAGAAAACAACCAAGATCATGATACAGTTAAGTTTTTTTTTGCAGCGAAATAGCAGACCCAAGTGAAAACCAAAAAGGGCATGCAGCATGTTGGGATGTGTCTTAGCATTACAGCAAACAAAGAAAAAAAGAAAGAATTATAGTGTAGAAAGGATGAAGAGGATGTGATAAATCTGTAAGGCTGTCTATGCTGCTCTAGAGAGAAATATGTAAAACCTGGTATAACAAAAAAGCCACACCATGACAGTGATGAATGAAAAGGGTGAGATCTCCATGGTTTGCATGGACAAATCCATTTATTGATACACATAGCTCAGCTTTTATACCTGTTCATCTATAGCTAAAAATAACACAACCATAACATTCATGCAACCAGGTAACACTGCTTAATCAGAGCTTTGTACAGACCCAGCCAGGCCTGTGAGGGATTTGCATGATTTTTCTCAAAAAAGGCATGCTAAGCACATTGTACCAAGCACCCCATTATCTCTGGCATTCCTTCTTCAGGGTTCTGCTCCCTTTTGCCAAGGATTATGCCCTACTGTGGCTAGCACATCCATGCTGGCTGTTCCAAGCCGAGCAGCGCTCTGAGTTCTGCTCTCTAGCTACATTCCCATAACACCATAAATATAATTGAATGTCAGGTCCCAGAAGCAGTAATACTGGGTCATTCCATGCAGACTAATTAGCACTGCTTCTCTACAAGGCTAATTAGCATACTTGAGCTGAGGAGTCCATGTGTTGCTGGGCTGCCTCAATGCCTGTGCAGCTATTTTGTTCCCAAGCCCACAGTAAATCCCTTCAGAGCCAGCTCAGGCATCACTGCAGAGCCCCGCAATTACTTCAAAACCCTTTTTAGCTGGTTGCATACCAGAGGAAAAAAGCATCACTGAACAGGTCTGTGGTTTCACAAGTCACATTAGAGGAGCAAGGGCCAAGCTGTGCAAAGAGGAGCAGATGGAAAGAGCAGATGATGTCTCTTGAGAGCTGTGACAGAATTTTCTCCACAACAAATGATCGTCTTATGTTTTTTGGACTTGTAATGCAATTTAACAGTCTCTGATGTGTCTAACAAGTTTCTCTTCTAACCCTCCTTGGAACTTTGTTTAGAACTGGTTTTATTTATTCCCCTGGGTTAAAGCAAGGGGAATGGCGTGGGAGGATTTATTATTTTTCAGATATGTTTTAAATTATAATTTGATAATTATGAACCATGAATAAGAACTAAATGCATTTGTATTTAATTACAATGTGTTATGAAGTCTTCCCCAATGAGGAAAATCCTACTTCAAAGCAAGAAAGTGGCATAATATGCAGAATTTGAAAAATATTTTACCCACAAAGGGAAAACCTGCAGGAATATTATTAACATCTCAGTATGACACCCATTATAGTAATATGTGTATCATTCAGAAAGCCTAAGTAAAGCAAAAAATTAATTTCCATAGATTGAACAGGCTAAGTACACACAGAGCATATAATTAATTTAAAGATGTGAGGGTATATCGTTTCAGCAAACTTTTCACCCTAATATTCAAGATTATGCTTAATTAAGCTTACTGGATGAGGAATTAATATTTAGATATTTTGTGTTATATATTTAGAGGCACTAACATTGAGAAACTGTTCTAAATGTGTTATATTACGCAAATAATTTGATAGCACAACAAAATCTACAGAGAATGTAAAGAAAAACCAATTTTTTAAAAGTCAAAATATAGTGAAATATACTTGAAGCAGAAGTTATTTAATACAATAAATCTCTCTTACTTTTCAACTTTTTTTTTCAACGAATAAAAATTATTTTTTCCAGCTGCATCGCATGTGCAGAAGAACTTTGTTTTGGTTCTATTGATGAAAGCAGAAAAAGAAATCCTATCTAAACCCTCTGAATACACCCATACAATTCAATAACACATATAGTTCTAAAATAAATACCCCACTGAAAATCTGTCAGTCCCAAGCATGTCCAGAGGTGATCAGTACTTGACTCAGCAGGAATATGGGGTACAGGAACTTTCACATAAAAATGTGATCCTACTCCTCTGCAATTTCCAGACACAAGTTTTAAGTAGACAGATCTAGGGGAATTAGTAATGATTCTTTGAAAACAGTAAACATAAAGATGTCCAAACAAGATAATTATGTAGATGCAGTATAAAGGACTGCTGAAAAATCAAACCTACACTGAGTAATGAGTGAAGAGAAACAATCATGCATGTAAATTCTGTCTTCCAGAAACATTACCCACAAAGAAACACTACCCTGCTGTGTGGAGAATGCTGTGTCTTATAGAAATCTAAGACAGGACCACAAAATGACCTATAGATAGAGGGTTAATCTAGAATTCTTCTTAAATCAATAAATATTATTCAGGTTCAAAAACTGAATTCAAAACTACACCCTTCCTAATTATGGGCAGGTGTCTGCCTGGATTTGGCTGGGCCAGAGTTGCTTTTCCTTTGGTGCAATGTTGCGTTTCAGATTCAGTGTCAGAATAAAGTTGATAACACATGGATATTTTGGCTGTTGTTATGTTGTGCTTACCCTAGGCCAAGGACTTCTCAATGTCCCATGCTCTGCTAGTGAGGAAGTGCACAAAAAGCTGGGAGAGAGCACAGCCAGGACAGCAGAGCCAAACTGGTCAAAGGGATATTCCACACCACAGAACATCACACCAAATATATAAACTCAGAGAAGTTGCCTGGAAAGGGGCTGATTGCTGTTTTATCCTTTTAATTTTTTAAATTCTCCTCTCTGCCAGAGGAGTGGTGGTAGTGGGCAGAGACTGGTACTTAATGTCTGTCTTGGGTTAAACCACAACAATGTGTTGATACACTTCACTAAAATCTCGGAGGTTACAGTGAGACCCAAAGGCAAGGACTGGATCTCCAAGGGCTTCTTACCCTGAAAACAAACTGTTGCTTGACTGTTATGTCTTAAAGAGTTGGAAGCTCAGTATGAACCACTTGTTAATGCTAAGCAGCAAGAGAAGTACCTAGGCAGTCAAGAGGGAAAAGGAATTACTGTCATCCATGTAATTCACAGTCCCAATTCTCTTTGCCTCTGAATTAAGCCCCATATGTTATTGGTATCCTTAAGGAACATCTACTCTTTCTCTTTTCCAGAGCATTGATTAAATACAGACTGAAATCAACACACAGCAAACATCATTCCTAATCATAAGACACTTCCATCAGTCAAATATGATCCTAGTTTCATCAGGCTTTGTTGAGAGACTACTTCCCCACCTGAAATCCATACAGTGATAAAACAGAGTGCATTTTGTGTAGTTTTGGTTTTATTCATGAAAATCTTTTGTGACAGTCTCTTTAGTGCACTTGTTTTCTGCTCTGTGTCTACACTTAAAATGACAGTGTTATTATTATTGTCCTAATTACTGTACTGAAGGCTTGGGATTTTTCTGTGTGAGGTACTTTTTCCTTCTAAAAATGTTGCATTTAAGAGCACAGGGCACAAAACTTTCCCCCCCAAAAAAGAGAAAACCAAGCCACATGCAACCTAGAAACCAAACACTTTGACAAATTCTTGTGTAGCTTTTTCATTAACACTGCAGGAGAGATACCAAACAGGTAATAGCAGTTATATAACTTCCAATTTTTTTGGTCAGACACTATAAGTGCATACTAGTTACTTCCCACACTGGATTAGGCTGTCAAACACAAAGCAGTCATCATGCCCAGGATGTCAAGGTGCTGAGGTGTACTTACATTAATATGTATATTTTCTGCAAAGTACTTCTAAGATGTTACATTCCTGTCTCTTCAACATATTGGCTCCTGCTTCGCTGAAAAGATTGTGCTAAAGCTGGTTGAATTTCCCAATAACTTGGAGTAGCTCAGGTATATCCCAAAGTGTACAGAGAAGCTGTGGAACCTCCATCCTTGCAGATACAAGACATTAGACTGTACATGACCCTGAAAAATTGGTTGTAGTGTCAAAACTGGCCCTGCTCTGAGAGGGAAATTGTGTCAGACAACCTTCCAAGGCTTATTTCATCCTAAGTGTTTCCGTGATTCTAAAATGCTTCCACCACATCTGTTATTCTTGTCATGTCCTTGTGAACATAAATTTTAAGTTTTGCAAAGAAAATTTCATGGTGTGAGATGAGATGGGGTTACAAGTCAGGGGTGTTTTGTCCCACTTACTTGGATTCCACCCATGGAGGTTTTTGCTTCTCCATCCTCATTTTCCTCTCTCTTTGTTCAGTCTATACAGATTAGTTAAATCAAATCAGGAAGTCATCACAATTCCTGAAATTCACTTTAGAGTTCATTCTATTCTCTATATCAAGGCTTGCCTCATTTGTTCTGCAAACCATAACTGAGAAGAACAAATTTTGTTTCTAAATTTGTGTTTTATTTAAGTAATTTGAAAACTTATTCTTCCAAATTATTGCTTTAAGCAAATTTATTAAAAAAACACTTCAATTTTATATATAAAATTTTTAAAAAATCTATATAAAACTGCATCACTCTGTTTACTAATAGCCTGTAAGCATAATGACTTAAAATTTTGACATCCCTACCAACAAACTCTAAAGTAGAAAATGTTATTTTTTTGACTTTTGTATTATTGTAGAAAATAGCAGCCAAATCACATAATAATTTGCTGAATTACAAGCAAATGGCACTCTGAGAACTTTATCCTCTTTTCAACAATAAATTGATCTCAAGGGAATTTAAAATAATTTCCTAAGGTAATGCTTACTGTGTCATTTAGGCAAGGAATCATCCTGTAAATCAGTCTGAAATTATGACATACAATTATAAGAGAACTTTATATGCAAATAAAAGTTATTTGTGCGCATTGTTTTTATCCTCTGTCTGCTCAACAAAACCTGCCATTTTAACACAGCCAGGAAATCACATTAGCTCTGGGACTTCATATTTAAATATGCTCTTCACATCTACTGAGGGAAAATGCTCAGATTTCAAATGTTTTTGATGGAATACTTCATAAGCAAAGCACATATTCCCTGAGGGATTATGCCACTATTTCCATTTAATTAAATTGATTAAATTAAAGTGAATGGTGGTCTAACCTCAAAAGGAAAATATATTTCATTTATGAAAAATGTTGCCATATATTCTGCTCCATTGCATGTGTAACACATAATGTCTTCAGTAAGACATTCCAGTTTTTTTAACAAGTTATTTGTTATATCAGTTTTAAGGTGATCTTGAACATTTAAAAAACTTATTTATGTCTTAATGTATTACCTCAAAAATACCAAAGTTTCTTTCTCCTACCCTCTAGTTACATCTACAGGTAGCAGCTGGGCTAGTGAGTATGTTAAGATACCTTTCAAAAATGCTTTTTTTTTTTTTTTTTTTTACAGTTGCTGTGCATGCATTTAACCAAGCAAAAAAACTGTTGTCAGAGTTCCTCTGCTACCCTCAGGACTAACAAGAATCTCTGAGGAAGTACTACAGCATCCCTCAAGGGATATAATGGAAGCAAACTGAATATGATACATCTAGGTCACACACTAGGATGAAAGAAACACGTTTTAAAACTGCTCATCAAGACCCCATAATCTTTTAGTCTATTTCTGAAAGGTTTAGTTTGTCACATTGATTTTTTCCCTGTTGTTGTACTTGTTTGGTTTTTTCCCCCCACTTTGGTTTTTCTGTTTTGTTTTATTTTTAATGATTGTGTGACTTTTACCCAAAGGAAAGTAAGCTAGGTTAATACCAAATTGTGGGCTGATGAGGTAGAAGGGGAAAACAGAATCACAGAATCACTGAAACTGAAGGGAATATCTTGAGATGAGCTGGTCCAACCCCCTGCTTAGGCAGGGCCAGCCAAAGCAGGCTATCCAGGACTGTGCCCTGTCATGTTTTGAAGATTCATACAGACAGAGACTCCACAGACTGAGTTATCTGTTCCAGTGTTTGATCAGCATTGCAATAAAAAGGTATTGCCTTGAATTCACATGAAATTTCATGTGTTTCTGTCTGTAGCCATTGAAATTTGTAAATTGTAATTTTCACTCCAAAGTTCTACATTCAGCAACCAGAGAGGTGAAAAGATTCCTTTCATTTTATATTACCTCCTTCCTCTTTTTGTACTCTGGAAATGTTAAAAAGAAAACATTATCAACAGTCTGATCTGCTCTCACAGCCTGTGTGTAACACTGTGAATTCTTCAGCACCTTATTGGAGCATCCCCCTGGCAAGGGTGATCAGCAGACTGCATAGTGAGGAAGGAAACATCCTTAATTCTTCAGTTGCAAGTTTCATCTGCATTTACAAAAAAAAAATTAAATCCAAAGCGTCTTTTCTATTAGTTTGCCTTTGCAGCATCAACAATTAACCATGAGTAATAATATTAATAATGAAAAGCATGTGTTGCATTGAAAACCAGTATGAAAATTTTTAAAGGAAAAACCCCAATTATCTTAAGGGGAACTCTATATAGAAAAACAGATTTTAAAATATGGTTACAGTTAGAATATATTCTAAAGAGGACCTGAAAATCAGTATAGACAGTTTCCATCAAAAAACAAAATCCTAGTTGATAGATCACTCTTCATATATTCTTTCAAGCAATACATTAGAAAATATCAGTTTATGTTATTAAATTGGAGGAAAATCAAATAACATGCTTGGTTGTTAAAATCGATTTTCTATAGATTTTTTTAGCCTGGAACTTTGGTTTATTTTCCTGCCTCCAAAACTATAGTAAAACTAAAATGCTGTATTTAGCAACAGTGTGGTCTCACCTTGAGTGCTGTGAGCACTGTGGACCCACCACTTAAGGAGGATGTGTCCAGTGCAGGCAGGTTCCATGGGGAGCTGCTGGGGTTACAGGTTTGTATTTTGGGATAAAGGAGGCTGAGGGGCAACATCCTTGCTCCTCTCTGCAGCTTCCAAAAGCAGGGAAATGGAGAGGGAGGAGATGAGCTCCTCTCTGATTACCCAGGGGTATGATCTGGCTTCAAAGATGCATCAGGGCAAAAAACAAACACTGACATCAGCAAACTTTTGTTATAGAGCAGGTGGTGTAGCCCTGGAATAGCCTTCCTGGAGAGAAGGTGGGTATCCCAACTCTGGCAGTGTTTCAGAGGCATCTGGACAATGCCCTGAATAACATCTGAGCTTTTGTTCAGCTCTGAAGTTGTCTTCGAGTTGGACAAGATGATTGTTGAAAGTCTTTTCCAATTGAAACTAGTTTGTTCTTTTCTGTTCAATTCCATACCATTCTAAATATTGAATTCTATTTTCAGACATCACCAGTGAACTTTCCATTAACTGATATTTCATTTTGACTCACTACTTAGCTATTTTATTTAATGAACTATGTAGAAGGGGTGAAGAAAATTACTGACACTCTCAAAAGCTGTGTTCTTTTCTGTAATTTTGGTCTATTTTAATTTGAATTAATACAAATAAAATCCTATTTTATCCTCTTACATATAGCAACAAACATACATAAAGAAAAACTGTTAACATGAAATGAAGAAAACATTACCTTTAAAGCAAACTTCCCACAGGAAACAAACTTTAATGTCGCTGAATACATCATAAACCTTCATTAAAAAAAATATATATGTCCTAAATAAATTAAAGGAAATTCAGATGCAAAAGATAAGATATTAAACAGCAGAAGGATCACTGACTAGAATTAGGAGTTTGTTCCCATAATGTTTCTCTTCCTGGATATACAAATATTTAGGGCAGCAGAAAAAAGGAAAAACTGCTCCAAATACTGATTATGACATTGGCAAGAAGGAAAGAATAACATGAGGAGACAGAGAAAAGTAAAACCAAGTTTTCTTTCTGCACATTTCATGTGTGCCACAAAGGACACACACAGTCTTCAGAACTTCCTATGAATATGTAGTTTAAGCTGTTTCTGTTGATTTGGAACGACCCTTGGCTATCATGGATTCAGCTCTTCCTGGAAGAGAAACAATTCTTATGTTAATGCACTTCCTTCAGTCAGGTTGATTCCAAAGACAACTGATATTTAAAAGGAAATTAAAAAGGACCATGAAAAGTTATTGAACAATACATATAAGTGAAATAAAGTTCGAATTTTATGTTTTCTTTTCCTATATCCATACATAGCTATTCAAGTAACTATCTTGATTTGTGGCACACATTTCAAGATGCAGACACCTGAGTCCGACAGTTATTTATATTCTTGAATGACAATCTGCAACTTGAAACAAAATTTACAATTTAAAACTTCCTTGACATAGATCTAGAGCTGTAAATTTTTTATAACAGCCACTGATCTTACACTGACAGGTAGAAGAATAAACTTTGCAAAGCTAGACATACATGAGATATAATCTCCCCTCTATGCTTCCTCTAGGAACCCTAGAATTTAATAAACTGAGAAGAAGAGCTATCAATTTTTGTTTCACCTTTGTCCACCTTTTAGAGCATATTCATAATTTTTCTCCTTTAAGTTATTCGGAATAGTATAAAGGATGTGATCTAAGAAATGTGTGATACAAATGTGTGTGGTTGAAGGCTCTTCAAGCCTAAAACTGCCAAGTCTACAGCTTAGAAGATTTTTTTTTTTGAGTGATACATTTGGTCTGGATAATTCCAGGATGAAGAAGTTGGGCTTCTTCAGCTTTAAGAGGAGGAATCTCAGGCAGACCTTCCTTATCAACATCTGACCAGAGGATGCAGAGAAGATAGAGCCAGATCCTCTTCAGAGGTGCACAGAAATAGGATGAGAGACAAAAATATGAGCTGAAATATGGGAATGTATGGCTAAATATAAGAAATAAACATTTTCAAGCACAAGGTGAGACATTCATGGAAAAGTAATTCCTTCCAGAAAAAATATGGGATTTGGAGGGGCTAAAATAAATAAAGAATGCTTTTTATTTAAATAGAAAACTTCTACACACCTTACATTTCATAGAGACAGTGTAATCTGTTTTGAAAATCTCCTATTGTGCATAAGAGTGACTAGTCTGATTTAAAATTCACCTAACATGCAGTTTGCATCCTGACAACTGATGCATACACAATACTAGATAAAAATCTGGCAATGTAGGAGGCGTGTAATCGCGTAATAACTTCTACAGGCAGGCTGAGATAGGAGATAGTTGGGAATCAAACCCATCAGAGCAGCAGGCAGAGGTTTGGGCTGATAAGCTGCAGGCAAAGTGGTGCAAGGTGGAGGAGAGAGGACTGGCAGCCAAAGTCAGGCAGCTACTGAGTATAGAGAACAGATTTATTTGGTCAGAAACCCTGAGAGGATCCTGCTCAGGACACAATCACAGCCAACATTATCTCAGCCTCCCTGGAACAGCAGTAAATCTGTGAACTACCCAAAGAATGCAAGTAACCTCACCAAGCAATTACTGTTTTCTCTACTGGATAGCTGCAGAGCAGTGTTGTATAAGTGTATAGCACATTTTCTGAATTTAAAAGTGTTTTATATTATTTTATATTCCATCTATTTTCCTTCTCCTCCTCCTCCTAAGACACTGTTGTTTACTTAAACTCAAAAACATGTTCAAGTTTATTTCGATTTCAAGTTTTTAGACCCAAAGGTGCCTGAAGCTATATTGAAGTTAGTTTTATGAAACTTCAGTAATATTTGGAAGGAAAGGTTTCCTCAGGAAACTATCAATATTCCCCTTATAACAGGGAAAAAAATAAAAAATAAATGCTGCAGAAATTTATGACAGAATAGAAAATTGCTCAGGAATTTACCAAGTACAAGCTGACTTTTTTCCTATGATAACAAAAAATATGGATTTATTGAGACACTTAATTTTATATGCAATGATAGTACAAGCTAACATGCAGACATAAAGGAGTTAGGTTTTATAATTTATTAGGAGAATTCTGTATACCGTGGAAGGGAAAAGTTTGAGAGAAAAATATATTAGTTGGGCATAATTGCTATATTTAATTAATAGTGACCTGTAAAGTAGGTATTTCCAGCCCTATATAGAAATAGTAGTGATTTCATAGCCCAGTTAGAAGGCTTTTTGAGACAAGTGTCTGAAACAGATGTTAGATGCTTCTTTCCCCAACATAAAACACAACCATTTACAATGTCTTTATGCTTGTTTGCATGTTTATTGCCTAATTCATATCCATGACATTTCTGAATGAAGTCGCTATTACTTTTCTTTCTTTTAAAATTATTATTATAGTAATTAAAATCTCAAACAAGTTTTGCATTTTGCCTTTACAGGATGAAAGATAATAAGGTTTGATTCCCTCAAAAAAAAAAAAAAACAAACAAAAAATAAACTAAAATACTGTACTTACATTTTTTAAAGTTCCAGAAAGGCCAGAAAAATCTTAATAATATCACTTTGCATTGCGTGCTGTTGTTTTCTGTGTCCGAATTGCCTTTAAAACAGAATTCTCTGCCTCATATCAAATGCTGGAATTCATAAGATGTGTTCTGCCTCTTTTAACATTTTAAAAGCACAAGTGCAGACCTATTATTTTGTTAGTTCACTCCTGATAACTTCTCTCTTTGCTTGAGTTAGTAGTTTATGGCCAAGCATAGATAAGCTATGAAAAGTTACTGCCCTATGTATATACACACAGAGTGAATATATGTCTACATATAAAATACTGAAAAAAAACCATTCAAAGTGTGCAGTACTCTCATGCTCTTGCAGTGGAGTCATAGACACCTAATACTTCAAACCTTACAACACATTAAACCAGGAAAATACAGTCCCATCTTTACAAACAGCAGAATAAAGACATTTGAAAGGCAAATATCTTCTGAAGTTCGAGCTCAGACCCCATGTGGTGATACAGGGAAGGATTGCAGCTCATATTATCAGTTCCTTTTTCATTAGAAAAGCCTTAAAAAAAAAATAAAAAAAAAACCAAAGGAAATATTAGTATCTCTTTTGTCCCTCTACAATAAATTGTGTGTTTCTGAGACCAGAAGCAACATGGTGGCTCTCTTGTGTTTTAGGATTGTGCCAGAAGTGCCAGTGGAATGAACGTCTCCCATTAAGAGATATCCTCTGAAGAGTTGAGCCTGTCAAAATAGATGGAAAAATAACCTTTTGCTGTGTGTTGAAATAACAGATTCAGCATACAAAAGTACTGCTCAAGAATAGCCCCAATAATTCCTACACTGAAATTAAGTTTTATAGTGAACAAGTGGACTTCTGAAAAGTAATACTTCTATTGGGCAGAAGAAAATCATTAAGATCTATGAATATTAGAGGTCCTAGTGATATGACAAGAAGTTTTTTGTGCTGAATAATAAGACAACTATGGAGGAGAAAAAGGTTAATGAATATACTGAACTGCAGTTGCCATGGGAACCAGCAATGCCTTTTACCTATGATTAGACACTGAGATAAATCAAGTCCATGTTTGTATCTGTATGCCTGTGGGAGGAAGGTTATTTAACTTGAAGAAATAAATTCATGAGAGACAGACAAGGAAATGCTCTTTCCTAGACCATTTACATCCTGAATTGTCCATCCTCAAAACTGTGCCAGCAATTTACCTGTTACAGTGAAATAGCTTTGGGTGGGAAAATCAGCAGCTGTTCTTCTCCAAGGTCAGATGACTCAGCAGAGTAAAATCTCACAAATAAACTGGGTTTAAAGAATGAAATGGGTTTAAAGAACAGATCTACAGGTTCCTTACTGAGTTTAATGACCTGGTCTCAAACACCTTCAAATCTATAGCTACTATATGTATTCAGATCCTCTGAATTTGCCCTAGATCTTGGAAAACATTTTTTACTGGTAATCTGAATCTCAATGAAATGGTAGAAACATACCTTTATCAGTGCACTCCTTTGGCACACAATCTCAAAAGCACTATAAAAGTTCTGGCAACTCTTTATCTTATTATCTCTATTAAATAAGGAAAAAAGGCACTTTGAAATTAATGCCGCTTTCTAGGAGAGGACTTCTTCAACTTTTTCATCAAATATAAGATATTCAAATTCAAGATCACAGTGCCTTTGTATGCAATGAAAACAATCAATAAATCCTCCTCTTCTATCACTGCACCAATGACAGATGATTCAATATTAAGTCAATTTTATCATCCAGGTTTAACTTTTTATCTTATTATTTCAATGATAGTTTCATTACTTGTGACGTCACTCTAATACCCATATTTGTAGGTCATGGAGAATTTCCATTAAAGTTTTAATTTATTGCACCATTTTCTTCAAATTCTGGAACAGAAAATTATTAATAGTTAACTAAATCTAGGAGGACTTTCATAGTATGAAATGGACTGTAATAATAATAAAATCAGAATTTGAAATGAAAAGCAAAGCACAAAGACCTGTAGAGCAGGTTCTGGTCTAAATGTTGCTTTTAGTACACTATTATCTG
>PYHW01010764.1:3349185-3375266 GCA_013186435.1 Turdus rufiventris | reverse complement strand
TTTAAAAGAAAAAGAAAAAAACAAACAGGAAAAATCGTGACCAGATTTCACTACTGAAAGATGTAATGTAGATTTCAATAAATGTTTGTCAGATTAATGTATCACGAAAAAAATTAAACCTTATATTATCATTGTCATACACAGCAAATGCTATAACAAATGGGAGTTTTGAAAGGTAATACTGTGTTATTTATATATCCTTGACTGCTTATTAGTTATTGTTTTGACCCTTCTATCTTCTCTATTTGTTGCTGTCACAAAAATTCTCCCTGCCAATATTTTTTTTTTCACTTTTAGTGTTTCTGCACTGATGAATTCTCACTGATGATAAATCATTTTATTAAGACATTTGGCTGAGAAGAAAGGAAAGTATTTTACACAGGTGAAAAATACACTGAATACACAACATTCAGCTTGAGAAAATGTTTGAAAACTAACAAATTTTTAACTAAGGAAGAGGTAAAAAGCAGTTCCACCACTATAATGGGAGCTCAGAATTTTTAGAGGGTGGCTTAGCACATCTCAGCTGTGGGAGTGCAGATCTGTGTCTATGGGTTACCCAAGCCCCAGAAATGCACCACAAAGTGCTGATTTGTTCCCTCCCACATAAAGTTAATGTAGCCATGATGAACAGCAGTGAGAAGAGGTATTTGCCAGCCTGTTCTTTGATCAGATGGAATCTGTGGCCACTGACAGCAGCCTGGAGCTCTCTGTGCTCTGTGCAGTGGAGAGAGAGCAGCTCTCTTGGGAAAGACCTGGCATTCCTCGTGGATGATGGGTTGACAATGAGCCATCCTTGTGTCCTTGTGTCCAGGAGAACCAATGGGCTTCTAGGGGGGATTCTAGGGAAGAGTTTGGTCAGGAGATTAAGGGAGGTGATTCTGCTCCTCAACCCTAGAGGCCACAGCTGGTGTTCTGTGTCTTATTCTGGGCTCCTTGATTCCAGCAGGAGTTCAGCTGAGCCCCCAGAGCCGATGAGGAGTCTGGAGCATCTCTCTTAGGAGCACAGACTGATGGAGCTGGGCTTGCTCAGATAGGGAATGCCATCAATATGTACAAAGATCTCCAAGGTGGGTGCCAAGAGTTTGGTTCCAGACTCCTTTCAGTGGTGACCAGCTAACAGAAGAGGAGCAATGGCCTTAAACTAAAACACAAGGAAATCCACCTCAACATGAGGAAGAATTTCTTTATATTAAGGGTGGCAGAGCACTGGAAGAACTTCCCAGGGAGGTCCTGAATTCCCGTCTCTGGAGACATTCCAAGCCCACCTGGTCATGTTCCTGTTCCCCTGCTCTGGCTGACCCCTCCTTGGCAGGAAATTTCAATTGCAGGATCTTCAATGGTGCTTTGCAACCAAACCATTCTGTGATCCTGGGATTCTAGGGAATGGAGATGTTCTTGGTTCCTTTTTCAGCAAAAGCATCATCTGGGATTCTTTGTGCTGTATGCATACAGGTGCTTAAGCTTCCATAGGAACGAAACCATTAAACTTTCTGACTGAGTAGATGTAGGCCAGAATATTCACTGAATAATCCTTTAGCATTTTCAGTAGCTTTCAATCTTCTGGAAGATTCATTATCTTGAAATTCCTATCCAGATTCTAACCAAAGTTGATCTTTCAGTCAAAACCACTGTGAACTTCTATCAGGTGAAATTAATTCACATAATATCTCTGCAGCTGTAATAAAAATAATTGGAACCTAAATGGATGATAAAAAAAGACAGTTTTGGTGTAACCCAAAGATTTACAACATAGGATTATGTATGGTAATACATATTTTTGAAATATATATATTTGATAGAGTTGTTTTCTGCATTTGGTAGGAGTTAATGAATATATATAGTTGATTAAATAGAACATCACAGATGTAGTCTGCTTCTTCATTTCATGAGAATTCTATTTTAAAGTGCAATAACCTAAAGGTCAGCCACAGAGAATAGCTGTTAGTAGCAATTGCACCAAATTATTAATTCAAATTTACTACATCTTTTAGAGTCTGTTTTAATGTGAAGCATAGTGCTCAAGAACTAATAATACTAATTGAATTATGTTTCTAAAGTAATTAGAATTTCAGGATAAACAACATTATTTTGTGTATGTATGGCTGTGGTGCTGGAGCCTGTAAGCTCTACTTCATTAATTAATAAAGAACCATATGTTCTGGGCTTAGTGGTGCTGGAGGCTGAAGTATTTTTTTTATCAAGGGATAAATCTCTTATAATGGTTTAAATCTGAAAGCTGATGAAGGATATGCATCACTTTTGCAATTCCTTCATCTACAAGACATTTTTAATTATAATTTCACATCAGCATTTGTGTATAGTGTCTAATATAAAATGTAAATGGAAAGTAGATTAAACCATCTTAGCAAACCAAGTTGTTCAGCAGTATTTGAGGTGGTTCTTGAGTTAAATTAAAATGCGAAGGTCAAATCCTCAGTTGATTTCAACTGATTTTCCATGTCTATAAGATTCTACACTTTATGGTTAGTGTAAACTGTACTTGGAGAGGAACTGGACAAAAATAATAACTAATAAACTCCCCCTCTTCAAATCATTTTTGTTATCACTTAAATCTGTGTCTGAACGAACCTACATGTCCGAATTTTGCTGAAAGCTTTGATGTAAATATATTGTCCCTTAATTTTTTGAATTATTTTAAATATTCAAAAAAACCTTACACCCTAAAACACACACACACACACACACACACACACACACGTCTACTTGCACCTCACCTTCTCAGGAACCTTCTCTTTTTTCACGTGGTATTGCTGTCTTAGATGGTCTGTATCCCTCATCTGACCCCACCTAAAAATCTGAAGCATTCTAGATTCATATGGATCTCTGTATCCAACTGCTTGAGCTGTTGTTTGATATCGAAAACACACAGTGTTTGTTTGGAGGGTGATTATTTAACTTCCATGTTCTATTTTTATCTGTTATTAAATTCATATATTATGGAATATGACAATACTCAGTGACCTCATTATTGGTTGCATTATTCTGATAAAATCTTAATCTAATAATGGTTGTAGTATGTATCACCTTAACTTTTATAACGTTAATTTTTCCTGAAATCACACCATTTTTGCAAATGGAAGGATTGTTTAGTAAGGTAAGCACTTTAAATTTCAATGGTGTAAAAACTGTCATACTTTTCTAAACTATTGGGGTTTTTTGGGGGGTTTTTTCAGGGTTTTGGGTTTTTTTGTGGGTTTTTTTGTGGGTTTTTTTGCCTGTAAGTTTTTGGTGTTTGTGTTTTTTGTTTGATTTGGTTTGGTTTTTTCCCTGTGAATTTGCTGGATATTAGAAACATTGAGCCTAAGTAATGGGCTTTCTTTGCAATGATGCCCAAACTTGTGTATTTTCACATTAACTGAATAGGATATGCTAAAAATGGTATGAACCTCTCTTTTCTTTGTATGTGTAGACTCTTACCTATACATTTCTTACCACTAGTGAGTCTTTCCTTGTTCCCAACTCCTGCAGTAATTCCACTCCAGCTGTGTACTAAGACATGTGGTTTGGTTTCATCAGTTCAGATAGAAATGGAGATCTTCAGAATGGCCTTTGACACAAACATCAAGATATTGAAGATGAGCATGATTTTAAAGAGCATTATGCAGGAGGAGATTTTTTATCAAAAAGTGTATCAATAAAACATTTGGAAAACTATTACAATAATTGCATTACAATTTGGAACTTAAGTTGGCTTTCAGTAGCAAACATTCCACCTGTAAAATATTAATAGACTTTCATCATTAGCTTAATTTAGTGAAATTAAAAAAAATAAATAAAAGGAAAAGATAATGAAAAAAATGAACACTAAGGTTTTTGTGATTATTCAATAATGTTCAGGCTATATGCTGTTTACTGAGTGGGGAAATTGTTCTGAATAGTAACATAACAGCCAGCGGAATCAACGTGAGCTTCAGGTATACTGGAAATTGCTTTGACCTGTCTATGTGTGTGTTTGTTTGAACAGATGTATGTTTGAACAGATTATGGTCTTCATATTCTATTGTCTGAACTCTCTGTTTGTTCATATGGAATAATTATATTGGTAGTAGTATTACTTATGAATTATTTATTTCTTCACATGAAGAAAATCTTCATGTTCATAAGATGCTGTGATGTACTTTTTAATTTGGAGTTAATGAAGTAGGTGACACTCGATTTTAAACCCAGCTCAGAGCCTCAAGAAACATCTTCCCAAGTTGTGTTTCTAAATTTGGATATTGGGCTATCCTTCAGAAGTCCTGTTGTAGCCCAGGACACATCTAGGAGAGTAGCCTTCATTGCAGTTCTCACAGAAATGTGGGAGAGAGTTGTGCTTCCCCTTTCCAAAATTTGCTTTCTTCCTTTAGTCTCTCAAAAAAACCCAAAAAACCCCACAATATTAACTTAATCTCTCATGTCCTATATCCAAACCCATAAACATAATGATCCCTATATTTCTAATAAAACCATTAATCCAGGGCAACAGGACCTGTCACTGATCCTGAGGGCAGTGTCACATCTGGGATGTTGCCATCATGCTGACAGCCAGGACTTCTGACACTTTGTCACCTCTCCAGCCACTTTGCCTGCTCCCATGTTCTCAAATGCCTTTCCAATCTGTTTGTACTGCTGACAGAGATAACTGCAGCATCATGTCAATAAACTCATCCAAAGGGAATACTAAACTAAGCAGACATTATAAAAGTTCTCACTGTAGTTGTGTTTTTCATAGTAATACCCAAGTACATCATTTTTCTCATGAAGAGGTATTTTATGGGATTTGTTTTGTATGTAAAAAATCTAATATCTTGAAATTAAAAGGACATTTGTGAGAAGCCACGAGTTTGCATGTCATTGCCAAAAGTCTTTCTGAATAACAATGACTTATTGCCATTTATAAATTTAACAGGAGATGCTCTCTTTGGACTACTAAAAGCTGATACAGATTTAAAAAGCACGTGGTCTAAGGAGCTAAACCTGCTTTCTATAACATATTTAGATTCTCCAAAGGCAATGCCGGACAAAGACTTTGTTTCAAGTTATAATGAATAATTTTTGGTCTTCACCACAAGGTGTGGCTTGAATGCTTCATAAACTGTTGCATAAACCAAATCTTTAAATTGATCATGTGAAAAAAGGAATGACTTTGTGCAAACATGTGTACATCCTCAGTCATGAGATTCTTGTGGCTCTGAAAGTTGTATTCTCCCACTTCATTGAGACTTCTTTAGCTGAGCACAGTATCAGTCTAATCAGCCTCCTGACAGAATTTATGTGATTTTTCTGTGACAAGTAATGTGGAAAAGCATTTGAAACATTTTTCTTTGCACATTGATAATCAGAGTGAATTTTCCTATTTATCTCAGGATTTATTTGCTTGAATTTAGAACACCTATAGGTGCAGGTGCTGAAGGCTGCACACTGACTTGGTAGCATCCAGTAGCTCATAATTATTTCCTCAGCAGTGTCACTCTGACTAGAAGTGACATAACTAGTGAGACCAATCTTGATTTTCAGTGTGTTTTTTTCACTTTGAAGAAACAGTCTGATGTATTTTTAAAACAGTTTAATAACACCCCAACCTCCACAGCCAATTTTCCCACACAAATACTTCAGAGAACATATAAAGAAAATATTTTATTTTAAATACAGAAAATTCTTTTCCCACTGTTATTTTCTAGATCTAATCATCAAGATGATCAGCACTAGGCATTACTTCCAGCACCAGCATAAACCCTTCAAGTTTTCATTAAAGTCCGTTCACAAAATTGTACTTAATTAATATATTCTGGTCAAATTGAAATACACTGAAACTTCACAGAATCATAGAATTTTTAGGCTTGGAATGGTCCTTAAAGATCCACTAGTGCCAACCCCCCTGCCATGGGCAGGAACACCTCCCTCTAGAGCTGGTTACCCAACCTGGCCTTGAACACTTCCAGGAATGGGACATCCACACCCTCCCTTCTTAGTTATCTT
This sequence comes from Turdus rufiventris, assembly GCA_013186435.1. Taxonomy (NCBI): domain Eukaryota; kingdom Metazoa; phylum Chordata; class Aves; order Passeriformes; family Turdidae; genus Turdus; species Turdus rufiventris. Next base: position 3,369,284 of record PYHW01010764.1, on the reverse strand, counting down.
GTCTTCTGCACCACACAGAGGGGAAATAAAACCAACCCAACCATACTTTCTGGACCCTGAGCCTGTATCTCAAAACATGAACCTGAAGCCTTGCCTGCTAATCTTTAATATTGTCACATCCAACACCTACTCAGAACTTTTAATTTCAAGATTGGTGTAATTAAAATATTGTGAACAGAGGTTGTTCCCTCCAGTTGCAAGCTCTTTGCTTGATAAGGTTTCTTATCATTTTTACTTGGCACCTACTATACTATCACATATAAAATCTACATGATTTTTAACACCCAATTAAGCACTGTTTAATTAGATGGTATTAGTCATAGTGGTCCTTCTAAAAATAAAAACGAAGTGAGGGATTTATCATAATAGCACTCCAATTAAGCCTCAGCCACTGCTATTCCCTATACCTCACTAGACTTGCTGGGAGACACCCCAATAAAGCAGCCAGTCTAATTAAGTGGAATAAGGTATATATTGTCTTATATGGTAATGAGAAGATTAAATATTGTCTCTCTGAACACAGGCTCTTCTGATGCACAGTGATTCACTAAGGCCATGCTCACTGAGGGCATGGCAGCACCAATCAGTTTTTCTATCTCATTGCAATGAGAAATGGTTCAGGTGTTTTCCTGCCATCTGGCTTCTGACATTATTCCCTAATAACAGTCATAACCTCGCGAGGCATGAATGGCGTTAAACCAAACAAATTTGTCCGAATTTAGACAAAGCATGAAAAATATATGAAAATGCAACAAAACTTAAGACTATCCAAAAATGAAACACATGCAGGGAATGATGAAACCATAGACCAAAATTTTTTTTTCAAACAACTGGAGAGTCTGTTATGAAAGAAAAAAAACTCTTGAAGAAACACCGGAAATTTTCATTAAGACGTATTGTGAAAGGACAAGGGGGAATGGCTTCACAATGACAGAGAAATGTTTAAGCTCAAAAAAGGGAAGGTGTTTTTAATTCCAAAAGCTTTATAAAATGTCCTTGGCTCTTTCTCTTAGATTACATTAACAATTTTTAAGAATCTAATATTAAATTTGAATATTAGGCTACTTTAAAGTGTAGAACTTACCTGGAAGTTTTAGAATTTTATATATATAGAAGTATCCCAATGTTAATATTTGCTTTCCACACACTGATTTTAAAACTTCATCTTTAACTTGCAGACTAGGGTTTCATTTTTACATTTGGCCAACTACTTGACAAAGTACTGAGATGAATTATCTATTTTTTACTATCTACACTTCTGCAGGTGTACAGTGCAAAATTCCTCTAAACTATAGAAAGAAGAGCATATAAATCATGTCAATTCCAGGATTAAATCCCAGGTTAAGTTCATCCTCAAAATATAACATGGCAGGTATTTAGAAGAAGTCAATTTTTTCATTAAGGACTTACCATGATCACTTTGTATAGTAGCATGGTGTTTAAAATCACAAGGGTGACACTAAAGTGCAGATAAAGTCCTTGTAGTAGCCACCATATCAAGAGTGAAAAATGCTGTTGATGCAGCATGGATGAGTGGATCTCTGGTTAAGATAACTTCTCACAATAGTTGATGCAAGGGGTTTGTGCTCGACCAGGAATCCCTCTGAGACTTTTCTGATTGAATGCATCCAGCTGCAAACAGGGCAGGCACATATCACACTGGTTTCTATACACTGAATTCAATTTTGGGGTTTTCTTCAGGTCATCCAAAGAACACAAGTGACAATCTCACATATATTCAAGGCAGCCTTTAGACAGCATAATAAAAACTGTAGCCAAGGAAATAGTGTTTGTATCTAGATTTGAACTGGATCCAAATAATGCCATCCATTCAGAATAGGACCACATCAATTCCTATATAGGCACCCAATTATTTTATGAAAAAGTGTCAGTGTAGCTACATTTCCACACTTTCTGAATAGCTGTTCCTTCACACTTCTGTGGCATAGAAACTGTGCCCAAAACCTCATATCAAAGAACTGAACTTCTACAAGTTAAATTTTCTCACATTGAGCTATCTGAAGAGTTTACACTTTACTAAGGAAGAATGATTATCTTGTATTTTACAAAAGCATCTTAAATTAGAGCTTGAAAAAACAGAAAATAAAGTGAAGCTAATTTTATAGATCTAAAATGCAAAAATAATACAGAACAACTCAGAATAAAAGAGAGCGAGAACAGTATTACTTTCTGACTACATTTGTTTTCACCAAAATAATTTTCCTACTTCAATTACTGATAAACTTTTGAGGTGTTAAAAGTAGTTTGCAAGCTGCAATCATCAATCTATATCAGTATCTCTACTCCACTTGTTATTTAAAGTGGTTTAACAGACCAACAGATTAATGTATACAGCTGGAATCTTTGATTCTAACAAAACTGATGCTTCTCAGATATGGAAAGAAGAAAGTGAAATTAATGTACTCTATGTTTTTTACCCAAAATCCTTTTTCTGAGAAATAAGAAAATCCATACTTTAAATGAAAACTCCTATTTGCTTTTTGAAACAATCTATCTCCTTGTTCAAGTTGAGCTCTTTATCCATAGGGATAAGTTCATTTTGGAAATGAAGGACATGAGGCAAAAGGATTTTATTTAATAGCAGTTCAGTATTGATTTTTATAATGATCTCATGTGAATTTCAGGAAAATACATCCAAGAACAATTTTTCTTCACATAAAAATAATTTGCGCTAAGCCTGTGTTCCTATTATTGTAAGCAATAATTTTGTGCTATTTGCAAGAAAAAAAACCAGGGAATAGATCTGCTTTATTACTTATCTTGAGAAATGGAAGAGTATCTGTGACCTTTAAAATTGTACATTCAAGATGTAAACATATTTGAAAACCAGCTAGGATTAAAGTGGACATAAAGTGTGGCTACTGAGGTACCAGTAACATCAAATATAAAGCCCCAAACCTCAAACTAAATTGCATAGAATTGCTGAAGGGTTATCAGTATATGCCTTGTTTTCATAAGTCCATTTGCAGAATTATAATTTTATAATTTTCACTTATAGTAATGATGTTCAAACCCTGTGATCTGTTGTTATACAATGGAAATTGAGCAAACATGTAATTCATAATTGTTTTTTAAGCGATTTTTTTAAACTTATATTAGCACATATCTCATTGGCAAGGTACTGCAGAAAAAAATGTGGCAATTATTGCATCAGTATATGTAAAAATAGATTGCAAAAATAGATTCACCCCCCTTGTTTCAGGGGAGAGGGAAAGTTAGAGTACACATATTTGAATCGGGATGCAATTACTGTTAGATTTACAATTTACTGTTAGAATCACTGTTATTAACTACAAATAGAGATTGCAAAAAGAGAACTGATTTTGCATCATTTTTCTAGTATATATAATCAAAATTACTTCTTTAGTTATATTTATTAGCTATGTCTTCTTCTGAACCCTTGTGTTTCAGACAGTTGGCTAGAAAGATTTCAGTAAAAATTTAAGAATCCAGACATAAATATGTTAAGGGCATGACTATAAACTAAAAAGGTTGATAAGCTATTCATTAGGCAGTGACTGATTGAAAGAAAAATAAAATAGAAAACACATCCATTTAGTAGTTAGCCTGGCTTTGAAAAAATTGATTTGCATGAGAAACATTGCTATTCCAGTCTTTTATTTTTTCCCCCGAAGAAATGGTGGTTTGCTGAGGTGCAATTTGCACTCAAAATATGAAAATGAATATTTTTGTTTTCTTTGAGAACTGAATTTGGAGCAGGAAATGGTGAAATTATTTATGAACACAAGTCTATTATAACTCTGCTCTCATTAGGAATTCTTAACAGACAAATAATGTAGGAAAGGTTAATTAATTCATCTTTTATTCTGTACGTCAAAATCCAATTTCTACACAAGCAGATATATTTCATCAAAACATTGCTTAGTAACTTTCAAATGGCACAACTGAATTTCTTCTGTATAATTAATTTTCTTTTTTAGCATGAGCACAAAAACTAAAGTTATAAGATGCTTGCAGGTGTACAATTTTGGGCACCACAGTATAAGACAGATATAAAGCTATTAAAGAGTATCCAAATGAGGGCAGCACATGGAAGGATTCCTGTTCAGGACCAGGAGTTGGGATTTGATGATCAATGGGAGTCCCTTCCAACTCAGGATATTCTATGATTCTGTGTTAAAAGAATTAGAGAGCCCTGTAAAATTAGACCCAAGTTTTGTATATCCTGTAAGCACCCCTGTCTGGGCATGTGCTCTAGACTTTATTGACTGCATCTTTGAGAGTGAAGTGAGAGAATTTTACACCAATCAGTAACAAAGGTACATATGAATAGAGCTACTCAGCCCTCCACCTAAACCCAAAGAAATAATGTAATAGTGGCTTGAGAATGGGAAAACTTAGGGTAAGCTCCATTGTAACTACTGGGTTCTATCAAAGGGCTAAATGCTTCTTGTCCCTCATAGGGACACTTGTTGGCTAAAAAATGTGGTCAATGTGCTGAATAATTTTATTTGGGATTACAGTTTGTCTGTTTCTTGGGGTTTTTTGCAGTCAGGTACCATCACTGGCCTTAGCCTGTGACAGTTTTACATTAATAAAGGGTGTTATTCCATAGGATGATAGTATGAGTCCTTCCTAGGGGCTGGCAGTGGGGAACATAGACAAAGAGGAAAATCTACAGAGGGGTCACAGAGTGGGAACACCCCCACAGGGGTCTGTCTCCCTTATGTTGTGAGGTGTGTGTCCTTAAAAGTCAGTCAAACTACCCTCCAATCCAGCAGGATTGCTCAGGGAAGGGTCCCCACAACCAGACACTGGCAGACTGCTCAGACTCAGCTCAGACAAGGGACTCAGCTTTCCTGGGGCACTGACAGACAAACCGAGGGCTGGGGAAATCCCCCCTTTTCACAAGCCCACACTACTTCATTGTGCCTGAGTGCTAGGCTGGCTTTGAGAAATCACCTTCACCCCATTTATATTCCTGGCATGTTCCTCAGACCTGCCTGAATGTACCCTGTGTCCATAACAAACTGCAATCTATGGTTTCAGGGGTTTTTCTTTACAGTATTACATCTCCTCACATATCCTTATTCCATTGTGAAATAGCTTGCTCTCCCAGTTAATTATTGCAGCTACACTTACCCACATGTTACCCAGATCAAGGCCAGTTTCCACTTTTTAGGTGCCAAGTCCCCCCCATCCTATATTTCCATTGCTTTTAATGTTCTCAAGTGTAGAGTTACCTTTGAGACAGAAAAGGTTCAATATAGAGTTTCATTCACAAGTTGCATGCCTGGGGTTTTTCTGCTTGGTTTTGTTTATCTGGTTTTGATTTGGGGATTTTTTTAATCTATATGATGTTTGCAGAGGGTTTTCATACAAAATCCTCCGATGCAGCTTGTAGGATGACCTGCACATTAAATCCAGGAATTTGGAGGCTGCAGTCACACATACCAGCTCCTGATCAGAGAAATAAAACACACACAGTTCCAGTGTTTAATTCCTGCACAGGCTGCTGGAATTGTGAGCAGCCAAAAAACCACAAAAACCAAATTGACAACTGAAATCCACAAATCCACACATACAATAGGAAAGCATCTGACTAACACAAAGGAGATTTTGATGTGTTTTGCACCTTCACAGAATTTCAATAATTGATAAAAGCATACCTACCATCCATTCTGATAAAATTAAATACAATAACTAAATAATACAATAATACAATTAATAAAATGTCATGTAGAATGGATATTTTGCTATAAAAAATAAAGTCAGTGATAGAAGCATATACAGATCTAATGAATAAATATATTAAAAATAAGTCCTTGTTTCAAAAAGTCCAACTTAAACTCATGGTAAAAGTAAGTTTCTGATAATTAAAAAAAAATATGTTATGTTTGCCTTCCTTACCAAAAATTAAGCAAGTTTCTATACTTTATCATAAAAAAAAAAAAAAAAAAAAATTAAAAGAACCACTGGTCTTGAAATGTGGAGGTTGGTATTATCAGGAACAGGGAAAGTCAGGGACTCCAGTTATTGAAAGATCAACACACAAGTTCAAAATTCATCTCCTGTTGGGTGGTCTGCTGGGTTTCAGTCTTTGATTGGTGTTTTATCTCACAACTCACACAACTCACATAGATTTAAATTTTGAGAGAGGTTTGCTATAAATATTGCCTATAATTATACTGTGTTTTCTGGTAGTTTTACAGGAATCGGAACCCTTGTCTAAATAAAGTTTTTTCTTTTTTTTTCAGGTTCTTTATCACTTCAGGAGTAATAATGTCCAGTCACTAAAGTAGTTACTCCCAGGGCTTTTCCCTCCCATAGTTGTTTTCCTCAAAGAAACCATCCTGAATATGGATTAATATCACAAGAAGAATAATTACTATAAAAAATTGTAAAATCATGAGGAATATTACAAGCAGTAAGATATTTGAATAGGTTCAACTAAAAAAATTCCTCCTAGAAAAGCAAAGATGGTGGCCATCTTACCACACGTGATGTTACTAGGGGAGTTTGTCATGTTTCAGCTAAAAATGCAAAGGCTGAAGATGTATGTGATGCATTCTCCAATTACAAAGCAAAATCCCAAAGTCACTGGTGGGAATAAAGTTAGAGGCACTGCTGGCACAAGGACAAATGTCAGTATAATTACTCCCAATACCAAAAGTTGGAGTGAGAATATCCACTGTGTGAACACAATTCAAACTCAGATTCATCACGACTTGGTTTAACATTGATTACATGACACAGCTGCTTTGACAACAAAGATGTAAAACCCCAGACTCCTTCCAAACCTGTATTTCTATGGGGCAAGAGAGAGTAAAACAATGGCGAGGAAAAATGGAGAAAAAAGATTATTGCAGAAAGCATTACCACTTGGAAGAATAAGTTCTTAACTAATGTGGTATTTTGGACGGTTTTAAAGAAATAAATCCACTTGGAATTTTCACTTGAACTCCTAGTGTTCTAAACACACTCCTTGGTATGCTGACTGTCCAACTCCAATCTACAAACTTTATTCCCCCTTTGACTTTAAAGAGGCCACTGGTGTGAAACTGCAATTTACATGTTAATAGAGGTCTGCTTCGAGCAATGTGTGACCTCGAACAACCAGTCAAGTTAACGACTATATTTCAAAATATTCCTACAAAAATTTAATGAAAAAGATATTAATGCCTTCAGAGGTAAAGGGGAAAAAAAAGCTGCCATGCAAGGGAAAGCAGAATAAAAAACCCTCCTCTTTATACAGTGTTCTTGTATATTCTTTGTTTTAAGCTCGACAAAACCAGAGAACAGTGGAAGAAAAAGAAGAAAACAGCAACTGAATATCAGTCTATATAAGCAGTTTGTCACAGTGAACGCTAATCATTATTTCAGGCTGATTGCCTTTTTAGGAAATGCAATTTTAATATATGCAATAGATGAAACATAATCAGGTTACTGAGGGATTTTAATGCTGGTTATTCAAGGCTGATGGTCATGCTCTGATTATATCCCCCTCTATGGAGGGCTGAGCTACCAACCTGATTGTTACAGCTAAATAAATTAATGATTGGAGTCTTTAAAGTTTTCTGAAAGACTTCTCTCTTCTTCAAAAGTTATTGAACATCCAAATTGCTACATTAAAATAAAAATATTTGTTGCTCTATGAAACTGAAAATAGGTTACCATTTCAAAACTGACCCTGTACCCATTTAGCTGCTGTAAGTAGTCAAATATATATTTGCTTATGCTGATTGGATGTAGACAAGTTTGTGGGGATGACTATACAACAAGGAGCAGAATCCAACTTTAATGGACTAAACACAGCCCTCCACTCTCCATCCCTATTTGTGCCATGTGGGGTGGCAGAAGAGATGGAAGAATACTGGGAAAGATGCAGGAGGAGTTTTGATTTGCCTTTGTTCCTTCTTCAAAGGTGGTTTTAATTAATATTCACTACATTGAAGTTGTGCCAGTGATGGTTGTTGGTATGTGATCTCCCCATTTTTGTCTCAATCCGTAAGCTTTTCCTTCTTATTTTCTTCCCCATCATTTTGAGGGGAAGGAGTCAGGAGATCTTTGCAGCTCTCAAGCCCCCACAATGACTAACTGTGACTCACAGCACAACTGTGCATCTGTGCTAGGTTTCTGATTCTTTTTACTATCTCTAATTTTCATGGAGACTACAAAATTCAGGATCAAAACACAAAACAATTATATTTGATCTTATAAGTGATGGTCCAGTGAGGAGAAAAATCACTACTTTTTTATTGCTTACTGTACAAAAATGTCATAAACTAAATTGTTATACAACTTTGTCAGTGCTTTAATCAGTCTCTATTTGCATCAGAATTAGTGGAGGAGAGTTTTAAATACCTTCCTTTCGCTGGCTACAAATGTCACTTCCAAAAATCTTTGTGAATGTTTTTCAGACATGGAATAAATATCTTGTATACACACAGACATCACTCTTGCATCATATCAGAGAAATTAAATGTGTTAAGAGTAATGAATAATTTTACAAACCTGGGTCACCAGCTTCTTTCAAGCTCAGACAGATGTGGCTCAAAAGTAGCCACAATTTAAAGGCAGCCCAAACATGTCTAAATATCTTGGTATATCAGAATCAGTTGATGATTATGATTTCTTGTTTGGATTTTTTGTTTGTTCATTGGTTTTGAACTCAAATGTTGATTTTTTTTTTTTTAATTAAGTGATTTCAGAAGTGAACATCAATCATACCATTTTTGTGTGTATTAAACAAACTACATATTCAGAACTCATCTGAAGAATTATGCTGTTGTAAAGTTAAGTGTTGCAGACTATTTGTACCTAGTTATTACAATCTATCTACCATTGTAATTGTGCCAGTTGCCCTTGTTTTCAAGGCTGGCTTCATTGTGGCAGAAAAGGCCTCCTCTCTGGAAATGCTGATCTGCAAATAATGAAGACATCCCTGTGTTATCAACACTCCATTTTTGAGCACAGATCCAAAACATACCCCCACAGTAGCCACTGTGAAGTAAATTAACTCTACCCCAGGAAAAACCAACACATGACACAAATATCTTTGAAAATAAAAGTACAGATATCTTAAAATTTCTTACAGCTGTTACCAAACTGACCATTATAATATATTTATCACATAGGAAAATTAGATTAATTCTTTGGTCTGCATAGTAAAGTCTAACATCACTGCACCATTTTATGTTGCTTATTTTTAGAATATGTCATCTCTTCTCCAAAAAAAGGAGAAAAAAAGTTTAGAAACCCTTTCTTATCCCCTGGGATGGGGAATGATGTGGGAGGAGGAAAGACTATTTCAATTGGAAGGGATGCACAATGATCGCCTATTCCAACTGCCTGATCACTGCAAGTGCGGCCAAAAATTCAAGGACATCATGCAAGGCATTGTCCAAATGAACACAGACAGGTCTGGGTCATGGCCCCCCTCTCCAGGAAGTCTGTAAAAAAAAAATGCTCCTCCGACTGATCCTCCCTAGGCACACCTTTGAACCATTATTGGGCTGATCTCTTTTATTGCTTTCACATTTCAATGTAAGTTGCGTCCAGAAAAACCTTTTTATGCCCCTGATTGTTTCAAGCACAGCAGTTATGTAGCCCAAGAGAGAAAATGAAACTCATTGCTTCATCACAAACAGCATGCAGGATCTGAAACAAAATAATTAATTTTAATTATTCTGTAATACCAAACACTGTCTATGATAATTTGATATCCCCATAGAATCAAACTAAAACCTCTGTTGCTGCACTTAACCTTAAAGATGGAATTATGAAAGTGTTAAAAAGCAGATAGGAGGGATAACTAAAATTTAATCCTTTTAGGCATGCGGAGAACATTGCAGAGCACCCCACTCTCAGTGAGGCCTGAGTGCATATTTCTTATTAAGACAGAATAAGTAATTGATGTGATTAAGTAGGATAGTAAGGGGAACTATTAGTAAGAAACAGTATATTCCAGAAATAGGAAATTGCACTTAGACAAAGAAAATAGAATCAAATTCTGAGGGGATAAACAAACAAACAAACAAACAAACAAACAAATAGAGTGGATATACACTGTTTCCAAATCTACCTGGATTAAAAATATTGCAATCTGTATGTGTAGTCAGCTGATGACCAGTATAATATGAGCTTTCAAAAAGGGAAAACTACTGAACAAATGTAGTAATTTTTTAAACATTTGGTGTTCATGTAGTAGAAAAATCCACAGATCCTTGCTGGAACAGCCTGTGGGAGGCTCAGCAGGTCTGCCTGAAGCTGCAGTGAATCAGGTTAGAAAGTGAAGTTTTATTTGAAGGATCTTTAACATTGTACTGTAGCACACTTTTGTGTGAAGTGACAAAGGCTGCACACAAAAAAAAAAAAAGGAAAAAAAAAATGTTCCAGGTACAATCTAGGTAACTTGAAGTAAATAAACCAAATGTCTATGAAAATGAAAGATGTATCAATTAAAATCTTGGGTAAAAAGAAGTCAGTACATGCAGGATTTTTGGGAAAATCCTCTTTAATTTCTTCACAAGGTTTGAAACCCAGTAGACTTACTTTTCAAGAGGATTTCCCTAAAATAATGTAAAAGCTTTAAAGAAATCAAGTAATCAGGGGACAAGAAAAATGTTTTGATACAGCTAAATAATTGTTTTAAATAAAATGAGAAACTGATAATAATACATACTCATTTATCAAAGTAAAACAAAACATGTAGAAGGGTTAAGAAGAACGAAAGATTTCTAATCATATCAAGTTACTGATAAAAATGAAGATGAAAGAAAGAAAAAGAAATTTAAATCCTAAGTGCAAGTAAAACAAATAATAAAATTTGTCATAGACATAAACATAAATGAAAGGTGCATAAGTAATAATTGCAAAGATACATAATTCATGGAAGATGTAGCACCATCCTGGGACTGTGATATTCTATGAAAACTTGATCTCAAAACTCATTAGCTGACAAAGCTAAATTGACTGTTAGAAGTTAGCAAGAAACAATAAAAACACCCATGAAAACAACATTACACTACCATGTAAGTCTATGGTTCATTTTTCTTTGAAACACTGATTACCCTGACTTAAGGTGGATTAATAAATTGGGGAAAAAATTGCTTGGAAACACTTAATCAGAAAACAGAGCTTAGTATGGTATGAGAGATGTGTATAATTCATGAGCTCAGATTATTTGTCTCATCTTCCAACACAGGCACTAGAAGAAAGGATGAAAGAAGTGGGAACAAGGCTGAGCACAGTAAGATAAGACAGCTTTTCACACAGAAGCACACCTGTGTAACCCCTGCTGGGTAGTGTGGATCCTGACAGTTCACACAGATTCATGGAAGACTGGACAAGCATTCAATGTTTTTAAGTAGATAAAGCACAGCAGGTTCAGGAAACCCCCAAGGCTAAAACACTGGCCAGCAGAGCTTGCTGGGTGCAGGATGATTTCTCAACATCACTTGATCTATTTTCTCTCTTCCTTACACACCTGCATGCAGCTGCTGCAGGAGGAAGGTTTCTGTGTGAAACAGACCCTTCCTTGGCCTGAGCCGCTTTGGCCTCTACAACCCCTGGTAGCAAGCAGGGTGGGGGTGGCATCCCCATAATTCTTGTTGCACCTTTTTAGCCAGGAGGTTAAATCACTCAAACAGGATTTGATTAAGGTAATTAATAAATTATATAGGTGAGAGTAAAGAGGATGAGGCCAAGGAAGGTGCTTTTGCACTCTCACCTCAGCTTCTCAGAAGCCCTGTGATTCTTTAAAAATTTCACAGTCACTACTGGGAAGGGAAGATGATAGTACTCCTTAGTTTTTTTTTAAATATTCTCCTGCTATTGCTTTTTTATATGCCTGGCCACCTCAGGGACCAATTAGACAAAAATCTCTTGAGCAAAGTCCCAGTGCAACTTTTCCTCATGGTATGACATTCCCAGAATTTCAACATGGACCAGACACACTTGGTGCTTTTGAAGCGCTATAGAAAAGTAAGGAAATATATTAAATAATGTATTATAGACAGAACTTCTGAATCTCCTCTGTGCTAGAAGGCAGGAAAGAGCCAAATGAAAAGAAGAAAGAAATCCCACAATGCTTTGTCCTCAACTTTGTACATTTGCTGTAGGAATTCTTATTTTCCCTTGCAACTGTTCTCCCGCATGAAGGTCCTTCTACCATATGTCAGCCCAACTACCAGGAATAAACTTTTTTTCTTAAAGATTTCACTTGACACAACCTTAATCCATTAATTAGAATGTTTTTGAAAAGGGAAAATTTTGAACTGAATGATTAACATATTAAACTCCTATAGAGTTTGGGTTTACTTTAGACTTAATCTGAGGAGAAAACAATGGAAAAAAATCTTGTGAACATATTCTGATTATATTTCACATATATCTGTAGACTGCACATTCGTGAAGAGAATAGAATACATCTAGCTCAAATAGCTTTTGGGGAATTATAATGAATACTTATTTCTAATTTTGTCTTCATATCACTAGCAAGAAATAATTTATGATACCAAGAGAAAATATTTGCTGCTCAAAGGCTTTTAGGAAAGGGAATCAGCCAGTTATATTAGATTAACTTGTTAAGTTAAATTGTCATATACACATTTTCATGCAAGGCAGCTCTCAGCTGTTTTACTGAATACAATTGACATTCTTAAATAGATACACACAGACCCTGATTGCAGATATAAACTCCATTCATGTTGCTATTGCTGCCACTGCTGGAACAATCAGTACATCTTATTTTCAGCCATTTCTTCCCCAATTCCTCCACATAGAAGCAAGCTTTTAAATGCTTTTTTGCACTAAAATTCTTTACAACTGCCTGATAAGAGGCCTTTGAATCCTTTCCTTGTGGCTGGACATCCACATGTGCTGAGACTCAGGGTACTCTTCCTTCCTCCAGAATAGCTGTTGGACATCAGTTTCATGATAAAAATTAACTAATCCAGGAAAGGTGGAGTTCAATAAAGTTTAAGTGGGAACAGGGATTGTAATTGCTTTAGTTACTGCTGAAGGAAACATTCAACTGGAATTTTTAAAGCGCTACCCCTAATAGACTCACACAAGTATTTCCTGTGAAACAGAAAAATCGTATAATTTCAGTGTATATTAAATATTAATGCTTGTTTGTCTTTCATCTTAATACCCCTTAGAAATAATTCAACAGATTTTGTACAAGATTTCAAAACAGCTTAAAATACAATCTCTTTTATTTTTTTATGCATTTCTATTAGTGGAGTTATTGATACAAATAGCTATAGAATTTATCCTTATTTCTTGCTTTCTTCTAAAGAATCTCTGCCAGTAGCAGTATATTTTGTACTTAACTGTATTTTACTAAAATGTTAATAATTATGCATTTTTAAAAGACATACACACAGGATTTCCTAATTTCCTTTCCTCTATCCCACTTTTCCTCCTTTCATGCCATGAGAAAGTGCTGAGTAGCAGACACTAGCCAAACAAGACCATATATGTGTATGTCCAGTCCATTAGAACATGCTACTACTTGGTCTACTTATCTGTGATGTTCATATTCTGTGCCTAGCAGATTTTTCAAGCAGCAGCAGCAGTTTTTCAAAAAATTCTTTTGCTTTTCTGCATAATTTTTATTGGCATAGTCAGCATCTGACCAATGGGGAAAAACAAAAAAGGAGAATAATCTGTTACACCCCCCAAAAATTATATTGGAAGGGTTTTAATTATTTATTTATTATGGTTTTATTAAGGTGACTAAAAAATGGTTGACTGGTTTTTTTTGCTTTTTTTTTTGTTTTTTTTTAATCTCTGCCAAAACTAACATATTGAAAGCAACAATAAAAATTATGGATTTTTTTTTAATCGCAAAATTTACCCAAAGGAGGGTATGAATTTCATAGTACTTACATATTCACCTTACATTGGATAGCTGTGTTCAGAGATAGTCACAGGTTTACAAGTGTTGTGGTATTTAGCGTAGCTGAGGTTGAATTTCAAGTCTATATTAAAACTGAAATAGAAAAAAAAAGAAAAAAAAAAAAAAACAAAAAACAACTACCAAAAAAGGAAAAAGTCATTCAATGTGTTCTTGCACACATTTTGCACAGTTCTAAAAGCCTGAGTCTACTGGGAAAACGGGCATTTCCATAGAAACACTAAAGGAATGAAACCACCACATAAGAGCCCCCAGCAGGACAAGTGTAGCAGAGATGTGTTGGCTGTGAATCTTAATAGACACGAAGTCTATTGGCCCTGAACTGTTGCCTACTTTTCTACAGCAGCTTTCTAATTTGAAGGACTAATGCCTGCTACTCCTCTATGTTAAAATTACTGCACCAGACGAGATATTAAGAGGGGTTTTAAAGAGAGAACATTGCATAGTTTTTATCTATTAACCTTTCAAAGAGAAGAGTGTCATAGGAAAGATCCATAATTGAAGTCAAAGGGTCAGTACCTCTTCTAAGTGTAAATATAAAAAAGTGCCACTGGCTGCTATTTCATCTGGGCATTTTAAATCAGCTGAACACCCAAACTGCCTTTTCTTTTCCCTACATTCTGTTTTCTTTCCATTTTTACTACCACTGTTACAGCAGCTCCTCTTGGCACCACTTCATGTGCAGAGAGTGGTGCTATTATAGATGCCTCTTTAGAACTGGCCTAGGAATATCATTCTTTCATCTGAAGTATGTCACATGAAGATTTTTTTCCATTAAATCAAGAAATAATACAGCTTACAAAAGAAGTTTAGCTCAAGCTTTGAATCCAATTTGAGTAGACAATGATTGTCTAAAGAAAAATAATTATGATGAATTATATGAAGAAATCAAAAATATACTATGTCATTTTAACAAAATAAAAAGAAACCACACTTTTCTTACTAGTAGAATAGAAAAAAAACCCAAACCCCCCAAACAAAACCAAATATTTGAAGGTATGTATTACACTGCAACTACTTTTAATTTATTTGTTCAATGAATGTTTTATTGTCAATAGTTTAAAACTAGGGAGAAAAAAGTATTTTAAAAATAATAATATTAATAACAGCAACAATAATTATAACAGTAACAGTGCCTAGTTTCCTAACTCTTGCTAGTGCTTTCTACACTTTCAGAGTTGATATATCCTCTTAGCTACATGAAAGTAAGATAACAAGCAAAAGGATTTCTGGAGCCTTTCTGGATTGACAGATACAGGTATTTACCATAGCTCCACAACTTTTTCTTTTACTTCTTTGCTCTTTGTTTTTCATCTTAGAATTTGAAGAGATGTGATTTTTGCATTCAGTTTTGCTATATAATTTGTTATCAAGCTGCAGCTTAGGAGGGGACCTGGGAAAACTTCTACAATGTGGAGTTACCTTCCATGGTAAATGATGTTAATATTTGGTTTGGATTACATCTCTAAGCATTCTTAGTTACTTTGTATTTACAATACCTTGTGAAGTAAAGCAGCAAACTGCCAAGCAGCTTTGCTATTGTCCTGGTAACATGTTTTATCCATATGATGTGTAGACTTTGGTTACCATCAACATTCAGTCAATTGCCCCTTGAAGATACACCAGGAATTCCTGAGATTTGCAACTTCTCACTAAATCTTGAATTTATGTTTCTTCTCTATGTGATGATGGTGCATCATCATTTTCCCAAGGATAACTACTCATTAAAAAAAAAGCAGGCCAGTGCCCAGAATGCACATTTCCTCTCTGTTTGCTATTTCCAATAAAATTGATGACACACCTTGTACAGCAAGCAGCCTTTTTTTTTTTTTTTTTAATGGTAGTAATATGAAATGATTCAGTATTGAAGCACCTGTAATGTCAATCATCTTTATATGACTATTATGTAAAGAGAATCTCATGATAAGGACTTGGCTGAGGAACTAAAAATGGTGCTCAAACTAAAAAGGTGTTTGGAATCTATTTAATGGTTGCAAATGTAAGACTTCTAGGTTTTTAGGAGGTTGGAGGGGCTGACTTATGGAAAAAGGCAACTAAGCATATATAAATGTTAAAAGTTAAATAAGATTCAAAGAACATTCAGCAAGGAGTCTAAGATGAAAATACTGAGAAGGAAGGAAGTAATACAGAAACCCACAAGAATTATTAGGAGTAATAAGAAACTTAAAAAATCACAAACTTTGAAAAGGAAAATTCAATAAATATTAAAACTGACCAACAGCTATTAAACCACTGGATAATTTTTCTCAAGCAACTCGCAGAAAACCCATTCAATTGCTATTAAAAAAAAAGAAAAAATGTGATGCATGGTATATGACATGGCAAAATTTGGCATTGAAAAAATTAGACTAGCTTTACTAGCTAGTAAAATTACTAGCGTAATTTTTCATCTTTAGCACTGATATAGAACTAATTCTATTCTGTTGCACTCCAAACATCCTTTTGAAAAGTAGGAAGAATACGGAAGATTTAATT
The DNA here is from genome assembly GCA_013186435.1 of Turdus rufiventris. NCBI lineage: Eukaryota > Metazoa > Chordata > Aves > Passeriformes > Turdidae > Turdus > Turdus rufiventris. The sequence goes on along the minus strand of PYHW01010764.1, from coordinate 3,352,882 downwards.
ATATGAAATCTGTGCAATGATATTCATTTAAGAGTTCTAAATAATTTTAACTACTGCTACAGTTTTGGCTTTCCCTCACTTGTTCTATGTGGAAAAGCATTTTAAAATTTCACCTCTGAGCTTCTTTATTGTTTTATTGGAAGTAGATACTCCTCTACACTTCTCTGAAGCATTATACGTTACAGCAGCTAGAAATCAAATGTTTTTGTGCAGCAGTGCCACTGAACTCTTTCAGCTGTTTGTTTAGAGGGCTTTGCTCACCTTCTGGAGATAAATGAATTTGCCAGGAGGGCAGGGCCAGGAGGGAATTTTCCTTTCACTGAGGATGGATGCAATTGCTCTTTTGTTCTGCTTCTTTGTTTTGTCTCTTTGTCTTACTTGCACTTCTGTAAAATGCACCTTCCTAACCAATACAGAGGAATTTCAGTTGCCTTTTGGGTCCTGGCAAAGAATAGCTCTTCCTTGATTGTTCCTGCTCTCAACCACTGGCACACTGAGTTTGTGCTGTTTTGTTTTGTGAGGTGTTACAAATGGGGTACTAAATGGTTTTCTGTACTGCACAGAGACTCTTCTCTGCTCATGCTTTAGCTTCCTTTAGACCTTCTGGGAAAAGCAGAGGGCCAAAGATGAGATTGTCTCCTGTGTTCTATTCCTGTCTCCTTAAAACACAGCAACAAATTGCAGCAGCACTGTGAACTGCCTGTAGTTAGCAAAGTTACCCAAGCAGACTGCTTTGGATTTCTGCTCATTCTGACAGTTAATTTCTCCCAAAAGAGTGAAATGCCTGGGAAGTGAAAGGTTGTGTACACAATGAGCTAAAGGATGTACACATAATATCCTGGATTATTTTAGGCTTCAGTGGACTTTGAGTTAGCACTGATTTTGTGTATAACCCTTGAGTTGATGAAAACATTTGCTTCTTAACTCTGACATGGGTAAGCAGGCAGATATATTGCCTAACTTGCTATTTCATTCCCCATAGCAATGTCCAGAGAAAGAAGTTCTGCATAAAGAATTGCAAACTTTAAAAGAATAAAGCAGCATATCCACAGATTTGGCAGAATGCAGATACTGATCACATCAAAATGGGGTCAGACATTAAGAAACAGTCCGAACAAGAGAACTGGACTCTAATGTGTACCCAGGGTCACAGCAGTATGCTGTTTGCATGTATGCCTTCGGAGATATTTATTTATTAATTAATTTATTTATTCATTCATCATTCATTCATTCATTCATTTATATATCCCTATATCCTGAAAAGTGTGTTCGTGCTAAGACAGTACAAGCTCTTAAAAATTCTTGCATCAAGAGCTCACAATAAAGAGATAAAGGACAGAAAACTAAGTAATGACCACCATGATGAAAGTCTAGGAGCAAGAATCAGAGAAAATTGTGCTGGTTTATGTTGATTTATTTTTTCCTCCAGGAGTAGTTAGATATAATCTTGTAATCTGCATATTTGACTTACACATTTTTAACACTGGAAATGTGCAAAATGTACAAAATTTAGCATTTAAATTGTGTGTGGGAGATCAACATTGGAATCTGCTACATTAGTCAGAAATAAAACATCTTGAATAGAGGGAGGGAGTTCTTGCATCCCAGATGGGTTGAAGATTCTAGTGTCTGATCAATTATTTCTGTTGATAGCATAGGTGTAACACACTACAATCAAGACAAAAGCAACAAACTTTTTCAGGGTCAAGGAAACTGCTGGTCCTTATTAGTTTTAACACTTCCTGAATGTATTTCTGGAGAATAAATTTCACTTCACTTTGGATTTCTTTTTTCATGTATCACAGTTCCTTCCTCCGCTCATATTTTACATTACATTTTTCATGCAATTATAAGAAGATAACTTGATGTACCATTTTTTGACATATCTCACTGAGCTGTGCACTTTAAAAACTTCTTCAGCTTAGAGTAGAGCAAAGATAAAAAAAGAGTAAGTCAGATGCCAAAGTCTTTGCTCATGTACTAAAATAAAATTAATTTGAGTTATATCTAATACTTGGGCATATGTCATTAGTTTATTTGGCTGCAATATCTCCTTTGTGCATTGCTTTTTTTCATACAGAACATTTTGTCACGTACATATTTGGTCTTCAAAGATGAGGAGTTCTTTTTGTTTGAAAATTCTTATAAACATATATTTTCTCCTCCTCCTCATATCTGTTATGAAAAGAAAGAAAACAAAAGCTCATCTCTTTTTTTTTGAAAATAAATGTGAAACATAGGGGGGGAAAAAAAAACCCTCATCAATAAAATACAAAGAAGACATTATGAAATGATGCAAATGACCTGTCAGATGTTATGTTCAATGGCACTTAGGCTACCAGAGGCTCCAGGAAAGCATGTGGGATCAGCGTAGGGTGTGCTGGGAATTGGGATTTGTGAAAGGTTATGTGTGTATAAAGGTGGGAAGGGCTGAAGCACGTGCTTTGGAAATGAAAGCAACGGGTGAAACAAATGGAATCTCATGCAGAGAGAGGAAGGAAGGTTGTTTCCTTGCACCCAGGGCTTGTCCTGCAGTGCAGCACTGCTGTCACTTCACCAGTGGGCTCACACAAGTTGGTGCTGATGCCAGATCCTGCACCTGGGATGGGAACTCCTGTTTGTGTGCACTGTAAGGTTGGTTGGGTATTAGAAAAAGCCACAGGGTGATTGGGCACTTGGAACAGGCTCACAGGGAAGTGGTCACAGCACCAAACCTGGCAGAGTTCAAGAAGCTCTAGAGCACACGATGTGTTTCTTGGAAATGGTAAGGAGCAGGGTCAGGAGCTGGACTTGATGATCCCCAAGTGTCCCTTCCAACTCAGAATATCCTGTGATTTTGTGAAAGGAATGCAGCAGCTCTTCCCTGCAGCTGCAGTGGGGGTAGAAAGTGGGGTTTTGTGGATGTGCAAGGAGGGATAGAAGATGCTTTATCCCATCTTCAGCTCTTCTGCACATCAAAACCATGTGCTGGAACTCCAGGGTCGTTGCCTTGTCATTTTAGAAGTGCCTATGGAGGATTTCTGTGCCATTTTCACAGGGACAGTGAAGTGTGACCCTCTAACTCCTTGTTCCCAGGTCTCAAGTTCAAAAATGATCTGACATTGTTTCTTTTCCCCTGCACATCAGTGTCAAAGGGTAGATGGGTATCACATTTGAGATGCATCACTTAGACTTGTGATAAAATGTCGGATTTCTTTCTTCTAGAAACTTTGTGTAACTGACCTTTATTCCACTCTCCTAAAATAGAGTTATGGAACACAGCAAAATGACTGTCATTTGTCAGAAAATTTATTTTATCTTAGATTCTGATTTATGTACAGCAACAGACTCAAAACAATTAACAGAAATCAGTGCTCAGTGACCAGCTCAATCAAAATATTTGAAGAAAAACTTCACTTTCCTGGTGGTTTTTGATATTTTGTTCTATAGATGTTTATCAATCTCTCTTCCTACGTTTATTTCTCAGCTGGTAACACATCAGCTTAGTAAAAGAGTTCTGTTTTGAATTTATTTCCACCATTATAAGCAATTACATTTTCTTTTAACTTTAGCTCTTTCTCATGTGAAAGAAAGTTGACACATCAATAATACATGTACAGTAATTTCACAACTACAAGGCGCACCCTTTTGACTAAAATTTTTCCCCAAACCCGGAAGTGCGCCTTATAGTCCGGTGCGCCTTATATGAAGTACAAAG
>PYHW01010764.1:3321668-3346041 GCA_013186435.1 Turdus rufiventris | reverse complement strand
CATATATATAACCACATCACCTCTGATCTCTATTTTTAACCTTTTGTGTAAGCAGTGTAAAATGGAAACACATCCAGCACTGCTGTGAACTCTACCATGGAACACAAGGGCCCGCCTCATACTGGGATCTGGGGAATTGACCTGAAGCAAATAATGTTTTGGCTGCCACTAGGATAAAAACAAAACAAAACCACAAAACAAAACAAAACAAAAAAACCCCCACAAAAACCCACAATCCTGACTACCACCTACCACCACCCCTTATAAATTAAAGAACAGCAACAAAACAAAAAAAAAACAAAACCAAAAAACAAACAAACAAAAAAAAAAAAAAAACAGCAACACACAAACCAAAATCTCATACCAGAGGATACATGGGTAATGGTAACACAGTATGCAATGTAATTTGAGGATAGTTGGGATTTTATGAAATACAGATATTTAGAATGAAAAAAAAATAACATAAAAATCTAGAGCATATTAATAGCCTTGTGGGAGGAAAACACCAATTCCACAGGAAGAAAAGCAGGTGACAACTACCTCATAAATAAGAGGACTGTTCAGTAGTCCCATCCATATCCCCTTGTCCTTCAAGATCAAGAATTGTTGTGTTGTTTTGAGACCAAGTGAAAAACAATGACCAGAACAACCAGATGAGAAAGTCTTTATGTCCTGATAATGGAAGTATTTTTTGTGATTATTCCAGCATCAGAAAAGAAAGAATTATATGGCTGAAATTCCCCTTCTGAATGATTGAAATTCCCCTTCTGAATGAGTGAATGCTATCTGACAACCAGCTCAGGAAGCATGAAGCCTAACTGGAACCAAGTCAAAGATTTTAAAGATATATTGTCAATACTAATGCTGCCTTTCGGCCAGGCTTTATTTCATCTTCAGTATAAGCTGCTTTACTAATTACTCTGGCCAGTCATTTATCTTCCTCATAGGAGACTGACGTGATGGCAGTCATCTGTAGTGCAAGTCAAGGAGAGGATTATAAAGAAGAGTATAAAGTGTTATTAGAACTTCACCTCCAGAATACAAGATCTGGCAGGGACCTAAAAATAATGCAAAATTAATCTGCAACTCTGTAAGTGGCTGAAACATGAAAACCTTAAATTTCAGTTAATATTTCAGTTTCTTTTTTGTATAAAATCTCTGGCAGGACATGAAATTCCAAGCAAAAAAACCCTACTCCCTTTAACTCCCAAGCCAACTCCCAAACCAAAAATCCATATAGTGCAGTTCTGTTGGGATGGGTCAACCCTTTTTGGCTGCCAGGTGCCCACCAAAATTCTATATCATCTACCTCCTCAGCAGGAGTGGGAGAGGAGATAGGATGAATCCAATTGTGGCTTGTGGCAGGGACAGGCTGATGGTTCACCTACAATCATTATCATGGGCAAAACACATTCAGCTTGGGAAAATTATTTTAGCATACAGTCCTTCATGACATTCTGCAAGTTCTTCACTTCTTCAGCATGGGTCATTTCCACAGAGTCCAGTCCTCCAGGAAGAACCTGTTCCAGTGTGCATCCTCCATGAGCACACAGGTCCCCCACAACCCTGCTCCAGCTTGGGCTCCTCTCTAGAGGCCACAGCTCCTGCCAGGACCTGGCTCCAGGTAGCTCTCCATGGCATTCAGGGCATATCCATGTCCTCCATATATATAAACTCTCCTGCAGTATTTTCTGGTACTCAGAATCAAATTTAAAATCACAGCTCACTTATGATGTCTTTAGTTTCTAAAAAGAAACAGCTTAAAATAATTTGCATGGAATCAATTGTACAACTATATTTGTTATTCCAGGGCAAAGGACTCATCACATCAGCAGAGTAAGGACAGCAACTTTCACAAACACAGCACCTAATTTGAAAGGCGTGGGTGAGCAATCTATAAATGTATTTTATATACATGAGAGTATTATTTATGCCTATTAAGTTGTACTACAGGAGAACTGGCTGATCTTGAAAGTAAGAGTATTAAAGGGACAGCAATCAGACTAGTGTAATTCAAAAGAAAGACAGTCAATTCAATAAACTACCAATCTAATCAGGCTTGCATCCATGTTAAGGGGAAAAACAGGGAAAAGTTGCCAACTGACAAAAATGCTATTGCCAAAGCATGTGTATGATGGAGTGACAGAAGAATGAACAATAAAATAATCAAAAGGTTAGCTATAAAATAAGATACAACAAGTTTTTTAAATGCATTAGAAAATGAAATCAAAAGGAAGAAAAATTCTCTTATTGAATAGGAAACGAGAACAAAAGGAGATTATGTGCAACAGAATAAATTCAATACTTTCTTTGATTTTTTATTATAAAAGAAAGAAAGAAAAAAAAAGGTAGTTTTGACCAGATACTTCACAAAATGAATTTTATCACAAGGATAAGTATGTCAGGGAGAATTTGAAAAAAAGTAGGGTGAAGAACATTTAGATAAATGAATTGATTATAAACTTATCTTTAAATGTTTTTGAAAAATCTATCCAAAGAGCTTAATAAAACTTCAGTGATTCTCTTCAAGAGATCACAGAAGACAGAAGAATTGAAAAAGGGGAAAAAATTAAATTCTGTACCAGCTGTTAAGAAGTGAGTGGGAAAGAATGCAAAAGAATTGCAGGTCATGGTGCCTACCTTTAGGAATTAGGACAGAAAGAATTATCAATCTATTCATGTTGAAAGAGAATAAAATAAAAAAGGCAGACAGTGTAGTGTTGTTGAAGTTCAGATAGTGGCAGAGCAATCTTATTTTCTCCAAGATGGAACATTTATCTGGTTAAAACTGAATATGCAACTGACTTAAGTAAGGTTTTTCCCACTGCCCTAAGGTAGTATTCTCAAAAGAAAACCAAGGAACTCGAATTCAAATAAAACCACAGATGAGCACTCATTGCTTTCTAAACTACAGGTCAAGTACTTAATGATGATGCCTTTGTTGTGACAGGGTATTTATCTACAGAACACCTGGAATAAAAGGAGAGCATGACAATTGGTGTCAATGACATAAAATGTCATGTCACCAGGAAAAAACCTCACGGTGGAATAGCAAAAAGTCTCAATGGGGGAAAAGAAGCCTGAATGGTTAAAGAAGAATTCATATGAAAAGACATAGGAAAAGATGAAATGAAAAATTACTCCAGATATATGGTTAATGCACACTCTACTTAGATAACGGAAGAGGTCGTAGATGCGACATTGTGCCGTGAAGTTGACTAAATCTGTCAGTTTGATGCCTAATTCAATAAATTGTGAAAACTGGGGATTTCAGATGTTTACTCTCTATACATCTAATTGCTTAAATTTGGTGAGGGAACACTGTAGCACAAGTTTCATACGCAGTCTGTTAACAGAGCTGCTGCTGACATTAAATATTCTGTTCTTCGTCCGTGCAATCAATTTCTTACATCTCTCTTGGTTTCATCTGGAAGCAGACTGCTTAAAAGTAAAGTGATATAAAGTGTTTCCCAGCAACTACTTCATCACTTCCAGTGACCTTCAAATTACATTTAACATTTGTCTTGGACAAAACTATAAGGCTGCTCAGTGTTGTGGACAGGAAGATTCATCTGGTACTGTTAACCTGATCAATAGTGAAATAAAAAGTCAACTGAGCTTACATTTTTACAACCCCAGGAGAAAGTTAAAAAACACATTAGTTGGTTTAACAAAATGATAGCAGACAGAGAATCAGTATCTGAGGTTATAAATGATGTAAGCTCTGTAAGCTCTGTACATCATATATAGTCATAAACTACTCACACTGAATTAGTTAAAGGACAACCACGTTTTTGTTTCTCTTACTTCAATTTTTCATGCACCCCAGAAAGAAAAAAAAAAAAAAAAAAAAAAAAAAAAAAAAGAAAGAGTAAAAAGAGTCTGTGGAGGTTGCAAGCACACAAATTACACTGAATTTCAGATAAAGAAAATACACCATGTGGTGGGGAGATTGATTCCATGAGCTTTAATTATCAGAACTACGGGTCCATTAGTAAGTTGTTTGGTGCAACAGAAGTAGATCAGTAGACTGAAACAGATGGTCCTGAAGCTCCTGAGTTTTATTTTGCTTCTTCCTTATGCCTATATCAGAAAAGAAAAGAAAAGAAAAAGTCTTTGCACAGGGACTGCTTTACCCTTGGTCAGCTATGGGTGTTCTCAGCACAAGAGATGAATAATATTCTTTCAGGACAAAAGGACTGCTTTGTCCTCTATACTCTTTTTGACCTCTCCTCAATATTAGTATGTGCCCTTCACTGCTACCTCCACTGACCCTCCAAAAGCCTCACAGACCTAAACTTGCTGGAGAGAATATAGTGGACAAGTGTTGCCGTGTGAAGTCTGGAAGAAACGTTGCAAGGAATATGCTGGCAAGGGAAGGTGTTATTTACTGCTTCACTGGGTAGCAGAAGATAAATGGGAAAAGTGACTGTAAGTGTTTGCTGCTGCTTAGTGGGGGCAGCCTTCACAAGGGCTGGGGAAGCAGCAGGAAGAGCTGGCTGTGTAGTTTCTAGTGACAAGGGGCTTGCTTTATGTCTAAGAAATCCTTCTCTTTTCCTTCAAACAATATCTTAGATTCTGGTACATCCACCCAGCTTACCTCCCTGACATCTTTTCACATCAATTAGCAAACAGTCCTGTGCCATTGAGGGCTTCAACAGCCAGCCATGAGCCACCAGCACCCAAGACTGTACTCCTTTTCCAGACAGTCAAAGAGCCAGAACTCGTCAGCCTCAGATGCCACCTCTGCCCTTCTCCTGGAGAAACCTGGAAGTCACTGTGGGCCTGCTGCCACAGAGAGCAAAGGAAATTTGTCTTTGCAGCCCTTCTCCCCTGCACAGACTGAAGGCAGACTGACCACAGCCCTCAGGATCAGGATGGGGCATCCAGACCCTGGAGCAGAGGGTTCCTGTCCCCTCTCTTTGCTACCAAACCTCAGGGGACTCAGGTAGCAATGGGTCAGGCAGGGGAGGAACATCTCAATAGCAGGAACATCTGCCCCTAAACAGAAATGGGTTCCAGCACAAAAAGCTTGTTTCCTAAGAAGGCAAATCTGATCCATTACCTGCACAAATGTTGGCCTTTAGGACCTAAATATGATCTAGACTTTCACAGACTCACATGATGTTAATTCTTGCAAGATAACCTGGCCTTTTATGGACTAACATAAACAAACAGTAAACATCATATTACACATCATCCAGACAAAGCAAAGCATTTTAGGACTAAGGATGTTTCATTAACCCAGTTAGTATTTTCACACTCTAATCGTCAAAATAATCGAATGAAGGAAAATATTTCAAATTCACATAAAAACTTCTTAGAATCTGTCTTACTGATACAACCCCTTTCCTCTGTTTTTAGAATTGTTTTTCTACCCTGATTTTAGTCCATCTATGTAACACAAATAAGCAGACTAAGACATTTATGTGTGCCTGGAGGAAGAACCTAAATACTTGATTTGTTTTGGTCCTTGGCCTGGGCATAATATTTCCATGGATACCGAAATGGAAACTAAGTTAACATCGGAAATAACATGGTGTTGCTTTAGTGAACTCGTAATATTTTGTGTCCAAAGAAATAATTTTAAGTTACTACAGCTGGGATGAAGTTAATTTTCCTCATAGTGACCCAGATGTTTTGACTTTTATAGGAACTGCTTGCACTTCAAAGCTTTCTCTTTTCCCTCTGAGCTCCCCAAAGCAAATGGACAGAGGGTGGGCAAGTTGTGAGGGAACACAGCTGGGACAGCTGATCCTGGTGACCTAGGAGATAATCCCCACCAGTCATGTCATGCTCAGCAGTAAAAGTCTAGGGAAAGGATGCTTGAGTTTATGGCATTTGTCTTGCCAAACAGCCACTAATGTCAATGGAGCCCTGTTTTCCAGGAAGCTGCTGAAGAGCTCCTACCAATGGCAAGTAGTGAATAAATTCCTCATTTTGCTTTGCTTGTACGCTGCTTTACCTGTCAAACTGTCTTTATCTCAAACCATGAGTTTTCTCCTTCTGCTTTTCTGATTTTCTTCTTCTTCCCACTGAGAGGGCAATGAGCAAAGGACAGTGTGGGTGGTTACCTGCTAACTGGGACCAACCCATATTTACCATTTTGTGTCCTAAGTACATAATTAATCATAATAATGATATGTATCTAGAGCAGAAGACTGTACCCTGTTTCACAAATGTGTTGAAATTAGAGGACTCCAAACAGTTTTGTGAAGTTTTGAAGAGCTTTTCAAGGGTGAAGTTAAGAGAAATCAGATGGTGCACTTTTTCTCCAAAGACCATAAAGAAATTTTTCAGGAGATCATAAAATCATGGAATGGTTTGGGCTGGAAGGGACCACAAAGATCAGCTAGTTCCAGCCTCCTGCTGTGGACAGGGACACCACTATGTTCTGAAAGAAAGGATGGAGTGCAATCGACTCTCTTCCACCATAGCCCTACAAACAGGGGAGATGTCACTTGGTATTAATTATATGTGAGCAGATAATTGCTGTCAGAGTCAACCAGGACAAATTTTCTGATATAAACCAGAGAAGATATTACAGTGTAGGTAAATCCGCTCAGAGCAGTTCAAATCACTCTGAGAGGAATAGGTGTGACTCACAGTGTGAACTTTTTTTACCTGTAAGGTGCTTCAAAGATGTTTTTTTTAAGACCTTTATCTCTGTCCTCTAACTTGGTGGCCTGATGTGTCTGTGGGGATGAATAACAGAGATTTTTCTCTAGATGTTTATCTTCATTTCATTAATCTGAAATGCTTTTAGGGAAAACTTTTGAGTTATTTGGAACAATTTGTTGGCCTAGAAGAGTTATTTAATCACAGGCAAACTGGATGTTACAAGCCAGACTAGTAATTTGAAGTTTTCCATCCTGATTGTCATGTCTAATACAAAGCACTATTAACAGTTTCAACAGTACTAAGTTATCATTACAGCTCTGAGTGGTTGTTACAAAGGTTTTTGGTTGGTTTTTTGGGTTTTTTGGTATAAAAGCATATAATAAGGCTTCAACATCACACAGTGACAATCTAAATATGGCATTCTTATAGGAGAGCAGAAATTATACTGTCCTGGTACATCACTACAAGTGTGGACAACATAAATTTGTAAATAATCAAAGGAAAAATCAAATAAAGATTAACCATTAGTAGTTGTTAAACTGCAAAAATGCTATTAAACTAGATAATCTGATTAATCAAACAAAAAAAATACAATAACTATTCTGTAAAAATTCTGATGACTTTACCTACATTTTTCCTGAGCTTTCTCAATCATAAATTATGTTGACTGGTTCCATAGTCATGATAACATGACTTTTGTTCTTTTTGTGAACTCTGGGATAACAGGATAACATGGTTTATTGCATTTAGATGTCTGTGAATTCGTTTTGGGTTGAGTTTTCTTTTTTTCTTTTTTGGGGGGGGGGTGTTTGTTTTTGTTTTTTGTTTGTTTGGTTTTTTTTGTTTTGGTTTGGTTTGTTTTGGTTTTTTTTTTTTTTTAATACAGGAAAGAAAGGAGATGTCTTACCTTGGTTTCCCTGAATAAAATGTTCCTTACAAGCAAAAACAATTACCACAACTGTATTTTCTCATATGCATTTATACATTGGTGGAAGGGAAAAAAAAATCTTCGACCTTCTGAGGCATTTTTTCCTCAACATTTTGACAAATAAGGAAAGAAATACAGGAGTCTGCATATGCCTTTGGATTTGAATATCTCGATAAGAGTTAGGCATTAAAGCTAGGACAAAAAAAATTTGGAGCTGCTTATGAGTTTTATTGAGTTCATTAGCTATGGAGGATGATCAGGCATAATAAGTTATTTCTTCTCATTAAACTGGCAAAAAGATTCTGGATGGTATCATGCCCATCCAACCCAGACCACTCTATGATTTTATGGAACAGCAAACACTTAGTGGAAAAGAAACTGATTCTTAGCTCTCAGCACAGAACACTTTTCCCCTTTTTCCATGTGTGCTTAATTGAAAGGATGAATCAAAATGTGTAAAGTTTTTGGCTCTTGGTCTAATATTGAACATTGCAGAGCACAGCTAGCAGTGAAATTAGAACTCACTTTGAAGCCTTTTTTGTTCTAGTCCAACCTACTGTCTCCCTTTTATGGTTTATGTCTGGTTTTGGTGCTCATGGAATGAAAACCTCCATTCCTACACTATCTTCATAAATATGTAGATTGGCCAAGCTGGTATTTTTCTGACTGACCAAAAAAAAGCTGAATATTTTGCATATTCTCCTTCCATTGTCTCTACAAGATTTTGTTCTACTTTACCACAAACTTTGGCATTACAAAGCACTTCTTTGAGAAACTCTGCAAAAGCATCTCAGGAGTGATTCAATTATTTACACAAGTTACCAGTTATATACTCAACAAAGGATTCTTCAGAAGAATTTTGTTAAACAATTTAAGACTGAATATCAGATTTGCCTAGTTGAAATGAAGTTTTGGATGAAGACATTTCATTATGAGCTCACCATCAAGTCAGACTTTTGAACAAATATATATTTCCTCTTATGATCCTAGATATCTCTGAACTTTATGCTATATGCTTTCAAAATACATATTTCAGGTTTCATCCTCAAGAAAATATATTTTTTAAAGTCCAAGTAAGTCTTCCTTGGTCTTCATGGTTTACAACTTCAGTCTCTTACATAATGTCCTAAATATGCTCTGGGCAATGTAATTTGAGTTCTGGTTTAGAAAAAAATACCATCTTTTGTACCATATTTCCACAACTAATTTTATAGTTGGAAATTAATTTTTGTTACAGCTTTATAATTTTTTTTAAATTTACATGTTTGAATATCCCAATATGATTTAGCATAATTTTCATTTGAAGCTGTTATATTTGAAAATCTATTTTATGATTACATAACTTCATTTCTCACACCTTTGGTGAATTTCCCACATTCATATAAGTAAGAAAACAGCTGTATGGTTTTGTTCATATTAAAGCTGAGATTTTTTTTTTTTTAGAGCTTTTCTCCATCTCTTTTTCTTCCCCCTTTTCTTCCCCACCTGTTTTGATCCATTACATGATATTTCTAAAGAGATGTGTAGTAATAGCAGATATTTTTAGAGTACATAAGTGGTCATCACTTTAACTTTTTATTTTTCCCTCAAAATAGAAGTTTTTCTTTCAGTCCACATTGCACCTCCATAAAATTATAATGAACAGCCTATTGTGAGCAGTCTTGTGTCACATTCACTTTTTGTCAGGGTCATTTACACAGCTGAGGTAATGCATCAAAGGAAAAATGCTTCAGAGATTATATATGTGGATTCCAATTCTGGGTTTATTGCTTGTTAGATGATGACCCAGTGTTTAAAATTCACAGAACTATTATATCTTATCTCTCCCTATCCTTACAGAAAGAAAAGGTAGCTTGTGAAAAAAAATCTTTTAAAATATTTTTAGTGCTCTGAGAGAAGGAAATTGCTTGCAGTTTCCCTTGAATCTGGAAAAATTGCTTACTGTCTGCATCTGTTCATAAATAATGAAACAATGGCTAATTTGAAGAGAATTTTTTACAACTTTCCTTAAAGGAACTGAAGGTAGGAACTTTTGTAGACTCTTACCATTACAACATTTCAATTTCATAAATGCATATGATTTTAAACATCCAGCTTTTAAAAGCTGGTGAGAATTTACAACCTATCTGCCAAGCTGCCATGAATAACTAAATAGTTGCTCTTAGGCCTGTTCAGCTCTTAGGTAGAATTCATTAAAATACTTTTATGGCTATTTAAATTGAATGTTTTGCCTCAGTTGTGGTAAGCTAACTGTACATACATAGCTTTGGTAGCTCTGTCACCAGGAAATAGCTTTGGGCTGCTGCATCTTAATTGTTTTACATTATGTTCCCATATTCTTATATTACTGCTACTCCATTATTTTTTTTTCATGTCCTTTTTTTCATATCCAATAAAAGTATTGCTTTCAAATTATTTCTAGTACAAGACATAATATTTCTCCAAAACAATGAGACAAGTATATTGATGTTTTTTACCTGTGTCATAAATTTTTGTAATTGGTAAGTCACATTAAGCAACAGCAGTATAAGTCATGGTCAAATCTATCTGATAAATACAGTAGGTTCACTTCTAAGTGCTGTAATAGTAAATTGACTGGTCTAAATAGACATTCTTAAAAAAAAAAAGAAGTAATAAACAGTGCATAAAAATAACATTCTTAAGAAGCTGAAATAGAAATTTCACCTTGATTCTATGCATTACTATAATTTTCCATCCCACTTAGATTAAAGCCAAAGTGGTGATGCTGGTATTCCTTGCACTGAACTTCAACTTTCTGCTCTCCATCCGTGGTAGCTGTGGTATTTCTATAGATGATTTGATGGGGTTTTTTGGACTGGTTTTGTTTTGGTTGAATGGTTGGATTTTGTTTGTTCCCATTTCAGGTGGATTAGGAAATTCATCCAGCTAAAAATTACCCAACTACCCAAGTGGCACAAATAAGCACTAGTTTTGGCACAAATAAGCTCTAGTGCTGGCACGAAGAAGAAAAAGAAAGTAGTAGAAATAGAGACATAATATATGGGGTGCAGAAATATTCCCCTTGGTGCCATTCCACATTTAGGATTTCTGAAAGTGACTGAGAAATCACTTTCAATCACCCTCCAATTGTTGTAGACATAACCCCTTAAATTCTATATACACTTTTTCAACAACAGGAATAACGTGTCATTCCATGGTCTGTCAAACACCTTGGGATGAACCTCAGGGTTTCACACAATGTTATTTCATCACTCCCAATCTTTTCATAATCAGCAGTTATTTAGCAAAAGCAGTTTTTAGAGTCCATCATTCCACTGCTGTGAGATCCAAAACCTAATGGGGGTCTCTTAATTTCAGTCTGTTAGCTTCTCCTCAGTAAAGGGGTGCAAAAGTGGAACGGGAATCTCTTTCTCCTTTTCAGTTTTTACACGGAGTTGGCAACAACCGTTAACAGGATGTAAAATGTTCTACCTTCCTCACTGCAGTGAGCAATTGCCTCAAATAAAAAACAAGTTGTCACTGTGTTCAAATAAGTGTTATTTCTGTTTTTCAGCAAGTGAAGAACATAAGGCTGGCAGCATGAGTAAATGAAAGAGTCAGTTTTCTCTGGGACTTGCCTCCCTTCAGTTCCTGTCAGCCAAAACCCAGTTATTTGCAGAGGAAGGAAAAGAGCACAAGCATAAACAGGCCCTGAGGTAAACAGGGCTTTGGCAGAAACGAGAACTTTCCAAAGCCATTCAGGAAGCCTTAAGGAAGTCTGTTCATGCTGAATTAATTATGTTTTTATTGCTTATGAAAAGACTGTGGAAAGACACATTGTCCTCACTGTAAGAAAGGAGAAGTTGATAATTTGCATTAATCTAGCTGAATAACACAGCTGAAAGGAGGGAATGCAGGAATCTGTCACTGTCATCCTTGTACAGCATTCCTCATTTTTGGTGCATTTTAGTTAAAAAGTGAAGGCATTCTTACACATGAGAGCAGTCAGAGAAAGCAAAACACATCCTGGGCTGTACCCAAAGCCCTGTGGGCAGCATCCTCCCTATTGTAAAAATAAGATATTTACAGATTAAAGAATTATAGCGGGACATATAGTGGTTATATTTTAGAGAAACTGAATCTAACACAAAGTCGAAAGGAGATTTGAATGGATTTTAGACAATATATGAAAAATAGCTTAGAAATTTAATAAAATCACATAAAACAATGAAACCTCACTTATCTCACAAATATTTAAAACATGATTGTGTGCAAAATGTCACTAAATTATTAGTACTTGAACATTTTATTATTTTTAAAATCCCTTCAACTTTTTATGTGCTTTTCCACACTCCTCTGAACATTTTACTATTGTTATCTTCCAGTGCTCAGGTGTCTAGATCTTTATTTAATATTCCATTTGTGTTTTTGCTAAGGACAAAGAGAAACAGACTATTTGGTGATTTTTTTTCCCCTGCTTGGCATGATTTGAACAGACCAGAGTTGTTCTGGGGTTTTATAAGCTATACCACATTGTAAAAAGACCCAATTTGTGCCCTGATATCTTCCTTCAATCTGATTTAACTGTATTTCTTTAACTATTTTATGCCTTTGTATGTTTTCTGTCTCTATTCCCAGATTGGTTTCATGCACTTTTATACACTACTTGCAGATTATTCAGCACAACAGTCCAACAATTTTACAGTTGCTTGAAAGCACTAGTAACATTAACATTATTTTCAAAGCCAGATTACTGAAACAAGCAAACAAAAAAGGCAAAAGGAAACACCACTTCTTCCATACTCCCTGGGTTCTCTTCTTCATTTCTGCATGATATCATTTACCATCTTTTTTTTTTTTTTTTTTGGCAGAATAGCACTTTCTCTCCATGCAGGCGAAGATATATTTGCTCCATTCTATGGTGTCTCCCATCTCTCCTTAGTGTTTAACAGCTATTCATTTGCATTCATTTGCCCAAGGACTTTTCTCACATATTAAGGCCCTTTTTGCCACGAGTATCCTGTATGTATGATATGTGCTTTCTGCCTAAATGGGTCCTGAATCCTTAGGAATCTGCATAATTGTTTGGAAAAGGATTGCTGGCTGGCACCCTTGCCAGGCTAGTTCCTTGCCTAAACACATCAAGATAAACTTCCTGCATTTACCTATTAGTGGCACGTCTTATTTAGATTCACAAAAAGCTGCATGTGCTATCTCAACTTGCAGAAGCAGAATTACCATTCTGCCCAAAAGGGAATGAAACGATCTCCTGGAAGGAGGAGGAAGGTAGAGAATAAACAGGCAGATAAATCTCAGAAGCTTTTGGGAGAGGGTGACTCTAAAAAGCAGTATTGAAGCCAGAGGCAGGGAGTAAATTCATGTCATAAAATGCTGAGGGGCAAACCACAGTGTCAGGGACAGCAACTATCACCCATCACGGGCAATGGAGGGTAACACCCAAAGAAAAATCTGAATCAACAGTGAGAACTCTTTCATGGCTGCTGAAGAAAGTCCTTGGACAGATGAAATCTCCAAGACAGGGTTTTTAGCTCACACTTTACAAAGCAGTGATAACATGTATGAGAGTTCATTGCTGTGCTACAGCCTAATAAAGCCAGAGCCTCTGCCTCTGGTGCATCTTTCTGCTCAGCAGCACCAATGAACATTGCCTTATCAAAGGGTTTATTTAAAAGGAATATCAAAATCTACTCCTACTGCCATAAACTATTTCAAGAGATAAAGAAATAAGTAGAAGGAGCTACAAGCTCTGATGTCTCTTCTGACACAAAGGAACAAAAAAAAAGGATTGAATACTATGTTAAGTTTCTTTATTGAATTTGTTAAAATTAGTATATGCTCCAGCACCTGACTTTCTTAACCTTCTCAGATTTCTAAATCTAATTCTTCAATGGCAAACCCTTTGAAAATCCTTATCTTTAGAATCTTGTGAAATTCCTATAGTATTTCTATATGGCAAGTTCTATATCATGCATAGAACCCATGAATATTTCCTAATTATTACAATTTAGACTTTGTTACTGTAATTTTATTTAAATACCATATTATCTATAAATATGCATTCACCCCTACTGTAAGATAATATTTTCATATTTCATACTCTTTTTAATCCTCTAGTTTTTCTTGGTCTCTTAAAGAACAGAAGATAATATAAAGTGTAGTATAAAACCACTTTGGAGAAGTAAAACAAACAAACAAACAAAATTAACTATATTATTAGCACTTTTACGCATATGTAAAAATTGTTATAGGCTTATTATATGATGTGACTTGTAACAAACTCTTCAAAATCATCCCAGCTGTGCCCAAACAGATTTAAATTGAGAACCAAACTCTGTAAATGTTGACTTATTTCTGAATAAATTAACCTGGTTTAAAAAATACAATAAAATGTTAAGCTTCACAGCTAATGACACCATATCCGATACTAAATGGCTCAAGACCAGAGAAAAATAACATCTAATCTAATCTAATCTAATCTAGTTTATTGTTTTAATTAAGAGGAGCTTCACATTTCTTTAAACATATTTAAAAGAGAGAATGAGACTGAAAGCATTAATTGAAGCAGATAGGAAAACTTCCTATTTTTCTCATGAACTGATAAAGAGTGAGGAATAAAAGAATGTACTGCCAAGAAATATATTTTTAAGTCTATTACCAATCTTCCAGAACTTGAAGTTCAAAACTGTGCAGATTGATAAACACACTGGCAGGTTCCTTCCTTAGGTGGGTTGTCTTAGAATACCAGAAAAAATTCTACGTCTGAGAAGAAATTAACACAGTCCCTTCCTTCCTCTCCCTGGTTTTACTGCCAGCATGTGAGGAATTGAGATAATTTTAAATGTTTTTCACAATGATTTTTTAAAAGGTAAAAGTGGCACACTTTTCATTAGAAAGTCCACCCTAAGCTATCCTATGAAATAGCATGGAAGCTACACCCACCACAGCCCTGACTGTGCTGCCTTTGATGGATTGAGAGGAAAAAATGAGGATAAACTGAAGGATTGTGTGAGGCTGAAGGAGACCATAACTTCTCCCTTCAGGAGAGTGCCAGGGTGAGAGCACAGAACGAGTTCTGCATCACTACCTAAACCCAGAGTTAAGAGATTAAAGGACCAAACCAGACTAGACTGCCTGATTTGGTCTCAAGTGAATCTGAACCTCAATCTGGACTCTCTGGGTGAACAAGAGAGTGCACATTTGGAATAAAGCTCTCGACTTTCAAGAGCTACTGAATGTCAGTTCACATTGCAAAGCAGCCTCCTAGTGTGCCAACAGGATCCTTTTGGGATAAAAGCCAGAGGAGAGATGAACTTCAGGAGCTTGCTAAGTGCACTCACGCCACAGAGGTCTCCTAAAGTCAAAATTGCAAAACTCAAGACCTTGAGAAAAGTGATCCTAGAGGCCCAAGTTCTCGCAAATATATACTTATTGTTTTCTCCAAATCTTGATATTTATTCTCACAAATGGGAAAGTTCATAAAAATCAATGTTTACAAGAGAATAGGGTCTTTTTGGAACATGAAAGTTGTTTGGTATCACAGATATATATAATGTTTTATTTCTATAATTAAAAATATTTGAGAAATAGTTACTTCTCTACATATTTTTCCCCTTCTACAGGCAGAAACAATAAAATGTAATAAAGCAGTATTATTGGTCTGTTGGTTCAAATCCTAGAAAAACTATTTATTTGAAATATAATGTTCTTAACATATGTTGAACGGTATAATTGAGAATGAAATGTAAAGCCTGAAGATTGCCTTTTACAGTTACTGTTTTAAACTGCTTCATTTACCCCCAAAACCATCACAACTCAAGGCGACACAGAATTGACCCATTATAAACTTTTTCCTATTGCTGTCCCTGTGCTCTGGGGAAAGAAAAATGTTTTGCTTAAGTCAACTGTAGAACTGAAGAGTAAATTATTTTAACTATGTTAATGTTTGGGAAAAGACACAAATTTCACATAATTGTCTTCTTTTATTTCTGCATAAAACATATTTTATAGGTGAAGATTAAAGGAATTACATTTATTTAGCTTAAAGAGGTGACATCTAGGGAGAAACATGATAACTCTACATAAATAGCTAAAGGGCAATAATAGGAGAGAAACAAGGAGCAAATCACACTGAACATTAGTTATAAAACAAGGAGTAATGGGCTGAGCTAGAAGGATAAATTTGGTTATTACAAGAAATCTCTGAGAGAAAGGATAACTGGAGCAGGAGCTTTCTTGTGAAATAGTTATTGCACAACCTTTGGAGACATTTTAGGTCAATTAAAAAGCTACCTGTTAAAACATTTTGAGTTTTCAGAGACTGAACTGGATGACCAAGAACATCCTTTTGTGGATTGGCCTTGTCTCGATGCCAGATACCAACAAAACCACTCCACTAGTCTCCCTGTTCAACAGGACAGGAAGAGAAAATACAAGAAAAAGCTCATGGACTCAGAAATCATTCACCCATTACCAGTGAAGGTTTGCCCCTATATTCTTTCAGCACTTTTAGATTTTCTCTGGTGAAAGCAAGACTTATTCCTGGACTTTTCTGGCACTAGGGATAAATATGAGTCTCCAGAAACCTGCAAGCTTGAACTGTTTCTCAGCAAATAATACATAAATAAGTGAAATTTCCAAGGAGCAAACACATAAATTAACAAAACTTTCAAGAGTGAACACATAATAACAGCATCTACCATTTTCTTGAGATGACAGTTTTGATCTATGAAAGCAAAATGAAGCTTTAGACATGCAGGGAATAAAGTAAGGATATAATATCAAATATTAAAATTTGATTGACACCATCTCAGTCAAGTCTGTGTAGACTCTCCTGAGCGAGACATTAAACACATGTCTGGACAGAAGATGGGAAGATGTCATAGAAAATTTTTTAAAAGTCTGGTTTATGTTTGGCTTTGTTGAGTTTACAGATGCTAAAGATTAAACTTCATGGTTGCAAATGGATTAGGAAATTTTCTTCTTCCATTCAGTCAGTCCCACTTGCTCAGGGAAATACAGATTATCTTGAAAAGCTACTTGAAAAGTGATTGACCTGTGCTCACCAAGCCAGATTGACATTGATGACACATATCCCCGAGATGCAAAAAGGTCCATAAGAAAGGAACACGACAAAATTTCAATGTTTTCAGTTTCATCATTACAGTGGGAGATGTGACAGGTTTATATGTGCTTCAGCTACTTTGGCATCAGCTTTAGCGATGTAACACAGGCTGGGAAAGGCCTCAGGACCCAACTTTAAAAACTTTACAAGTTTTTTGGAATTATGATGATGCCACTTCACTCCAAGTTCTTGTATTTGTTAATTACAGCTTATATCAGGTTTACACGACAAGGAAAAAAAATAACTGGGAAAGGGTTTTAGATTTTGTCATTGATTCTCACCATCTAAATCTGTTTTAAGAGACAACAAACTAAAATAACTTTCCCCCAGTTTAGCCTGGTTTGCCCATTGTGGCAATTAGTGAGTGATGTCCTTGTCTTTATCTCAACTTGTGTGCTTTTCCATCTTATTTTTTCCACTCATCTACTTGATGAGAGGAGTGTGAGTGGCTGGCAGGTAGGCAAGGTAACCCACCTTTAAACACATGATAAGCACAATTAAGTAATGCTGTGGTATAAAACAGGGCTAAAATGTATTCCCTCAGATTAATTAATTAACTTTTGTTGATGCCACTGGTAGCCATAGCAAAAATTTGAATCCACCATGCTTTATATCCTGGTTTTGAGGAGATTTTATTCTCCTGTTTCCTTTCCATGTAGGGGTTCGTTGTAGTGTCGATGTTTTCTCCACCTTGTCCTCACATCACAGGGTGCATCTAAAAATGCTGCTCAGTTTACTCAACAAAAGCAAGGTGATTGCAAACAGTTTTTCTCTTGAATTACTGTTTCACTTATTAACTAAAGCTCCAACTTTAAAAATCATAAATTTTCCACTGTCAGCAATGACTGCTGGAATCTCTGCTATGCAATAAATTGTGTAAAACTTGTTAACAGATCACATATGTCTGTTATAATTGCTCTACTATTTGGCATTTTGGTGTGAGGATAGGAAACCTTATGGAATATGGTACTTTCCTGCTCTTTGTTCTGCTTTACATAACCTTTGTAAGTGGACTAATAGCCTAAAAAAATAACAAATAGCTGTGTAAATAAAAATATTGGATCAATTAAACAGAAAGTTTACTTTTAAAAATTGATCACTAAATTATTTATCAGCTGTGCAGACGTCCCAGTTCCAAATTAGGTCTTAAACAAATTTCCTAATGATAAAAAAAAGGAACACATTCACTGCACAAGTTTACACATTTTACTTGATACGCTAAACCACAAGGAAGGTCCAAAGAAGAAGAAATATGTTAAAAGTTTACTCATTTTTCAGTTTAGCTTGAACTCTTGTCCTTGAATATTCCATTGATATTGCATTAAGAATAAACATATTTTTAGAACCATTTTATATACAGAAGTGCAGCATTTATTTTATCCACTGCCATTCGTAGTTTTCTTATTTTTCAGGTGACTTGACTGGGGGTAGACCCTCTTCAAGGAAAAGGGAGATCATTCTTGCCCTGGGATATAACAGAGACTGGCTAGACATAAACTTTCAAATAGTGTAGAGAGCTGGGAGCTGAACCTAAGAGCTTTTCAGACTGATGGGTAGAGAATGAGCTTCCTGTGACCAGAGAGGACAAGTCAGGGACTGCTGCAATTCAAACTCTCTAATTTGGATCAAACTATGTTTGGAAAGTAAAATGCTTACTCTTAGGGTATGAAATAAGAGGTTTGCACACTTCTTTCACCATCAGTTTCCTGTACTAAAGGGGTTTGGTGAGTTTCCTTATTCCAATATTATGTATGTAATTATTTTTCCACAAATCATGACTTTCTTGAGCGGAAAATCCTTCTAGTTGTCAGCAAGGAACATTGATCCACCTGGGGCTGTTTCAAAAGGAAATGGAAAAAAAAGTCTTACATATTTTGAAATAATTTATACACCTAAATTTTATAAAAATTAATTGAAATTTTTAGCACAATAGCATAAACAGTGCTGATGCTAAATTATGTCTTTGGAGTTTCCCCAGGACATTGCATGATCTCATTCCTTTCACAAAACAGACAGTATTGCTTACACACGCTCCTCTGCTCACCCCTTCCTTGTGAGTGCTGTTCCAGGAGATTTACTGATGTGACATTATCAACAGAGGTGATTATACCCTGGTCAAAGCAGAAGTTTAGTGTTTGGGGTGGAAGAAGCCAAGCAGTCTGTTGTCTTTGAAGCCTCTGAAGGAGACAGTGAGTTGTTCACTCTGCAGGAGTGAGAGCCATCCAACCTGTCTGAGAGGTGGCTGGCACAGAGGTCGGAGTGTTGGAAGTGAGTTGCATTTTTGACTGGGCTGGCAGCTGGGATGTGGGGTCTGTTTATGTTCTGCACGCTGTGTGGGAGTGTTGTGTCATAGACCAGAAACCTTGCAATGGGAACTGCAGCCTCCCTGCTCTGCACACCTTGCTCGGCCATTAATTTTGAAATTCACAGTATCACAGTGTCACAGAGTTCACAGAATGACTAGGTTGCAGGAGAACTCCAAGATCATCAAATCCAACCCACACCCTAACACCTCAGCTAGACCATGGCACCAAGTGCCACATCCAATATTTTTTTTAAACACATCCAGGGATGGTGACTTCACCACCTCCCCAGGCAAAGCATTCCAATACTTTATTATTCTTTCTGTAAAAACCCTGTTCCTGATATCCAATCTATATCTTCCGTGGTGCAGCTTGAGACCGTGTCCTCTGGTTCTGTCAGTGCTGCCTGGTGAAAGAAACCAACCCCACCTGATCACAGCCACCTTTCAGGGAGTTGTAGAGAGTGATGAGGTCACCCCTGAGTCTCCTTTTCTCCAGGCTGAGCAACCCCATCTCCCTCAGCCGTTCCTCACAGGGTTTGTGTTCCAAACCCCTCCCCAGCCTCGTTGCCTCCTCTGGACGCGCTCAAGCATCTCCACGTCCTCCCTGAACTGAGGGGCCAGAACTGGACTGTCCCCAGCCTATAACACTGCAGGGGGTTGTTGTGGCTGAAATGCAGGGCTCAGCACTTGGACTTGTTAAACTTCATCCCATTGGATGTCCCTGAATGGTGTAGTTCTGTTCCTAAGACTCTCTGAATTCCCCTGTGATGGGTTAAAACTCCAGGTAGGGTAGTATTTTTCCAGTACTTGGCTGTTAATGGCATTTTGCCAATCCCTTTTCTAAAAACATTCAGTGTTTCATATAAGCTTCTGCAGACTTCAATAACCTCAGTGACATATTGCAGCACCCCACCATCACATTCTTTACAAGTATTCTCAGAAGCCAAGTATTTGCTTACACACTCCATCTGCTCTGTATGATTTTTCTATGGTGCTTCTTAACACTTCAGCTGATTCATTTTAATCACCAATTTTGGCACAGAGTGTTTTAATTCTTTCATTATATTTACTCATTTGTTAGTTCTTTGGGTTGTTTTTTTGTTTTGTTTTGGTTTGGTTCTGTTTTGTTTTTCCCTTATCTGCTCATTCTTATACATCCCTTTGACTCTGGAGTACATTATGAATTCTGATGGAGGGACAAGGAGAAGATTGTTTTCTTTTTCTGTTTTGTTTTGTTTCTTTTTAATAAAGATATATCTACAGCCTTTTATTTGAAGCTGGAGATAAGCTGAGAACTAACCTCAATTTCGAAAATGAAACAAATTTTTATATGTGGAGGTAAAAATATAGTCTATAGCAGGCTAATTTCTGGTATGTACTCTTGTTATGGATATTATATTTCCACATCATTGGGCATTTTCTACCAGACCTTTGTTTAAAAAGTCCAGCTTTACATATGTTAGTATAGTCTCACATTGGATACATACTGGAACTTTGGAAAAAATTAAATGTGTTACATGATAAAGCTGACAACAGACTGCTTGCTAAGAGAGAAAACCCACTTCTAAATTATACATAAAGTTCAGGTCATTTTCATGCTTAATTTGTGAGTAAACTTTGAATTGATATATGAGTCACCTCATATGCTTGTTTGTAGACTTATAAGAATCATTCCTTGTTATCTGCTTGAGGTAAAGCCCATATGGATTCTGTATGTACTACCTTGACCTTTAATCATATAATTTTCAAAGCATTTTTTCATAATTTTCCCATCTAGGCTTATAAATTGGATGATTGGTGTTTTGCTGAGTTACCAGGCATCTGATAACTGACCAACTCACAGCTTAACTTGTGATAGTGATGCCTCTCAAGGTAAGAGGTCATGATTTCTTTGTTTTTCCTTTTCTTACTAATATTAATGATGTTTTGCCTTTGAAATATGAAACAGACTAATCTGTAGCAGTACAATCTGTTTATTTCCATTTTTCCTTCAGCACTGTTGTTTTTTGTAAGTAATACACTTTATTTTCTGGATGTGTAATGATTTGCATTTCTAGATTTACCTGTAGGCTTTTTTTAAATGACAGAATTCACAAAATCAATGCATTTGAAATAAATAGGTGTTGTTTGTATACACTTCTTAAAAAGCCATAGGTCTGTATATTTCAGGTTAAAGGGCTACAGGACCCTAAGTTGAGCCTGCCTGTCAAATGTGGATCAACTGGCATTTTTCCCTCAAAGACAATGCCTCCCCTCAAATATTTTTAATCTGAAAAAATCTCTCTTTATCTAAGCAGAAGCTAAAGAAATGGACTTACTGAAATAAAATTGCTAATTACAATGTATAAAAACAAAAGAGTATAAAACAAATCTTCCCAACAGTCTTGTCCTGTTTTCAGCTGGCATAGCATTGTTTTCTTCCTAGGATCTGTAGCAGTGCAGAGGCTTTGATTTAAGATGAGGATGATTTTTATAACACCTCAATGCTCTTGTTGTTGAGGAACAGTGTCTACCCCAAGTTAAGTGTTGGAATGTGTAAAACAGAAGCCTCTCTGAGTCCCTTAGAGAGACATCAGAATGCAGGGATTGAATTAAAACTTTTAGAGAAATTAAAATATATTAAACCACACAGACATGGAGTAGAAGTATAAGCTTTAGTTTTAAGTAAGTAGAAATATTATTAAGTTACATAGACATAAAATAGAAGTATAAATCCTAGTTTTAAGTAAGTAAGGATTTGCTTTGAGTTCCTTTAGAGAGTGAAAAAATCATAGAATCTAATATAAAGTTTAGTGTAAAGTTTTTGGTTGAAAGTTCAAAAGCTCAGCACCAGACATAATGGAAACATGGTAAGAGCATTGCTCGCATTTTTTAGATAGAACAGATAGAACCATTTGCATGAATAGAGCTATATATGTAAGTTATGTGTAAGAATTAACACTGCTTTTGTATTATAGAGCTAGAATTCTGATAGGTTTAGAAGGAATGTTTTAGGTTCGTGTTTTTAGCTCATTGGATGATTTACAAATAAAACCCTTGTACTGGGATGAGAATCTATCCTCCATCCTCCACTATCATCATCATCACCATTACACACACATGGAAGACAAAGAAGAAGAAAGAAGAAGGGAGAAGAAGAAAGAAGAAGAAGAAGAAAGAAGAAGAAGAAGAAGAAGAAGAAGAAGAAGAAGAAGAAGAAGAAGAAGAAGAAGAAGAAGAAGAAGAAGAAGAAGAAGAAGAAGAAGAAGAAGAAGAAGGGAACTGCTGCTCCTGCTTCTACTGGGGACTCTATGGACCCTGTGCCAGAAAGCTTTCACACAGATTAAACAGTCCTGGACTCTTTGCCTTTGAGACTGATGTGCTTCTGCAATAAACAACTTTACAGCAACCAACAACTGCTCTTGTCTCTTTGAAGACCTAAACCCATGAATAATTCGACAGTCAAGGACTTTTTGTTTTACAGCCCCCTGCCAGTGGGTGGGCAGAGGGTGCACAAGGAGCTGTGAGGGGACACAACTGGGACAGCTGGCCCCAGGTGACCAAAGGGTTATTCCAGACCATATGGAGACATGCTGAATGATGACAGAGTGGAAACCTGGCTGGGGAGTGGTCACTCAGTGCTCGGAGACAGGTGGGCGATTAATTCCATGGGGCATCAATTGATTTGTATATTCTTCTATAATTACTATTATTTTCCTTTCCTAGCTGTCTTTACCGCAACCCATGAGATTGTGTTTGTATCAGGTCTTGTTTAAGGTTAAGCAATAGCACCCAGAGATCTGCACCAAGGCTGGATAATTATAACTGTCAGGGTGTGTGGTACAGTGTGGACAAGTACTTACAACAGTGGGCACCTCCAGTGTTTGAAATGTCACCCCTGAACAAATGCAAAATCAGGAAAAAACCCAACAATTAAAAAAAAAATATGCTGTCACTCTGTCAGTTCCAGAGACACATAAATTTCTGCAAAATGCTGAGACCTGGCCCAGGCCTACTGAGCCCGTGGTTTTACTTGTGTGACCACAAAAAGAAGATGAGGAAGCTAGGTGGAAAATCTAACTCAATCCTAGAGTCACCTGTATGTGAGTTGCAAACAAAAATAATCACAAAAGGGGGTTCTTCCAGGAAAGTTGCTGCTTCAAATCCTTGTGGGCAGTTCTTTGTGGACAGTTTCCCAGAGAAGAAGAGCTGATTTTACTTTTGATCTTAATAAAGGGACTTCTTATTTGTATTTATAAAAATGAGTAACAAATGTCATGACCAGGACTAGAGGGGTCCTGCTTCAGTGAGCTGAGAAAACAGGCAACAGTGTTTCCTGGACTGTGTGGATCCAATGGCCTGGCACATCAGAGCCACAGGAACATAAGGCTCTAGTCAATACTAAGGACACCAAGCTGTGCAGGGGCAGAACCCAACTGTATTTCTGGAATGACAGGAATAGTAGGCTCTGTTGGAGATTAAAATCAGCCTGAGCATAAATGAATGGCTGAAACATCCTGCTGTGACTGCCCAGAGTCTGTGTGTGCTTGGCAGAGACTGCCTCAGGAGAGGGTGCTTCAAGGACTCAGAAGGGCATTATACCTGCAATTGACTGCCCCAGGGGTGGAGAGAGCCCTTTAGCCTCCCATGGACTGATCCAGACTGCAGTGCAACAAGATGAACAGCAAGGGCACCTGATTTACATCACTGTATGGGGCAGCACAGCAGAAGGTTTTGAAAAAGGGAAAAAAATAGTCCAAATGCTTCTGGAAGTTGATTTTGCCACAAAATAGAAAAAGCAGGGAGGAAGCAGAGTCATACAGTCCAAAGGGATACACCCACACCACAAGGCATCATGCCAAGCAATAAATCTGGAGAAGCTGGCTGGGGAATGGCAGCTCACTGCATGGGGAAGGGCTGGGCATTGATCCCCCAGTGGGCAGCAATTGTGTTGTGCACCACTCGGTTTATATATTTCTTTACCATTATTATTATTTTCCCTTCCTTTTCTAACCTAGCTACCTGATTTTCCTGGTTCTGTCCCACTCACACTGTGGGGAGTGAACACAGGGTTCTCAGCTGCCTGCAGGGTTAAATCACAAGAGCACAGTTTCTTCTCCCCAGCTTTCTGCTGTTAGTAACAGGGTTTTCTGGGTTGAAGCTTTCATAGATAGTGAATGTTTTTTTCTGCCTAAAGCCTAGTTGTATGTCTGCTCCCTGCTATCATGTCTCTTGTCAGGTTGGTGTTCTGTCCCTTCTCTTTAACTGTATATAGAGATTGGTGCTTTACACACAAAAACAACAACAACAAATTTTTTTAATCCCCACAGTCTTTCATTATACCTGCTATCTACCTGCAGGAGGTTTTTTTCTCTGAATTTTCTAAACATATCAGTTTGGTTGGTTGTTTTTTTTTTTGTTTGCTTTATTTTTTTAA
>PYHW01010764.1:3253886-3319638 GCA_013186435.1 Turdus rufiventris | reverse complement strand
TAGATATATACTTAATATTTACTATATGTACTTCATATTGTCATCTTAGGAGGCTAAAAAAAGTAATGTAAAGCAGTGTCAACAAATATACTGTGACTTGAAAAAAGTCACAGTCTTAATAACATTACTGAAGTAGGGGCCATTGTTTAGAGAAGCATTACTCCTATTACTCTCCTATAAAATTTCAACCAGAAAATGTGGCATAGAGCTAACGTGTTGTTGATGATAAATTTATTCCTCAAACTTTTTCAGAGTACTTTATGAACCCTTCTCTGTAATGTCCTTAAACCTTTAAAAAGATATATTGTTTATTGGAAGTTCAGGATTACTAAGTCTTCAAGATGGGTGAGTAATTACTGAAAATTTATAACAGCCAACATATTGCTGTGTAGACACTGGCATTACTTTTCCTTTAAAATTAACAACTCACATGCAGCAGCTTCGATTCCTCTGTTAGTAAGACATCAGTTGCAAAATACAGACGTGGTTTTTAGCCATTCAATCATTTTTACGGGTGAGTTTCAGGCCTGGTGCTGCAGAACCACGTGGTGGAGCTGTTGAATAAATTTGGGTTCTCACAGCATCATCCTGGGTGAGCTCTGTGTAAGAGCTGCTGCTGCTACTCCTGTTATCTCTGTGTGTGAATCTGCCTCCTCACATCTACTGGGGATAAGGGGAGACCCAAACGCAGAGACAGATGTTGACAGTTCCTTCAGAAACAGGATCAGAGGCAGAGAAACCCAAAATGAAGGAAATGCAGTCCAGGCCAATCTATCAGTCTAGAATGTAACTTCCTATCAAATGTACAAAGTGTGGTGCTGTCATTGATGATTTTAATTGTTTTTTTTAATCCATTTAGAAAAAAATTTATAGTACGTATTTCTTTCAAATACACTTCTGTCGCTTTGAATGGAGATAGCACTCTTGACACAGTCAAGGTGTTCATCCTCTAATATGACAAGCATGTGATGTAGTTCAGTAAGATAAATACTTTCAGTTCATTTTGAATAGCCCAAATATTTTTCCTTTCACTATTTCACTATTTAATTTACTGCTTATATTTGACAGAAGTCTAGATTATGTCTGGAGCTATTTTGGGGAGACTGCAAAGAAACCTCAAGCACCCACAAGGCATTCACAATTTCCAGAATAATGATTGAATCTTTGAGCCTCTGAGATTGCATGTGCTTTAGGAGAGATGAGTGAATAATAGCAGTGCAGCCATCTGGCTGATGGTGGAAGCTTCAAGAGTCCCTGTGTTTGCACGATTTGTGTCTATCCTTTGGAGTAATAAAAGGCAATATCAGAATCAGTTTGCATAGTCTGTCTCTTTTCGGTGTATTGGTTTGATGTATATTTGTGAGCTAGAACATGGAAGAATTCTCATAAAACAGTCAAAGGAGGCAAAGCTAGAAATTTATGTGTAAACACAGCATGGTGTGAAATTACCAATGGACTGCTCTGCCTGCAGCCAGAAATCTTTGTCTTGGATCACTAAGAACTACAATCCTCATGTCCATTTGTCTCCTGCCAAATCAAATGCTTCTCTGTGAGATATTCCAAATACTGCTGCTGACAAAGATCTTTCTTTCTTAATTTTAAAATCACAATAGCATATTTTTAATGCAAATATATTAAACCAGTAGTATTTCTAGGAATTTTACTTGCTGTATTAGTATTCCCTGTATTTCTTTTTGCATACATCCAGGCCAGATTTTCCCTAAAATTGCAAATTTGAAGCATTAGCTGTACTTATGTTTCATAGTTCTGACAGTAAAATTAATAACAGATGATGTTAAAACTTGACATTGTAAGTAGGTTTATATCAGATGATGTGCACATACAAAATTACAATTACCAACTCTTTAAATTTTATGCTCACTGTTAGAAAAGTGTTAAACTCTTTTAGCTGATCTTTTTGTATACTTGGCCCATGCTCTAATGCCAAATCAATGTGACTCCATTTGTCTCCCTGGTGTTGTTTTAGGTGCCTGTTAGCATAACCTGAGCTGATTTGAACTATTATCATCACAGAACAAATTTATTAGCAGTTCAACCCTCAAACCAAAATAATTTCTAGGAACTACAACACCACTGAAGTCTTTTGCATGACATTTTATACCCCATAAAGAAGACTAAATAATTTTATATAAACAGCTTTGCTATTTTGAGATGATTTAAAATCTTTTAAAGCCACATACAGGTAAACAATGCAAATACATTTCAATGCTGTATGAACTTTGATATAAGTTAGTTGAAAGGTGATATAAAAAACAGCTTATTCCTCAAACCAGCTTATAACCTAAACCCAGAGCAGTTCATAGACCTGTTAATGTGGTTTTGCCACTGCCAGAGATAGCTGTCAGGCTGTGGTGAGTCCCAGTGGGGAAGGCACTCATCCTGAATCCTAGGGATTTTGGGGATCTCTATTTTTTTTTCTTCCCCTGGAGCAGGGGGAAGTAAGAAGTGAGAATGGGAAAATGTATAAAAATAAATCCAAGACAACCTCCACAACTAAGAAGGAAGCCAGCTCACCACCAGCATTAGCTCCTTCTCCTGAAGACCTCAGTGTAGTAGTGACTTGCCTCCAGTGACGTCCTTGCACAGGATTTCAGTGTTGACTGCAAAATCCTAAGGGATATTGAAGGTTTAACCCCAGTATAAGGGTTAGATTGTAGGTTGAAGGCTGTTTTTATTTTTTTTTTTCTTGTATAACATTTAAGCTGTATTATTGCTTAGCCTTTTCTGTATTCAGATACTTTGGATTATGGAAGTAACAAGACATTAGTTGTGTTAGCAAGATATTCTTGATTCTACACCCATGGTCTGTAACATATTGACTGTAACAGAATTTTGGCATATTAAGCTGAACCAAAATTAGAAATTTACTGCAAATATCAATAATTTTGCCTTTCATGACAGAACACTGGGAATGTTTGGTTTGGAACCCTTCCCCTAAGACTATACTCCCTCGCAGGTGAAGCTTCAAGATTTTTCAATATTTTCACTGGTCAAACTTGCCCATAGAGTTATATTCTAAGCAGGTCCTTAAAAGTGACATCAAAAATTTGCAAGGATTTTTTTCCAAATAACTTTTCTTTCATTCAGCATGTCAGTAGAAATGTACAGGCACTATGGAATGACCAGATCCCACCGAACACAGCATCATCAGGACAGTCAAAATGCAGGTATCTCACAGGAGTGTTTAACAAACAGGCTACATAGTTGTGTACCCATATTATGTACTTGTGATGACTTTCAAAATTAATTTCCCTTATGGTGGCATGTCTGATACAGAAAGGAAATGAAGAGAGACTCTTTCTTAGATGTCCAGATTGCAGAGCAACAGCAACAGGGAGCATCCTCCTTGGTGAGATTTGAATATGGGTTGCTTGGAGGAAGGCAATTTCAGATAGAATTTCAATTCCAGATAGAGTGTATAGGTATAAAAGTGTTTCCCCCTGTAGTTGGACTTACACACGTGGTCCATACAGAATCCTCAGTACTCTTAAGAGGTGTCAGCAGAGCATACAAACCTCCATTGCTTCCTGCACAGAGAGGCACACCTACAGATTTCCATCAACCCCCAGGCTCCACAACCTCTCTGGAGACAACCTGGATCTCTTTCTCCATTTAGTAGCTCACTACTTCAGGTTTCATCTCTTTCCAGGGACCCACACAGCTGTCTCCTAAGCCACTTGCCTTTTGTGCCAGCTATCCTGGTAAACACACAGACACAGCTCTGGCCATTGCAGCTGCCAGCATCACACACATCTGGGACACTGTGACCCACAGCCCAGCTCCAGTTAGTGACACCCACACTACCATACAGTACACACAGAATAGGATGCCTCTCACTCAAGGAAATCCTTAGAAATGGAGTTTAATGCCAGAATAGCACAGACTGCATGATCAGACACAGGGCATAGCCATCAAGAGTGAGTTAACCAACATCCACTCATAGCCAGTTCCTTTGATTGCCTAATCCATCTATTTTCCCACAATTTTTCCTCCATGGATTGTTTAGATCCTGCCTTGTAGTGGATTGATCTTGGCTGGACAGCCCATGCCCACTGAGCCTCTACAGCAGGAGGAGAAAATAAGATGGAAAGGCTGCATTGATCAAGAGGAATAAATTTAATACAGAAAAAAAAAATAGAAAAAAAAGAAAAGGGAGACAAAACATCAAAACATTTTATTCTCTCCTTCCATCAGCAGACAATGTCCATATGCTTCCCAGGAAGAAAGCAGGGCTTCATCACACAAAGTTGTTTGGGAATGCAAACATTGCAAACAACAAATGGCCTCCTCTTCGCTCCTCCTTTCTCTTTGTTTTTATTGCCAAACAGGCTTCATATGGTATGATATATCCCTTTGGCCAGTTTTGCCCAGATGTCCTGGCTAAGTTGGCTCCCAAGGTCTTGCTCACAGCCAGCCTAGTAGTGTTGGGGGGCAGTTCTGGGGAAATGGCATTGATGGAATCCTGCCCAGCAGCAGCCAAAACCTTTGTGTGTTCTCACACCTTCCTACCTACACAGCCCAGCACTGTACAGTATGCTATTGGGAAAATTATCTCCATCCAGCCAGAGCTACAAAATCCTTCCATTTCTCTGCCTTTGGCTTCTCCACTAAACATAAAATCATGGAGTGCTTTGGCTTGGAAGTGACTTTTTAAATAATCTATTCCAAACACCCTGTTTTATTTTTTTTTCCCCAGCACAACTGAAACAAGAGGGCTTTTTCTAAGTGACCATTGTAATACAATCTAGTTCAGAATGGCATTGTGTCCTGCAATGTAAGGTAAGCCTGAATCCCTAGGATATTTCCAAGAAAAAAGAGAAAAGGAAGCAAAAATCCTACCAAAGAAGCATTTATGAAGCTGTTGAGGTTTTGTAGATTTCTATCTCTCAGTATGGACTTGTGTTTGCAATTATAAAGTACTGTTTATACTTTGTGTAAACCAGGAAAAAACATAGGAATTTTTCAGTAATGGAGAAGTTTATTTTTTTCCCCCAAATTAAGGGTTTTGGCAAGGGGTTCATTTTGTTCATTTGATTTTGGGTTGCTTTTTTTAAGGCTAGCAAAATCAATTTCAAAACTGCAAATTAATTTCTATTTTAATTAGATGTGTAATTTAAAAGCAGTACTATTACTTTAATTTGCTCTTTTTTTTCAGTTGTTTTGCCAGTATTCAATGAAAATATAACTCTTAAAAGAGCAAAAATGACTTGCACTTTACAGCATGTAATATTTGCAAAGCATAGTAAATACAATTAAAAGAGAGTGGCTGGAGATGAGATCAGCTTTTCTGTTATTTTCTTTTTTAGGTAAATTGCACAGTGAAATGACACAGTGGTGTCTTTAAATGGTCATGATAAAACTCATCACCCATGTGCGATCATTGTTATGAAACAAAAACCAAATATATTAAATGAAGTTCTAAGAGCAGCAAGAGAAGACTGGGGAGGCACAGTTTAGGAGGAAAAAAAATAAAAGATATGATTAACTTGGAAGGAGGTGGTAAGAAAAATCAAAGTCAAATTCTGTCAACTTGTGAATTTAATGGAGAATTTCAGTAAGCATTTAAGAAATAAGAATATTTGAAGAAAATTATAGAGAATAATTTAGTTTAACTGCATTTTAATAATTTCATAGTGTTAGTTTGATGTTTTACTATTTTTTTTTTGTTGTTTATGCCTAATAAAAGAATACTTGCATCTTTTAATAGTTTTCAAATAATAGCTCAAGTTTTTAATGAATGTTTAGCTCTAAGACCTTTCTTTTTCCATTTTTTTTTTTTATGACATGCTATTTCAGTTCAAATGAGTCTCATCTTTACTTTTCTGGGTTTTATTTAAAATCTCAGTCTACAAGTCCAGAAGTAATTCCATTCATTTCCATTGGCTATATATTGAAGAGCAATATCAATGCAAAAAGTATAGAAAGCTTGGGGAGGTTTTGGGTCCTTTTTTTTTTTTTTTTTTTCCCAATTGTTGTTAATGGAAACACAGTAACACAGTCGCTTTTTCTATGTAAGATCATCTGTTCCTCATTGCAGGAATTTTGTAAGATCCTGAAAAGAAATTAAGGGCAAAGAAAACATGAAGAGTCAGTTCACCTCTGATGTATTTCCTCATCTTCCACATCAAAACCAGTTCAACATCACCACAGCAATTTTAAGTACCCTCTGAGGAAAGAGGCACTTTCTGTACTGCTGCCTTCATGACAGGGATACCCAAGAACAACCTGTGTTTTGTAGGAAAAGAACAGAATTCATTAATGCTCATTTACCTCTGCAAGAATAATGACCATGACAGATACATTCAACTAAGCATAACAGATTAATTTTCTGGTGTTTTAGAGAATTCAATATAGAAATAAATTTTACAAAAAATGATTTTTTTCCTGACTTTGGTATTTCCTGTTTTCATATATCTGCAAACATGGCTCCATGCTGTTGTTCTGCGTGGTGTCTTCTGTATATGACCAAAGGCTCTGAATCCCTCTCACACTGGATAATGCCTTTAATCTTCCTAAGTGACAAAAAAGATTTAAATTAGAATTGCTTTTTGTATTGTTGTTTATTAATGAAAATTGCAATCATTAATAAAGAAACTCTTATATCACACTTAGTAAGAATCATCATATCAGATTTCCATTCCTTTTAGAAATGGGGTGCACAACACACAAATTAATTTTAATGCTGTCCAGACATATAATGTTTCTCTTTATCAACTAGAACAAAACAGAATTCCTCAGGATAACATAATTGTTAGCAATGGAAAAAAAAAATAAAAAGGAAGAAGGGAAAATGGCAACAGTTTGAAAGGGTCATGACAGTTATAATATAGAAATAACATGAAAGAAATTGTAGAACTTTTGAAAGTGTTTGGAAACATCTTTTCTTTTCGAGTTCAAGAGGACAAAGTCTATTTGATGAAGAATAATTTCTAAAAGAGAGCTTTGAGGGACAGTATAAAGAGTTCATTTTTTTAAAAACTGTTAATTTTGTACAGACTACACACACAGACACACATAATTTTACAAAACAGAGCCACACATTTACATTATTACAGGCTAACTTCTAAGAGACACTGTATACCTCCTGCTCTTGCATAGTTGTAGATCATAGTAAGTATTTACATAAGTTAAAAAATCTGTCTTCAAAACACATGTAGGCTGCATATTGACACTTGCACTTAATAGCAATTGAAAAAATAGGTCATAGTTAGTATGAATAAGATCAGCAGATGTATTTAATATCAATTAACATATTCTGACTGTAAAGAGTTTTCTATGCAATGCTCTAAGAGTATTTAGAAAAAGAAATGGACAGAACTGGCAGGGTGATGATACTAAAAAATAGGCTTGACAAGTAAGTCATAGAATGTAGGAAAGTTCCTCTAAAATTCTCTGATATATCAAATAGCAAAATGGCAAGAGGTGCAAATTAACAACCAGAAACTGGAAATATTTTTGCTATCCAAGATATGAAGCTTACAGAAACCTAGGGCAATCTGCTGGGATGTTCTCTCAGGGGCACATTCTACTTTAATTATTTGGTCAAGACAAGTAATACCGTGGATGCAATAAATATTCATAGGATTATATGAGGTTATTTCTACTTGAATAGTGAAGATACACTTATTTTCTTGCATACCCTAAGTGAGACTTCTGTAGCTAACCTACAGCCCTCCTGCTTTCCATTTTTCCTTTAGCTGTGCGGGTTCCAATATTATAAGTATTTTTAATACTTTTATAAAATATCTAAAGAAAATAGTGGTTACTTTTTCTGGCTAAATAATCCTGCCAGTAGACCTCAGTCATTTAATGGATGTTTACAGTGCAGTTAATTTTCTCTGCTTGCTCTAATGAGTTAGCTAACCTCGCCTGGCCCTTAGAGTCACTTCTCTCATGCTTTCCACAGTAAATGTGTCAAACACAGTTCATTCTCTTTTTTTGGACCCTATTTTAAAGTTTTATCATATTATAGGATTTGCTGATAACAATTTGTATGTTGTAAGACTCTTTCATTTGTTTCCCCTTATTGTGCATGCATACAAAAAAGGAAATATTATCTATTAATATTCTAATATCACTGGATATGCTGTTATTTCTCACTACACTGTGCATTTTCCTCATCAAAACTGAAGTTCTTGAATTTTCATTAATGTTTGCATTTATCTTTACTTTGACCTCTTTTCTATCCTCTAGCTCTAATTTTGTTCTTTTTTTCCATGAAAAAATTTGCATTCTATTTTATGATTCTGAATTTCTGCATTGGTGTTTTGATATATCATAGTGTCATAGAATGGCCTGGGTTGGAAGGCACCTTAATTAAAATCACTCAGTTCCACCCCCTGCCATGGGCAGAGACACTCTCCACTAGACCAGGCTACTCAGAGCCCCTGGCCTTGAACACTTCCAGGGATGGGGCATCCACAGCTTCTCTGGGAAACCTGTGCCAAAGTCTC
Organism: Turdus rufiventris; assembly: GCA_013186435.1. Classification (NCBI taxonomy): domain Eukaryota; kingdom Metazoa; phylum Chordata; class Aves; order Passeriformes; family Turdidae; genus Turdus; species Turdus rufiventris. The sequence continues at coordinate 3,311,164 of PYHW01010764.1, read as the reverse complement.
ACCATCCTCACAGCAATTTTTATCCTAATATCTGATCCAGACCTACTCTCTTTCAGTTTGAAGCCATTCTCCCTTTCCTGTCACTCCAGGCACTTTTTTTTGGGTCCTTTCAGGTGCTGGAAGGCTGCAGTGAGGTTCCCCCAGAGCCTTCTCTTTTCCAGCCTGAACAATCCCAATTGTCCCAGCCTTTCCTCACAGCAGAGGTGATCCATCCCTCTGATCATCTTGCTGTCCTCCTCTGGACTTGTTTTACATCCCTCCTGTGATAGCATTCATGGTCCAAACATCATGTTCAAGGATTCAAAAAGACAGTGCAGTCTTGAAGATGACTTGAATTTCATCTATAAACTGGGTCAGCCACAAGTGAGTGCTCCACTGGGGTGAGCACTTTTAACAGTTGTAACTCATAGTTGTAATATCACTAATCAGTACAGTATTTTTTCTAAATCTATGTTTTCCTAAAACGATTACTTCCAATCCATTTCTCAAGATGCATTTTAATGTCAGCAGTTTGGTTTTACATGAAACAGGCAGCAGGTTCATTTCTTAAGAAACACTGACTTTTTTTTCCAATAAGTAGGCAAACCTTTTGTTTTCAATGGAGGGACAATAAATTCAGAATCTGCTTCTCTTAGAATGATTACCCTAAGAACACTTTTCACAACTTCTTCTGAAAGAGCAGGAAAATAAACAGCAATAACCACAACCTTTCTTCAGTTTTTAAAGGTTAATAGGTGGTTATATATCCAATTTTCCATTTCAAAGGACAACAAAAGGCACCTTTGACTGATTGCTTTAGACATTATGCAAAAACTTAAATAAAACGTCAAAGGAAGGATCCCCTTACTCAGGGGTTTATGGACAAGAATAAAAGCTTGAGTAAATTCCTACAAGAAACTCTCACTCACTATACCCACATGCATTTTTGGGGTTTTTTTGTGCTAGACATAAAATACCAGTCTTCAAATACAGTTAATGTTATGAAAGCTGCAAAGAGAGCTCTTCCTGTAATAAGAGAATAGTTTTGAAACTATTAGCAAAAAAAAAAAAAAAATGTACCTACATCTGGATATTTGTGTACATTTATATACAAGATATTTTTCTGCATTTTATGGTACTCTTACCTATAACTGACATATGTTGCATTTCTGTATATAATCAATTATGCCAATAAGAATTATATCAAACTGAGTTTTTAAGGGTATTACTGTCCTACCGGGATAGACTTGCAGTACAAGCTCACATATGCACCAAAACTCCATTCTCTCCTCCATTTAAATGAAGCATTCCTTTTATATTAACTCTCTTAAATATCTTCTACAGACTCTTAAAATGATTAATCCTATAATCTTCTGTTTGCAAGAGTTTCAGTATACAGTGATGATCCTGATATGCATATTAAATTATTAAGTATATCTAATTTATAAAATTAACAAACTCTAATTCCTTTCTAAACAGTCTCATTCTGATTAATAAAGTACAATCTAGACAAAAATATAATCAAGACTGAAGTGATTATATAATCACACCCAGAAAAATCTTTTTGCCATATAGTAATTGAACTTTAACTCGTTTATTAATCCACTTGTTTTTCAAATGTTTGTACCTTTCACAACTCTGACAGATACCTGTTGTTGTGACACTGCTGTGGTTTTTGTTTATATGACACTAAGCTCTTGTAGGCCTTCCAAGGCTGCAGTAATTCTGTCTTTTTGCCTTCTACAGATAATATCTGGTCTTCAAAGGCAATGTGCCTGAACAAGCCTGATAAGAATGACATGTTCAGGAACTATGAATATCAGTGTGCAGGTTTCTAATATTAAAAATGGAAGAAATATGACCGAGACAAATTTATGTTACTCTCCCTATTTAATTTCTGTTTAATAAATTGCAGCAAAGGCCTGCAATAATTTCTTTAGTTTTCCAGCTGGCAATTTGCATAATCAATACATGAGTATTCTTAGGTACCTTTGTTCTGGAGTACCCAAGCATCAAAGCAACAATGGGCATAATTGCATTAGGCTTTAAAATACAAAAGGCACTAGGAACTAAAAAGTTCTTTAGTATTGTTCACTCTGGAAAGTTAAGAGAATTTTGGTTCTCTATCTCAGTCATGCTGCGTACAGGGTAATACAATCCCACAATCTTGGAATCATTTTAGCTCTCTCAGAGGTAAGAAATACCTACCCTGACGATTTCTGAATCTAATTAAGACATCACATGCTGCATTTTCTGTGTAATTTAGCTAACAAATTCAACAGATTTGCATTTATGAATCCATGAATTGTGACTTATGTCATGTGCTTTGCATTGGATACCATTTCTATTAAGTCTTTTATAGTAAAGCACTATATATCCAAATGTTTGAATAGTGTAAGGCACTGAGGGAAAAGATATCCCAGACACCACGGGGAAGCAAACAAACAAAGGCATTTAAGCAGGAAAAAAAATTCAATTCTTTAAGAAAAGGTAAAAAGATAGAGCACCACACTTTGCTATGAGTCCCATCCATCACATCATTCCTTTAGACCAAATTTCTTAAGAAGCCTATGGGGACTTATGGTTGGGCATCAGAAATATCACGCAGCTTATTCTTAGCATATCAGAGCTTTACAGAAACACAAACATTCTCATAAAAGTAGTTGTGTGAGGTGCATAAAAATATCCACATGAATAAAGTAGGCACAAAGGATTTTCCTTATAGTAGTGGACAGCTAAGAAGGCTAAGAAAATAGACTCTGTAAAGAGCAATTTGGTTTTAAACCTGTTTGAAAGAGAACATGCATGTATATGTGCATTTGTGAGACTTCATATGTGTGTAGTTTTACATTCAGAAACAAAATGCAATAAGGGTCTGTAAGTTTTGAGTTATTCCTTCTGGAAATAGATCACAAAATAGGTGAAGATGACAGAGTTATATTCTCAAGAAATTCTGTTTGTTTTGTTACAATGAAGTAGTTCAAAAGGAATTGAAATAAAATCCCTCTGCTCTGAGCACATTTTTAACCATTTCTAGTGGTTAAAAACACGTATCTGTGTTACAAATGATATTGTAAGTTGGACAAGATATTACAGTTCACTTTTACTTACATTCATAGGCTAAATTTAGCAATGGTTGCACAAGTGTAATTAAAGAAAATTAGATCTGATCATTCTAAAAGGCATTGATTGGTTTTATATAATTTGGATTTGCATTAAGAGAAAACATTAATTAAAAAATAAGACTTATAAATCTCTGAAAGTGCTTTAAAACCTATCCAGTTCATACACACAGAAGCAGTCTTTTTGAGTGATGTGTGAAATTCACAGAAGAGCATGGTATCAGTGGAAAATTAACCAACAACATAAAAGTTGATTTTAATTTCCATTTTATGGTCTCATTGGTTAAAATACTGAGAGATATAAAAGTTACTTGGATTTATCTCACCCTTTAGAAAGCCATCTGCTATATGGATCTCCTACTGTGAACCATTTTTAAAGACCTCATAAGCTGAAATATGTTTTTTCAGAGAGTTCTCACTGAAATGAAATCAAGTCATATGTTGGATATATACAAGTATCTACACAACACAAAATTATATCTAAGAATGTGTTAAGGACTGAAAAAATAAGAATTGATATGGAAGGAACTTCTTTTTTCCAGGGTGGCGATAAAAAGCTCAAGAGAGTGTATTTCTTGTTTGGACTCAGATGTTTATTAATTCTTATCTATATTGCAGTGAGTGCTATAGCACTTCTAGCTAACAAGTTAAAAATGGAGATGAATCTCTCTCTCTCTACAAGGCCAGCTGTCCGATTAAGAATGGACACCTAAATTATTTTTACTTTTAACCCAATAGCCAATCACCCATGGCCCACAAGGCGGATTTTTCTATCCAATCATACAAAATACCACCCTGAAGAAGAAGGTGAAGAAGAAGGAAAGCTCAGCCCTAAAACCTCCATCTTGCTTTATATATATTATTATATTCTAACCCCCCAATTCTAAATTTTCCACCATGTGATATTACACACTTCTATTCTAACTACACACCCGTGATCCTAGTTCTATCACCCAATCCTGGAAGCCATCTCCATGACCCCAGATCAAAAGCAGAGTTCTCCTGGGGGTCAGTGCCTGCCAGCACAGAAAGCCCAAAATTCTCATTTTCCAGGGTCCTCAAAGAGTCTAACCAGCCTCACATGGGTCTCTGCATTCACCCATGGACAAGGAGGAAAATATGGCTTGGTTCAGGGGTGTTTGGCTCTTGTCTGAGCTGTGCTGGAGCTCAGCTGATGTTCATCCCAGTTCCAGATGTGATTATGCCCAACCATGGCGCTCTGGATCCTCAGCCTGGCTTTCCTTCAGCCCTTCTTCCCCCCAGTGGCATTCCCAGAGATCACTGGCTCACTCCTTACTGTGGTGCTCCCTTCTGATTTGGACTCTGGGTTGCCCCTGGCTCTCATCTGTGGGTATGTCCTGCTCTCCAGTGCTGCAGAACGTGCCTGGCCCCTGCTGACTGCTCAGCTCCTGTCTCCTGTCCCATGGGATCTGCTCCACGACTGTGACACTCAGGAAGAGAAGTTTTCCTTAGATAATTATTCAGCCAAGACCTTTTGAAAACAGGCACAGATATTTCAGGAGCTAGTTCCAGAGTCACGGGTGATTGATAAAAAAGCCTGGCAGTAGCGTTCTCATATCTGTGTTTTACACAAATAAGATTCTCATTTTGTTTAAAGCCTTCCTGTGGAGTCTGTTTGGGACTTTGGTTAAGGGTCATTTTAGAAATAGGACAACTGAGAGCAGTCCCTTTCCTCTAGTGACTCTGAGGTGGGCTCTACTGATTGGACTGAAAGAAATACCTGATAAATTAACTAGGGGGTTTGGAACCTGGAAATCTATTTTAATTCAGAAAATTCATCCTCCTCAGCACTAGAATAATCTTTTCAGGTAGGACTAATGTATTTTGCTATTTATAAAATCATGTTGTCTAATCCATATGGTGATTAGAATGGTAGTAAGCATATGTCTGCAGAGGCTTACCTGATTTTTCTGTCCTTACTGACCTTATAGGGTTTTTTCAAAATTTTTGAAGTATGCTTTGAACAGTATTTAGTTGGGTATTTTCTCTCCTCTCACATTCTTTCTGAAGCAGGTTATTTTTCTGATGTTAACCCTGACTGTGACAGGCCCTATTGCTTTTTTTACAGGCCTTCCATAACAGATTTCAGGGCCTTAATGGGCACAAAAAGGGACTTTAATGAAAATCACAGTGGGGTACATCTTACAGCCTGTCTGAGTGGTGATAGATGTCTCTAAAGTTAGGAGCATTAGGGGTTTCTGAAGAAGTTCACCAACATATTTTTCTGACAAGATGATCACACATTTTGATGTCTTTCATGTTCTGGTAGAGGTTATTCTATTGATGTTTTTTATCTATGATCTCATCAATTAATTATCAGAGTGGTGGACTACTTCATCATAGTCCACCCAGTTGTTTGAAATCTTTTTCTTTATTGTTCTGTAAAAATGCAGGCTCTTGGCAGTACATCCCCTGAACTACTATACCTCTGTTCTGTAGTTGAAATGTTACCTTTTGAAAATCTGCAGTGACTCCCTTGTAATTCCCACCATTTCTCTTAAAATTCAAGCTTCAACAGAGAGTGAATTCCAGCCTAAGACTATCACAACTAATAGTATTTTCTCTCTTTCCCAACCAGTTTAGGCACCCGACCTCAGTAGCTAAACTCTGCAGTCTCCAGCCAGCTGGGAAAATAAATATCATTGGCAGGTAAGTAAAGCTCCTTCCTTGTACTGATCATTGCAGACATAAACTCTCCCTCTAGAGGAGGTCTGGTGGGTGATAGAAAACAAAATAAAACATTGTCAACACCTTCTGGCCCCTGAAGTTGGAACAAACAATATAAACCTTTTAAAGTGTGAACTGAGTCCTCTTTTCCTACCACTGATGTCCCTCCTCGATTAAACTGTAATTCATTGTTATAAAGAGAGTAACAGTACTTGAAAACCCTTTCAGGGAAAATTTTTAGAAGTCAAAGAGAATAAAATCCCTTTCCAGCAACAATCTTTCTGCTTTCTTTTTAATCCAGAAGAATTTTTGAAGAAAGGAATTTATTTAATTTGTGGTTAGTTTAGATAAAAAAACATGCTCTCCAAAGTTAAGCATTTACTTAGCCTTTGAGACTGAGCAAGAGCATGTCATACATTTAATTTTCTTTTAATGTTACTGAGAAACATAGGAATTTAGCTTGCTAAGACTAATTAGGGTTTTTTTTTTATATTTAGAGAAAAATTTGACCAGGATTTGGAAGCACTGCGGTTGGAAATTTTATTGAAAAAGGCTTATTTCTGCTGACAAAAAGCGAAGTTGGACTTGGGATAATTTGAGAAGATGCAATCAGGGGGAGAACATAAAGGCTTCATTTTACTATATTTCAATAAAGACCATTGGAGCTATGCAGCAGTAGTTCAGAATGATGGGTTTGGTTTAGACCAGGCTTTGTGCCAAATTCTCTTATCAGAGACCTACTGGCAGAGGGAGTTCATATGGTCAGTGAGCTCGTGCTTCTTATCATGCCAGATGCCAGCTGTTGGTGCTGCAGAGGAGGGCAGGAGCTGAGACATTCCACAGGAGAGGAAAATATTTCTTGCAGGCAGATTCATCTGGAGCAGATATTATCTATATTTTATCATTATTAAGGAGCTCTGCAAACAACATCTGCCCTCCTCCAAGGCTGTATATCTTTTGGTGTGGGAGGCAGTGCTGGGATCAGAGAAGGAGCAGAGGAGCTGTTATGGAGATAAGCGGGCAGCCTTAACTGCAGCTCCAGCATTGTCACTACTGGGTGCTGGATAACACCTGCAAGAGTCTGACAAGAACTTCAGAAAGGGCCTTTGCCCTGACAGAGACAGCAAAATATACTTGACAATGTTTTAGGAAGGTGTCAGGATCAAGCTAAAAAGATTTCCGTGCTCCTTTGAATCAGTTTATTATTATTAACAGTGAATTATCAATTAATGTAAAATTCTACTGTGATTTTGCCATGTGCTTTGTCATGAAGTAAAGCTAGTAGAATAACAAATCCTTTCCAAACTGTTGCTTTAGACTTACCATTTATTTGATACTTGATTGGCAGCACAGATGTGCAGACAAAATAGAAAGTTGTATCTTGTTGAGATAGAATCAGTAATGCTATACTTTGAAATGTATTTGACTCTTGTATTTCCTGAGGATTCTAATACTTTGAATTCAAAACATTAGATTTTTTTTCTCCTGCTTCTAAATTAAAGTTCCTACTAGGCTTCCATGACTTTTCTACCAGGAAACATGACTAGCCTAATTCTGAGTTGTAATTATTGATTGTTTTGATAAAGAATCCACAACAAAGAATGCAAAAATGATCAGACAGCTAAAAAACTTCTAGAAAAAAAAAATAAAATCAGGTTTATACAACTGCCTTAATGGTCTTTTTATATTTTAATTGGAAAAGTAATTTTTTTCCTCTAATGTCCTAGTAAGACCTGCTGACACATAAAAAAATGGGAAAAACCCCTATATCCAGCCAGATTAAAAAAGTAGAAATCTATGAAGTGCTTCAAGTCAGTCTCTTCTAAAAGACTCTTGATACTTTTATTTCCAAAAAATACAGGATGTATATTCTTGCATTAAAGAAAATGTATTTAATGTGCTTTTAGCGATCTATGTATAGTTTTACATTTTGAATCTAAAAAAGTCTCAGTATCTTACATAACAAATTTCACACTTTTATTATGAATAATTTAAAAAAAAGCAAACCTGTTGTTATTTCCAGTATTTTTTACTCTCTGATTCACATTGTTTAATCATGGAAATGGGTTAGAAGGTGCCTATTTCTCCAGACCCAAGCTTCTTTCATGTCACTCTATTGTTTTACATGAAATGAAACTTTTCCTTTGGCTTGGTGAGGAAGAAACTGAAAATACATTTGTACATCTTTATTTTTTGAAATGGATTCTCTGTGCTACTTGAAGTGACTTATAGGAATGTATAAAATGAGAATGGAAACCCCACAGTGCAAATAGAACTTTCTTTTCAAAAATGTGCTTTCAAAGTCTTCATGCCAAATGCATCCCTGGTGTAAATCTATTCCAGTAGCATTACTCCAGGGAACAATTCAGATTTTCCTCTCCATGTCAGTGACCCACTGGTAATATCAATCTATCTGCCATGCTACTTTCAATTGTGTTTCGCTCACATTTACAGAATTAGTTACACTTTATGGCAGAAGGCACTAAGATAGCCTTTTTTTCACCCAATACCTTCAGGAGTGAATATAGTGTGAGTGAATTGCACCTTCTGCTTATTTTTTTTCCCAGAGATGGAAGGAGCAGGTGTAAAAGATTTAATGAAGCAACTGCCAAGTTGCAAGGGTCATTTGTGTGTAGAAAGCTATAAATTAGCTGGTTCTTAGGGGAAATTACCTTCTACCTTTGCGATGTTGCCATTTATAAATTATCACTAAACTCCTGGGAAATACCAGTTTGAAAGTTCAGAAAAAGAAACACCAAAACCCTTTTATATTTGTAGATATGTCAGAAAAGAATGTCTGGAAGAGCTTGCAATATAATAATAAACATTCAAGGAAAACTTTATAACCATAAATTTTGTTTACTTTTGCAAAAGTTGGCTGAAATATACATACTAAAATCCTTTTTGTACAGACAAGATAAGTCTGTGGTCATCAGAGACCAGTTTATTACCTGAGGAAAGTAAATCTTCCAAGTCATAATATTTTTTGTAAGATACTTTCTCAGCCTCCTTAAGACATCTTTTTTTGGTTTTTTTGTTTTTAATAGGTGGAATAGCAAGCATAAAAATTCTTTTATTATTTATCTACTTTGTAATTCTTCAGGGTTTTGTTGGGAATTAATGGTGGTATGAATACCTTTAAGAGAGAGACTGTAGCTCTGCTACATCATTGTATGACAAACCCAGATTGCTAAGAATAAGCTCCTAAAAAGCAATAAACTCTGTAAAACTAATGTATTCGTCTCTTTTGGTAACTCATCTGAGAAATATGAAAGCATTCTTGGAGCTGAAAGAATAGATTCAGCTGGTATCAACTGATATGGCACAGGGAGTCTCATAAACACAAAAGTTTGAAGCAGCATCCTCAAGAGCTGTCTTTACTGCTGTTCCTATTCTTAAGCAGCTATCCAGTTGATGGACAGTTGATAAAAAATGTTCTATAAATAATTTCAGGCTGCATAATTTTAAGAATTTGCTTTATTCTTTTTTTCTCCCTCTTAAATAGACTCTTGACATAACGCTATTACAACAGAAAAACATGAAATTGTAAAGAGGATAAAGATGAACATTCTGTAAAAATGCATTCTGTAAAAAATACATTTCTGCATTTCAGTAGGTGAGAGGAAGCCGGAGACTATTTTTCACATCTTTTTAGTAAAAATCAATAAAATTAGAGAATGTTTTTCATGTGTTTTGCAAATTTTAATTATTATTTAGGGGAGAATTTTGTAAATATTTGTCCCACTGCTACTTTTAAAGATTCCACCAGAGCCTTCTTTTTTTTTTGTTAGTTGGAAGGTTTTCTAATTTAGAATGAGTTCAAGGCAGTTTATAGCAATCTTTTTTTGCTCTTTGGTTTAATAAGTTTTTGTTTTTCCGCGGCTGATCTCCTCTTTACTTCCACAATTGTGTTTGCACTCCTCTGGCACTGTATCACTGTGCTCATTAAGTTAAATTCTTCTGTTCCCTACTCTGGGAGGTAGAACACCCTTTCTTCCCATCATACAATTTTGCAGTTTATTGCAAAAGTTCAGGTCTAGGGCAATTTGTCCTGAGTGTGGATGACCAGTAATACATTTATGTCATCATTTTGTAGAGGTCTTGCTTAACAATGAACACTCCTGTCTTACTTAGAAATGCCTTAGAAAAATGTCAGTGCTGCATTCAGAAGCACCTTAAGATTGCCCCATATTGTGTTCAGTATGCAAGCCCTGCTCTTCTGCTCCTAATTCCTGTTGAGTTTTTTTTTAAGCATGAATTCAGAAATCTTATTAAACAATGTAATATGGTACTTCGTACTGCTAAATGTTATCAAGTTTATTTTGCTGCCTTCCTTGAAATCTTCAGGTTCTTCCAGCATGACATTCTAATCCTCTTTTGTGTTGATGCACCTGACTTTGTACCTTCAACAGATTTCATTAACAAACTCCTTCTTTTTGCCTTGTCAATAAAATCAATTATGTTCTCTACATCTGGTTTTCAGTTAAACGGTTTGTAAATGTAGATCTATGGTTTTATCCCATTTTATCTCATTTACTGTTTATCCCCCCACCTAATTGATTAGACATCTAAGAAATACTCATTTAGAATATTATCTAAAGCCATGACACTATCGTGGCATTTCAGGGTAGGCTGCAATAGATAATATCTTATCTGCAGTCACCACTACTCCTAAATGGATATTCCTTTGACTGCACTGCTATCAATTTAACAATATTGAAAGTACAGTGTAGCAGAAAAAATAGTTTGTAATCATGACATACACAATATTCTTTAAGCAGGTTAAATGGCATAGAAATATCTCTCATCAGCTCAAGAAGGAAAAAGGATCCAGATACCGACTGTGATTATGTGTATACACAACTGCATCAAACAGGGTCCCTCTATCCTGAGGGATCAGACAATGAAGAAAAACCTGTTAAATGGTTTATTTTACAGAAAATACATGGTACATACATTATGTAACATTTTTTACTAGCTCACACATATATATATTCATGTATCTTTTCAGGTGGACTGAACAGACCTCAGCATTTTCTCTTTTGCAATTCTCTGATTAGTGGATTCTTCATTCAGTTTCTCCTGTCACCTTCATTCTCATATTTTCTGTTCAAAATGCCAAATAGTGTATGTCATGTATAGTCACACAATGCATGGCCTTGCTTTGCAGATGAAGAACAAGGGATGCCACCATTATGTTATGTTGCATCTATTCTTTGTGATCCTGCTGAGATTTTTCACTGTGGCATAGCAATAACCTAATAAACGTGGATGACTGGGCCTTCTGAGAGTAGCTGAATAATGTGGTCTTCTCTGAATACTACTTCCTATCTCAATTGTGATCTCAATATTTTAAATTCAGTGAAGAATCATCCTTCCTACATTAGGTTTTGAAGCAGAATCTAACCAAGTGCATGAGGTATCTCAGTGAGCCCTTCTATGGGATCAAATCTTTTTCATGCTTTATTTTTCATTGCTAGTTATCAGGAAAAGTATTTTAATGAAATGGGACAAGTTAGTATGCTTAGGATTATTTCATAGTCACATTTCTCTAGCATACTAAAAATATCTGAGAATATTTCTCCCTCCTTCAGGGGAAGCATTGAGTTGGATATTTAATTAAGTGTTATGTAGCTTCAGCTATCATTTACTTCATCTGGAGAATGCATTGTTCCAGTTCTATTCTTCCAGAATAAAAATCTGTGTGTCTAAGTGGATTAGTTCACTGAATCATTGAATGTTTTGTGTTGGAAGGCACCTTAAATATAATCTTTTTTCTGTGGGCAGGGACAGCTTTCACTAGGTTGCTCAGAGGGATGTTCCCCTCAGATTTGTACATAGCATATTTTTATAATCTCTGATCTCTCTTTTAAATAAGTGACTCTAAATGCCTGGATGAAGCATCCAGGCCACAAATAACAGCGTGAATCTAATAAAAAGGTGTCATAATCAGAGAAGATTGTTTTATAGTTATTTATTCACTGTTTTGACCTTCTTGGATACCAAGGGGCAGACTTGTGCATTTCAAAAGAACATTGCAATGCAATGCTACATTTCAGAGGATATAGAAGGCATAAGAACACAGTAAGACCAAATTAACATTTTTGTTGTATCGAATCACTACCTTCAAACAAATTTTGGGGTAAAAATGCTATTATAAATTTGTATATCGACACTGTTATCTGTGAACTGAATTTGAGAATTAGAATAAATAACCACACTTTCAGAATCACTGAATTGTGTAAAATAAATAATTCATCAATGAATGCACAATTAAGGACTTGAACTTTACATCACGGTCTTTGTAACTGTAATAAATTACTTCATCCTAAATCTACAACTCTGATGTACCTATTTATTATTAGTCATAAGTTTTATTTCCTTCCTCAACACAAGTTTTTCAATGGTATTTATGAAAAATCTCCAACCTTTTGACATGTAAAGAGAGTACCATAGTGCCCTGGCTATTTCTCAGCTGAGATAGGAGGTTTTCACAACAGTGCCTGAATGTGTTTTAATTCTCCCTTTTTAATAAAGCAGAAGTGCTATTAAGAAAATTATTTTCCTCAGATTGCAGACTAAAGAAATGGCTGGCAAAATAGTATTTTAAAGAGGTTTTTTAATGATTTAACAGATTTTCCTGCTTATGCAAACATTGCATTTTCTTAATAAAAATTCTAATCAAACTAATGAAAAAAATCAAATTCGTACACTTAAATTATAGTGGGAGTGGAATTTTGATGGTGGATAATGAAATTTAATTAAACTGTTTCCATAAAACCTTTTTTATTTCATTCAAAGTTGTATGTGAATAAGAATATAATATACTAATGAAATGCGAATGTGATTCTTTTTGGTCGAATATGTTTTTTTCATTATAAAACTACATAAAGGGTTTTTTCCCAGTGGTTATATATCTGTAAATTTACTACCACTTTTTACTCTTTAATTTTCTTTTTTAATTTAAATGTTTTTTTCAATTCTAATATCTAACCTAAATTACCCCTCTTTAAAATTGTAACCAATACCACTTGTCCTGTGACTACAGTTCCTGGTAAAGGGTCTCTCTTCAGCTTTCCTTCCCTTCAAAATCTTTCAGGATTTGCCATTCAGGATATTTTATAGGGAAATAAACAAACAAATAAAACCCAAACACCCCCCTCCCCGTTCCAAAACAACCTCAAAAACCTCCCAAAAGGAAAAAATTCTAACTACAAAAAACCCCCAACCAAAGCCCTCCTGTATTATATCCACTAAGAGGCCTTTTCAGAACAATTTTTCTTTCTATTTTACTCAAGATACTTATCCAATTTTAACATGCTTTCTTCATTATTAGTGCTTGGATCAGAACCAGAATTGTTGCACGCTGGCAATAGCCAATAATTTATCTGACTTGTCAGGTTATCTCATGTTGGTGCCTATTTTTTTTTTCCTTAAGGATATTTCTTATTTTTTCTAATGTCTACAGTTTTGGTTGATTAATATGGTTGTCCCATTTCTCATGGTCGAAATTTTCCCTGCTCTCACTTCTGGCTAGTGCCTCTCTAGATTTGCAGATAATAGCCTCAAAAGCAGTAAATGATAAAAGAAAAAGACTTCTCCTGCCTTTCTGCTCTTTTAGCAATAAAAAGCTGTGTGTCAGGAATAGACTAGCTCTATACCAAAAGTTCCAGAGTTTAGCTCTTCACCTTCATAGAGACAGCAGCAAGAAAGGTTAAAAAAAAAAAAAAAGATAGAAAAAACCCAAACAAACAAACAAACAAACAAAAAAAACACACACAAAAAAAACAAAACAAAAAAAACCACAACAACAAATAAATAGTTGTTGGATTTAAGAGAACAAATTTCTTTCAAATTTGTGATCTGTAATGATATTTACACAAATATAAAGATATACAAATATTACATTAATATAGAGAAAATATTATTTCTCTGGAAGCATGATACCTTGTAAACCCCAACACAATGGATTTCTGATATTCTTGCAAAAGACAACAGGAACATAAATTTATTTTCATATGTTTAAAAGGTTCTTTGGCTTCAGAAAGAGGTGCAAGAAAATTAAAAAAAAAAAGATANAATTTCTTTTAAATTGGTGATTTGGATAAATGATTTATACTCAGAGAATACCAGGTTGGATGGAACCCCAAAGATGATGGTCTAACCCTTTTTTGGCAAGAGCACAGACGAGACAAGGTGCCTTAACAGAATAATCTGTAATGATCTTTACGCAAATATAAAGATATACAAATATTACACTAATTTACAGACAATATTATTTCTCTGGAAGCATGTAAACCCCAACACAATGGATTTCTAATATTCTTGCAAAAGATAACAGGAACAGAAATTTATTTGCATACCTTTAAAAGGTTCTTTGGCTTCAGAAAGAGGTGCAAGAAAATTAAAAAAAAAAAGATAAATATGAGTATTCACATCAGCAGTTCTTCTGAAAAAGACAGTAATCAAATTTTATTTGTATCATTATTTTTGAAGTCTTTAAGAAATGAGAAGTGAATATGCCTGATTGTAAAAATTGTGCTTATTAGATGCAAATTCCCTTTGAAGTATGGGGAAATGGGGAAATCCCATTCCAAACAGGATCTTGGGAGAATCTATGTATGATGCTTCCTCTCACAGAAGCATCTGAATAAACTTACATTAATGGTTATTTGGAGGCCCAGGGAAGAGACGAAGAACTGAAAGCACAATATCCATCTTTTTGGTCAAAGTGGGCAGTAGTTCAGTCAGATTACAAGGAGAGAAAATTTGCATTTTACCTTGGCATAAATCAAGCATGTACTTCATTTCATTTGTATCTTCTGTCACTATGCTTGTTATTTGCATTAGAAATATTTTTATTTTTAGTTGCATATTTCTTTCCTCCAGCTTAAATGGTATTGTGAAGTACCTGGATAATAACAAGCATTTGTTACTGAAAGCCACAACAAGGTTTACTAAGTATATTCATAAATATTCAAGCTTCACATTGTATTTCTTGGCCAAAATCTAAGAATAGACATCGATTTCACGTGTCTGAGACAAAGAAAATTATTGCACTGCAGGGGCCAGGAGAATCAGAGCACCACACTGTAATCAAGGCTTCTCTCTGGACAGTTGGATGTGTCCTTCCCTGAAAGTTAGTATGGAGATCATCTTTTCTGGGTTCTGTGATTCCAAAGTGTCTGGACTTGGAGGATCAAAAAATTCCAAGCGTAATGTCACTAGCATTTTTAACATTGTCTTTGAAACATAGTTAATTGGATTGGAATATTTGTCAAAGAGTTAAACATTAGGCAAATGAAAATGAAACAAACTGAAGTATTTCAAACAAAATATTCAACTCTGGTTTTGGTTGTTTCAGGATTTTTTATTCATTGCCCACTATTTCAAATTCAAGCAAGATGTCAAAGATGCAGATGAAATAATTTTTAACCTCAAGCGAAGATAGTAAAAAACAAACACCACAGGATCCTCACTTCATTCTGTTTGAAAACCAAAGGCCAAAGATTTCTGCATCTTAAAGACTGAGGTAGCCCCTGAGGCTGGAGCAGAGTTGTAAAACTAAGCTCAGGAAACTATTCTCTGCAGGAGAGTATTTGGTGATTTTGGAAACCTGCCTATACATAAATACACAGTTGTGATTCTCAGTCGCTTGAAGGAACTCAAGCTAATCTCTGCCAGCTTTTGAATTGCAATTTCAGGATAAGCAGTTCTTGACAAGTTATTTATATTCTCCTGATGTTCACACAAATTGGGCTGAGGACTGATTCCTTGCTATAAAACAGCCTTGATACTCCAGGATAGCAAGATACAATCATTGTCACTTCAACGTTGAAGTCCCAACTTCCATGAAAAACAATAAACTGTGCAGCTGGTGATAACAGCAGTACAACACATTTTCTGTTGCTTTTTTTGCCCATTTTGTCAATATTCAAGTGAACAAAGCTCATATTCAAGTTTATGCTAAAGCATTTTAGTACGATTCATAAGTTGCATTTTGTTCTTCAGCTTTAACCGTGATTAAAAGTTTCCTCTGCCCTTTATGTGATCTCTTCATTTCATGGATATTTTCTTAAGTCAGCACTCTCATACAAATGAAATTTGCTAGAATTTAGCACTTCAAAAAACACACCTCCCTATGAGGTAGAAATAGAGTGGTAAATAAGACTTTTTGATTTTAAGGATCTCTGATTTTTTTCTTATGCCTCTATATCTCTTTGCAAAGCAAAATTTGGAACAACTGTAGCTCCAAGCTGTTGCTTAATATTATTCAATAGTTTTCAACATCAAATAAAACTTTGCAAAAAAGTGTTCTTTTAGTTAGTTATTTCTTTATTTCTTTCATCTTTTTTTTTTTTTTTAATTGAATTTTGCTATACTCACATACCAATACTGCTTAATATCATACTGCACAAGTGCTATTGGTAATGGAATTATTTCAGCATAGGAAACAATTTCCTGTTTTGTGATAGAAATGGAATTAAAATCTCTGATCGCCTTATTTTTTCTAAGCTCTTGAGCAGCCTGGAATTTTAAGACACAAAACTTTTTGATAAATATGTGAACATATAGCTGTATCTTCCTCTATTGGTCTGACAGACAAACTATAGAAGTATTTAGCATGTTATACAAGAAAATAAGGCTCTGTAGGAGGAATGTATTATTGTACTTGACTGCTTCTTTTGCTTTTTCTTGCATTTTCTTTTCAAGTTGTTTTATCTCAAATCATACAATTCTGATAAAAATTTAGAAAAAGATTGGATGAATAAGAAAAATGTTTTTCTATTCCTTAGTCATATTTATGTAGAAGAATTAATCTCACAGATATTTTCAGGTGATGATAAGTGTCTCTTTATTTAATGTGAAATACTATTAATTATGTCTTTCCCTCTCTGAATATTTTTCTACTTCCATCCTTGGCATTTCTATACAAAATTACTTAATTAAAACATCTCAAGGCTTCTTTGGACTGTGGTGCAGCACTGGGACATTTTAAATACCAATTTAACATAAGTGCACTCTTTCCTGGAGAATTATATGCTGAAACACATAGAAAGTAATTGTTAGCCTATTTGTGTGGTTTGATCCACATGAAAGGAGAGAAGCATCTTATGGGTTGTTGATGGTGCTATTTTCTTTAAAAAAAAGACACCAAAGTAAGAGGAAAAAGTTTTTTCATTGATTCGTAGAATATGGAATAAATTCATACTGAGATTTACTCTTTAGTTACAGAACCATAAGAAAACAAACAGAAAGAGAGTGTTTCTTAGGGAATGAGATAACATTTGGTGTTTTTTTTTTTTTATTTTCCTATAGCTCAGGAAAACACATACAGCTTTGTGAAACTTCCAGTATTGTGCTGGTTCTGCACAGGATAGAGTTAATTTTCTTCATGGTTACTGGCATTGGGCTGTATTTTGGATTTTTGATAGAAAAAGTGTTGATAACACAGGGATGCCTGTTATCACTGAGCAGTGTTTGCACAGAGCCAAAGCATTTTCTGCCTCTCACACCACCACACCAGCGATTATCCTGGAGCTGCACAAGGAGTTGGGAGGGGATATCAACTGGGAAAACTGAGCCCAACTGACCAAAAGGATATTCCATAATATTTGCCATCAGGTTAAGCATATAAATAAAAGCTGAGTGAAAAAAGTGGGGGGACATTTGGAGTGGTGACATCTGTCCTTCCAAATCGGCACTACATGTGATGGAGTCCTGCTGTCCTGGGGATACTGAACACCTGCCTGCCCATGGAAAGCAGTCAATGAATTCCTTGTTTTGCTTTGTTTGTTGTGAGCAGCTTTTGTTTTCCCTATTAAGCAGTCTTTATTGCAACCCAAGTTTTATGACTTTTTAAGTTCTCTCTCCATGCCAAGAGGCTGTCCAGAGCTCAGTTGCCAGCTGGAGTTAAACCACATGTGTTTATGGCATAAAATATCTGACAAAACATGACTTTGTTCTCATGACTGGCATTTTGATCTAACCATTTCATGCCCAAATTCTGAGCATGTTGGTTAGAGCATGGTCCTGGTGTTAATAACACCAGGGCCATGGGTTTGGTCCCTGTATGAGCTATTCACTTAATACTTGGACTTGATGATCCTTCTGGTTCCCTTCCAGCTCAGACTATTCCATAATTTTGTGATTATGTGTCTGAAGTATCAGCCATATGTAGCACAACAGACTCACAGACAAAAAGCAGATTGGCTAGTGTGAGCAATAAAATCAAAACCAGAATAAAATAGGCAGTAAAATTTCAGAATAGCTTACTTGATATCAGAAAAATGAAAATACAAGTCAAACTAGTTTATGTGTGAAACTCAAATATTTATTTGCCGCACCAGTCTACAAACTATCTAGGAACTATTAAACATATGCTGTATGCACACATTTCCTAAATAAATCCGTCAAAATTATACGCAAGAAATGTTCTCATATTTAACACAGGAACTAAATTTTCCAAGAAAACAAAGGGTTTCTCACCACAGTCCTAAAGTCACAGCCTAGAGCATCCTCTGTTTTCTAAACAGCTTTGGGTTCTGAGGGTCAAGTTTGTCCTGGTTTCCTTTTGCAGAGATCCTTAATGGGCTGGGATTATTCTATGCTTTGAAGCCTCTAGAATTAGCATGCTACTTATTGCCAATGTCTGTATCTTTTTAATCTTCCTTCTGCTGGGTGAAATTAAAAGAGAAAGAACAGGCAGTTGAAGATGTTTCCAGCTTTTGGCAATATGCATCTATACTGTTTAGAAGGTGACAATTCTACTGCCTCCAGAGAAGTTTTTTATTGACTCTACACTTATCTGTGGAATACAAATTACAGGAATTTTAGGGAAAAAACCCAACTAAGAGACCAAGCTGAAGAATACCCACATGTTCACTTTACACTGCAAAATTCCTGATCCAAATTTATTTGGTTTTCCTCATAGATATTTAAAGAATCTTTTCCAATTCAATCTCAGTTTTCTGTAACATATGCGTTCAGATTTTCTGTCTGACCTTGTTGGGTAGTATGTGTCATGTTGTGTTGTGTCAGTAAAGACAAGGTGACTGAAGCTACACAATTTAACATATTAACTACTAAAAATTTCAGGAGCAAACAGAGAAATGCTTTTTCTTCATAGAAAGAGTGTTTTCCAACCTGTTTTTTGTAAAAGCATATTGTTTTCAAATGTCTTGGCACAGGATACAGATGGCTCTGATTTGGTTTTGTTTTGAAATGCTCAGCACATCTCTAATTGCACAAAAACATAATTTAAATGTCTGACTCTGCAAATTTATTTTGTTTTGGCATGAAGTACAGTAGAGGCTTTAGTAGCTTGTGATGGTGGAAAAGAAATTTGAAAGTAAATGTTTTTATGTTAATAAGGAAGAACAGCTTCTCATCACAAAGTGTAACTTCAAAAGTGTTTTTTAACTAGAGGCACTATCAAAAGAAACAGGGAAAGCAGCAGAAAAAATCAACCTTGACCAGAGCATCTGGGCAATAATTTCCATGGGAACAAATTGCTTCAAAATTATTCATTGTTCAGAAAAATCTCAGTATTATTAAAACATATATGTGTGTGTGTGTGTGTGTGTGTGTGTGTGTGTGTGTTTTAATCTTACGTAAAAATGAAGTAGCTTGCCTCTTTCTCAGTAAATACTCTACACTTGCAAAAAGTCTCAGTTATTCAGATTTCTTCTTTTATTACAGATGTAGCCATCTTTTCTTTCCAGGGGTAGCTGAGCCAGTTGAAGATATTGCTCTCCTCAGCTACTCTTTGGAACCTTCTGACTGGAAGTTGCTTTCCATCCTGTCAGGCTTTGAGCGTAGACAATCTTATTTCACTTCTGTTAAAATGACCCAATTCAACATTAGTGATAACACCTTCAGACTTGACTGTCTCTGGGCTGACACTGCACATATTCATATTTGCACTCTCACAAGTCAGAAGAAAGCAACCTCTGGTGTTGAAAGGTTAGTTGAAAATAGCACCAAATAGGACCAAATTAGTTTTGGAAATCTGAATTTCTGTGATATTTATATAGAATAAGTTCACAGTAAATGAACACAAAATAAGTAAACCCCTGCTATGTGACATCTTGCCACTTCAAATTAAATTATTACTTGTTCTTATTGTATCACAGCAGTTATATCCTACCTTTCCTGTCAGATGCTTGATTCCTTTTTCTGTGTTCCTGCAGGCTTAACACCAGCTTTCCAAATCATATCATTATATCATTTATGTCTTTTTTTTCCCTGCTACAAATAAGGCAGGATCAACAAGAGCACTAGCAGTAGTTGGTGCTCTCAAACAATCTATTATTGTAATGGGAAGCTGTGCAGATGTACTTGAACTTTGCTATTTTTCGTTTCAATTTGGATTTTAATAAAGAAAGACTAAATCAACTAACAGCTTGAGTAAGACACTGAAGACAAGATAAAAAGAATTTTACTTTTTTTCTTTAAGGTCTTGAAATGACAGCAAGAATTATTTTTGTTTCAGAATATGTTTTTCTGTAACGGCAAAAAATAAAGACATCTTGAGAAAGAAGAAAGAAAATAGGAACAGCCAAGTGTATTTCAAGATACTGCATTTTGAAGAAAAAATCAAATATAGGGGAAACATGAGAAGGACTAATGTTAGGCTGTCAACATATTTGAGGTAAAAGGCATCATTTTTATTTTCTTATAAAACACATATCTTTATTTCACTGAAAAGGAGGAAAAAACAAGCCTTTAACAAGCACCTAAATAATATTTCATATAACTAAATAGAGTTTCAATCTGCTTTGTACTAAGTGAAGTAGGAGGTGAAGCTGAGTGAAGATGGATTATAATATATCTCCTTTGGTACTTAGTGTAAATTTTCCATCTTATTTCAAATTAAAAGAAAAAGAATTAGGTTATTGTGGGGGAGAGTTTTCTTGGTGGGTTTTGGTGCTTTTTTTGGGTTTTTTTTTCCGGAGCTTTTAGTTTTACATTCATTCTTGGCTGCTTGGCAACTGAGAGAATATCACAATGTAACAGATTGCATAAATGAGATCACTGCATAGTTGTACCTAAGGGAAATTTCTCTGCTATAGTTGATTTAAATTAAAAAATGCTATGAACTCAATTTATCAAGACATTGAAGATACTTCAGTCTTCTGAATAGTCTTGCTGACCTCAGCTGACACCTTTATCTCACTGCCATCCTCTCCTACAGAGGAACGATTTTCTGTGCGAAGAACTTTAAATTATAATGGCATGTAGTACTTTAGATCTTCCTAGATGTGCCAATGGAATGTTATGTAGTGATTCTTCCCTGCCACTGAAAACACACCAGTCTATTGTATAAATCTGGAGTCTCAGTCTTTTGATATGTGCATTGAAGAAAGACTTATGTGAAAAAAAATCTTGTTAAATTGAGTCAAAGGATAAAATGTTAGTACTGGTGGAAAAAAACTGAGGCTCCTTCTGAAGAGCCCTGTAAATTCATTGGTGGTTCAGCAAGCTTAGTTTTTTTCAGTAATGCCTTTTTTTACTCTTTAGGGTGTGATCATGGCTTGGACTTATTTGTATTTTAAAATCTGTTATTACAGGGGTTTTTTTGTTTTGGTTTGATTTTTTTTTTGTTTTTTTGGTTTTTTGTGGTTTTTTTTTTTTAATTACAATTAGTTTTTCTCTAAACTGCATCCACCTGAAGATCAAAGAAGTAAAAAAAAAAAAAAAAAAAAGGAATTTTAAACTCACTCAAATCTAACCTGTGATGTCAAAATATGAAGACCATAAATAAAACAGCCACAAAATGCTGAAAGAACATTTTCTGTGGAGTGTTTGCTGCATGAAAAATATCAAATAGCCAGAAGCTCATGATTTCTATGGTGCATAAATCTAACTACCTGCATGCCATATAAATATTTTTCAGAACAAAATGCAGAATCTTCTGCTAAATCAGAATTTAATTTCTCAAGTGTTCCTTCATCTCAAATCTCCCAGGCTCTGGAGTACTGCTGCATGTATTCGTCTGCTAAGAAACCAAGTGCAAAAAGATTGTGTTGATTGAATCATGCTGTGTTGGAGTTATAATGCAGAGATGGGGAAAAACAAGGTGGAGAATTGGTATTCAAATTGATATCTGGCATGGCAAAGACAGCAAGCATTTTGAAACTGTTTACACCTGGAAGAAATATAAGGATGTCTATGCCAGAAGCTGGCCACTAGGAAATCCATGGGCATGGATATTCAAGCAAGATGCCACGGATGCCAGCACTGCTATTAGCTGGACATAGGTGTTTGTGGAAATGAGATGAGTGGAAAATTCCATTGTTCCTGTACACTGCAAAATGAGACGTGCAATGTGAGGTACAGAAGGTATCATGTGAAAAAATTGCTGGGGGAAAAAATAGTGTTTTAACATATTTCATAAAAGATCATTCACAAATCCCATCCCTGTCCCTTAAGGCTGAGTTTTTAAAATACATTTTTGTTCTATCTTTCTGAGCACATCTCAGCCAAACAGGATGATTTCAGGAGGCCACTACCATCAAACTATTGATCGAATTCATTAAAAAAAAAAAAAGAGAAAAAAAAGGAAGCAGCACTTCATTTTTTGTTGATGAATATTGTGCAGACAGAACCCTGCCTACTGCCATAATAAGGATAAAATTTCTCTATGCCTTGATTTGCACAAGATGTTGTAAAAGAAAGAAAAAGTAGTACACAAGATGGATCGTTTTGTTGGGCTGAAATGTGATTTGTCATTGCCAATGACAGGCAGACTCCAGCAAATTCAGCAACAGAAGTGTCTGTGGACTTTAAAGATTCAGTGTCAATACTGCTTACAAAATTCTAGAGTCTCAGCCCTTGTTGTGTTTCCCCGTTGGGTCAATCATTTCACTCATGAAGGAGTAGCAGCACAAAGTCTCAAGTAGCCTGCTCAAAACTTTCTTATAGGCATTATGTAGGTGTGTGGAGAATAAGTTTAAAGAAGTTTTTGTTTGTTTTTTTTTTTTTTTTCAATCAGACACACTTTTCCTGGTGTTATGCAGGAAGGAGGAAGAGCTGACTCCAGCACGGGTTGCACAGTCAATTTGACAGATAACTGCTGTTTGAAAAGTAAGCATGACATGTATGCTTGATGGCTTAAAAGTGCCATAAATTGCCTATAGTTTCAGACTTTCTGTCCTTTTTCAATCATTTTGACTAAGATGGAAAAAAAAAAAAAAACAACAAAAAAAACCTGAACGAAACTATCCCAGGTTTTAAAATAGAGCACAACATAATGTTTTACCTCTCTCTAAAGCCCTCGAGAATGAAGTGCTCCCAAACTGCGCTGAACTTGAATAATTTAAGTTCAACACAACTCTTACAATATCCAGCCTTAGAAACTCAGAAATAGTCTTTGCAGTGGCAGTTAAATACCTTACCCTGAGGAATCAGAACATATTTTCCAAAAACCTCTACCAGATGAGGGAAATATAAAATTTCTAAGTCTGGAGATTCCAAGTTCTACAGTGCCAAAGGTATAAAAGAAGTTCACCTCTTGAACAGAGTATCATCACAGACAAGCAGTGAGCAAGCACAGGTACCACAGTGGTGTCAGATTTTTAGCAGGATTGTAGGACATGGAGCAGAAAAACTCTTGAGGCATTTTGACATGTTTCCTCACTTCTTTTGACTTGTACTTGTTTCTCTAACCAGGTACAGTGAACAGTTCTGACTGCAGGACTGTGACATCAGTTTGCCTTTCCATTGGCAAGTAGGTAACAGAGATTTGAGTCTGAACATGCTCTTGATGATAATAGCAAAAGAAATAGATAATGACAAACAAATAAAAATAAAAACTATTAAATCACTTCTCATAAAATGACAGATTTTAATCACATTGATGATTTTACAGATTTTCCTCTTAAAACCTTTATGTATATAAACCCTTTTTTTGCTGTTGCAAGAAACACTTTTAGACAGAAAATGTTTGTTAAAATTATTCTTTACGCAAAGTTAATGAGATTTAAGTTCTAAGATACATTCACTTCAGCGTAACACACCCTTTATGTGTACAAAGGTCTACTGCTTCTTAAATGATCCTCCTTAAATAGACACCTGAAACTAGAAGGAAAGTAATTAAGAGGTACAATAGAAACAATGTTCAAAGAGTGGAGAGGAAAAAGAAAATATTTTTTGCTGCTCTGGGAGCAAGGGTGACTGTGATTTAAACTATTTTTTTTTTTTTCCCCCAAGAAGAATGTAGAAACATTTTTCAAAAAGAAAGCAAAGAAACACGAAGTATGTTAATTTCTAATGGTACATTTTTCCTATATTCTATATATAGAAATGTTCACTGTAGTCATTGAGATCCTAGAGATTGAAACCAAGATACTGAAGAAAGTAGGAAGAATCTTTTTTGTTAGTTTAAATTTTATAAAGTGTAAGATACGGTATTTTTCAATTTTTTATATTCTATATTTTAATGGAAATGTGTTCTTCGAATACTAATACTTATTTATTAATGTCTTTAACTGCAGAACTGACACCAAGGGCTTTCATATTTAGAAGTGAAATGTATAAAGAACATCCAATACTGAAACATTTTCACAAACTCCTTGCCTTCCAAAGTACACCAGCAGATTATATTGGAGATTGAAAATTATTTTACCATATAAGCAGTATAAGCCAATTTTCAAAACAGATAAAAAAAAGTCAAGAAACAATCTCCAGAGACTTGTCATTACACCAGCAAAGGAATAAAAATAATTTCTGAACAGTGACAGAATTTGTGATGCTGCACAAGCCACATTCATAGCCTGTTGTGGTACATCCAGAGTAAAGGTGATAATTTTTAGCACTGTGATGACATTCATCAGTTTCCACTGTCCAGGTAAATATTCTGCATCCCTGGAAGTGAGTACCAAAGATTGGACTACCCTGTATATACCTAACTTTTGAAGTAGCAAATTTGTGATTTCTTCTGTGACTGTACTTATCTGGGTAGCCCTCATTAAAGTCACAGCTGACTCCTGACTCTTGTCATTGCTATCCTTCCAAAAGTGGGAGCTATTCTTTTGTTCAGTGGGAATAAATTATTTTCTGACATCCCTCAGAGATGTGGTACAAAAAGAGACCTTTTGTTTCCACAGAATTTTTTTGCATCTGTGCAAAGCCAACCCATGCATCCACACATATGAACTGCTTTCTCCTGTTTTCCTTCACCCACTCTTATTATAATAGGAAGTCCAAATTTGAAGTTTGCAACCAATATTGAGATCTAAAAATTCTTCTTTTGCAATGTCTGTCTTTCTGTGTGTGAGTGCTAACGAGTCAGCACTCAGGTCTTCCTCTTTGCTTTCTCCTGAAGTCAGCTTAACATATCCTTAAAGATATGTCAGAAAAAAGATATTCTAGGACCAAAATGTAGAATAATAGTTATTTTTCATAGGTTTTTTATGTCTTCTTGACAGATTAAATCTAGTTGGTCATGAGTGTAGCTTTGCAGTCATTAGCTCTGAAATTATACTTACCTGACACAACTACATCTATTTTGCCATTCCTTCATGTGTTAACAGGGTTGTAGAGGAAATTGTGATGAAACTGCTCAGACTTAAGAGAAATCATGACAGGAATTTCTAAGGTTTTGGATCTTCCCTTTAAATGGGTTTTGCAACGCACATAAATTTAATATGCCTTTACTCACAGTCTTTCAGCAATGCTTATTAGTTCAGACACAGTTCTGCACACGTATGGTTATCTAAATCAGGGCTACATCCATCCTACATCATATACAGACAGAAATCATCTATAGTGGAAGCTGCATTTCTGGTTTTTAGGTGCCTTGGAATGGAGTTCTGAGCAGAATGGGATTAGATTTCTCATTCAGTTACCACGGAAAATTTGGATCTCAGGTTATGCATATAAAAAGCCTGCACAGTGACATGGGAGATGTAGCAGCTACAGAAATCTCTTAAAAATGTATACTTAAATCACCATCTCTGGATCCTTGAAAAATTTGAAAATCCTTTGAAAGATTTACCTCTTCTATCATCATGATTGCCATTTGTCAGTACCTTAATCACACAAAGGCAGGGTCTTGCTGGAATGGTTTTAAGTAAGAGTACCAAAAAATTAGGCTCCTCTTTTTGTTCACCTTGAGAAAGTCACTTAAATTTTCCAGCTGATTCTGTAGGCAGCTATTCCACATACCTGGGGGATTATTATCTGATTGATAATTACATTTTCCCTTTTACTAAGGGGATAATTGAAAAAAAAATTACAGGGCTGAATTTCCTCATCTATCTGAATTCTTCATCATTAGAATTTTTAAAAACCCTCCAGATATTAAAGGAAAACTGAGTGCACTCTATTTGATTTTTAACTTCCTTTGTCTGTGAAAGATAGAAAACATGTTTAGTCGGTTTTCAGTCTAATTGCAAGAGTGCCTTGTGAAGAATACAACTTCAGCAGTGACATTTCTGTAGTATGCTTTACACCTCTCTTCTTTGCTCACTTGGTCAGGATGCCCTTTCCATCCCTTATCTCCAACTCCAGTTTTACTGGAGTTTTRCCAAAACAATCCACTGGAATGAAATGCTTAAATGTAATATTAAAGCTGTTTCCCTTGCAACCACTGATACTTAGATGTCAGAGATGGTATGCCCTTTTAATAATGTGATTTCAGCTGAGGAGGGGAGGTTTTCTTAAACCTTTGTCTGCCACTGAAGAAGCCAAAACCCTTGTTCCTGACCAGGCTGTCAGTGCCCCTTTGTGGGGACCCTGCTCTGAGCAGTCCTGCTGGATCAGAGCCTGGTCAGCTGACTTGTTCAGGGTAATGTGCAAAGACAAAAATCTTTATCCTGGGTGTCTACACCTTTAAGTGGTCTATCAGCACGCCAGGAAAGATGCAGAGCACACACCAAGAGCATCAGAGACACCCCCTCCCAGCCTCCACGGGTGTGTTCCCTGTGCCAGCAACTCTGAGCGCCCTTGAAGGACTCACACTTAACAGTTTATGGAATAACACTCAATATAATATAAAATTGTGACAGGCTAAGGTTCAGAGATTGCCTGTGATAGTATCAGGCTGCAAAAATGCATTCAAGGCAATAAATGGACAAGCTGTAATTCCTAGCAAAAGCTGGCTCCAGATAATCCATCAGCACAAATGGACTGCAGCTCTTAGGCTTCCCTGTGGGGGAGAAAGAGAAGACAGATTCAGTCCATTGACTGGTCCCAGAAGCCAAGACAGAGTATTCCCTAACTTCTCCCCATTTAACTGAATTTTATACTATTTCTGCATTTAGGTGGAGCTTGAGTGACTCTAACCATACATCATGTTAATTGGGGAAGCCATACCTTGGAGATGTGTAAGATCACTGTTACATCTGAGGTGTTTGTGATCTCACCACAGCTGCTGGTTCAAGAGCAGGAAATCTTTCCCCTCCCTTGCTTGACAGGTACTGTGTGCTTCATCAGCTGTGAGGTAGCATTGAGTTCCTTCCTGCACAGGGATTTTGACAGAGCCTGGCCCCAATGTCTCCACTCCATGCTCTGTTTAGTCTCCCTAGGTATGTATTTTATGGGACCCCATGCCATCCTGGGAGTACCAGCTTCTTTTCATCCTATAATATCCATACTGTTATCACTTCTGTTAGAGCGTGAATAGAACTTCCCAATTTTCTCTAACTTTACCCCCAAGGCATTTTCCCACAGATGTTGAATAGAATACATCCTAAACCAAAGCAAACCTGTGTTAGCTACACAGTTAGATTTGGATTAAGCAAAACCTGAAAAGCTCTGGAAAGTTTTTTTAAAGGACTGCTAAATAAGGCACTGAAGTACTGGTTATAGCTACACAAAAATAGTTATTCGGTTCCTAAAGTGTATAGATCAAAAAGTGATAGGAAAAGAAGATAAATAAAATATTTTTATAAAATAGAATGTGTGTTTTACTATATTAAAACTGCTTACAATAAAATTATGCAATCACAGAATACCCTGAGTTGGAGGGGACCTACAAAGATCCCCAGCTCCTGGCCCTGTACAGGACACCTCAAGAGTCAGACCATGTGCCTGAGAACATCGTCCAAATGCTTCTTGAGCATTTCACTGGAGTGCCCAGCCACCCTCTGGGTGAAGAACTTTTTCCTAATGTGCACCCTGAACCTCCCATGACAGAGCTTCTGGCCATTTCCTCAGGTCCTGTCACAGGTCACCAGACAGAGCAGGAGATGAGTGCCTGCTGTTCCTCTTCCTCTCTAATATATTTAGAATATTTGGTATGAGTGTTTGTTTGGTCCAGAATATTTAGCTATTGTTAGTCCATGGTTTGAATAGAATAACACAGGGAGATTTCAAAATACGGCTTAAGTAGAGATTAATTGGCTAATGACATTTCCTCAAGTGGGATCCCACATTTATTTCCAACAGAGTTAACTTGGTGATATGAGGTGTGATATATGCCCGGGAAGCAAACAGAAGCAAATTTTTTCTTTTAAAAAGATAAAACCATCACTGTCTTATCACTGAGGAATGAATGTTACCATAAGATCAAGCACTAGAATAGCAAATATTGATTATTGATATTTATTATGTTAAATAAACTGCTTCACTTGGGAAATTGCAAATAGACAAACATTCAGTTTAAGAATACATTTCCATGGAGAAAAAAAATCTCTGTACATTAAAGATATGGAGAAGCTCTACTACACATTTATTTGCTAATTTCACAATAGGGATTAAGTTCCTGTTCCTTCCAGTACAGAGTGTCAAAAGAGTAGCATTAAATGTTCTCTCTATAGATGTATTAACAAGCATTTTTTAGCTTCTTAGTAGAAAATGAAATGAGGTGTGTGGCTATGATATGCATATGTGCAACTTTTTTAATGGGGTAGGAAAGAAAAAGCAGATTTTCCAGACAACAAAATTATGCAAGACTTAAAAAACTCTGTTCATGAAGTGAGACTTCAAGGCCTGAGTCGTTTTAACTCCTTTAAACTAAAGCTGTGCTTGATCATAGTCTAAAAGTGCCTGCAGCAGTAGAAAGTTATGTGATACTATGGAGTCCTAAATCTTTCAGACAAAAGCATTAAAAAATGCTGGAACCTAAGGCTTTTCTACGTCCTCACTATTAAAAGTTATTTTATCGTTAACCATTTCTTCTGGTTTCAGCAGGGGTACAGTTAATTTTCTTCACAGTGGTTGGTATGGGGCTGTGTTTTGTGTTTGTCTAATATTTTTACTAATTTTCAATAATTTCAAGTGAAACAGTTAAAAATACTTACCAGGGACTGTGTCACTTACTCAAGAGAGTCTCTTGGCTATAGCTGAGCATTCCCCATAGGTTTGCATGCCCACAGGACTCACTCTCACAGTGGCCCTTGCTCTTAGTCAGGAAGAATCCCATGACATCCAGACGTCCCAGAAAAGTCTTCCAGCAGAGGAAACAAAACCCCAGACACAGTGATTTGGTCACAGGCTGCAGATACAACTGAGGGAAAAGGAAAATACGTGACAAACTTCCTTTATAGATTGATCTTGTAGGAGGTAAGCAAGTCTTAGCCCACATGGTAACAAACTTGGTGTCCTCTTGCATGTCTCAGATGTCTGGCTTGCAGTTAAAGGCAATGAATCCTTCAGGTGATGTTTGGAAAATTCCTATACTCTGTTAGGATAACTCCTTTCTTCTGTTCCCAGCTTGTATTAATTTTTGTCTCCCACGCCATTCCTCACTCTCAGAGTAATTCAGAAATTGCTGTGGTTTATTGACTTACTCAGAAAACATTTTTAAAAATCTTTCCCTGTATTATTGGCTTCTGTTACTTTTTTGAAGATCCTACTCCTCCAGAATATAACATTATTTTTCTTACTTTGACTAAACACTTAGCAAAATATTAACCGACTAGAGAAAAATGTTCTCCATTTCTCAGGAAAAAAAATGGGTACCTCTAAGGGTAGGAATTTAATTCACTGAGCTTGTATATTTTATCACATATCCCTTATATAAATTAGCAGCTTAGGGTAGAGGTTATTGAAAATCTCTCCTGATCAGGTTGCCATAATCAGGTATTAACTGACACAAGGGTTGAGGGTAATGAACCAAGGGTTATTTGAGACTTGCTTCTTTACCATCTCAAAGTTTTACATTTAGGACTTTAATTTATCTTAAAATCCCTTCTAAATTTTCTCTATTTTAAATTTGATTGGGTAATATATTTGTTTCTCTCTTGTTCCCAGTTCAAATAACTTGAGAAAGCAACCAGTTAGTGTCATAAAATGTCCCTGTTCAGCTGAATTGAGTCATTCCTTTGGCATTGCTGAGAAGATTGACTTATTATTTCCATGTTCTACTCTCAGTTATAGAACAAGAACAGCTAATTATGATATATGTTTGATTGACATAAAACCCACATTTGCTAATAATTGATTTTGTTGTTGCTTAAAGGGGAAGTAAAGAACCTGATTTTTTTTTTTTTTAGTTCAGTCATGGGTTATGTACCAGTCACTGATTTCTTTTTTCAATATATTTCATAAATTGAATAATAAGTTCCCTTAGAGGAAAGAGAAGAAAGAAAATTAATCAGACCTACTCTTTAGTATATCTGCAACAGGAAGAAAAGAACATGAGAAATACATCCTTATAATAAAACACACAAAAGTAATTTTCAGAACAATTTTTCATCACCTTTGTGTTGTAAACAAATACAGTATAAATCCAGCAATCACTGAGCAATTAAAAGAGTAGATTGTTTTATTGGTGTATATAATAATATAAATTAATAGCCTGTCAAAGCTCTTGAAAGAGCTTAGTGAGTTACAATATAAAATGGTAATAAAAATAGATTTTACATTTTAATGTAAAACAAAACAAACACACAAATGTAAAAGATACAATAAACTAGAACATCACAATGTATCTATCAATAGACTATGAGATAACAAATATTTATTTCTTTATCACCTCAACTCAGCTATTAACTAGACACATTATATAATTAGAAATTCTGGGTAAATACTTACTTTTCAGGAAAAAAAAAGTGAATGCCATTAAAATTGACTTTTATTTCATTATGAGAATATAGCTTTCTGCTTGGATTTGAGTAGATTTACATACAGTTGTCAACTGTAAGTCTACAGAGTGATTAGGAATCATAGAGAATGGGGTTTTTAGTGGTGAGAAGCAGAAAATGGGGAAGGTGAGAGAGGGAATTGATCTTGTTTTGATTACTTAATAAATTTTACTGTGCAAAATTGTATTCCTGAATGGTTTTTTCCCCAATAAGAAATTTTCAAAGACTGCGTCAAGCAATAAAAAATTTTGCATAAAGTGTTAAAAGCTGATTTTTTTCCATCTTAGATCCATCTTATTATTTTAATTTTAATAATCCAATTATTGAGTAAACACTCAGACTGTGGAAGTTGACAGAGACCTACTGTACTCATCTTGGGTTTGCTTCTGCACACATCACTTTGCAAACCAACAGGCCATTTCAGGTTATTCTTAAGAGATGATGAGGATAAAAGTGTAGCTTTTGCAACCAAATGTAACACATAAAAATAATTAAACGACCAATTTTGATACACTAAAGAGAAATTCCATTGGTTCTGATTGCAACAAATGCTTGGGCTCAGACTTGGCCTGCTGTGATTTTTTGCCTCATTGTGAGCTTTGCTGGCAAAAGGGTTTAGTGGTGCCTTTTTAAATTCACGTCCTCCTTGGGTTTAAAGAAAATGCCATGATTCCCTTCAGGATATGCCTTAGTTGAGCTGAAAAATGATACAACTCCAAATTAGCCAAATTAGTGGTGACAGAAGTGTGTGAGATCATTATTTCCCATTAAAAGACAGAGTGATATTTTTTGTTTGCTCATAGGGTCCAATATTCAGAATTACGAATGAGGGTTTTCTGGTATTTCTTACAAGATTGCAACAACTAGTGTGAGTAAATGTAATACATTTACAGCTGTTGTTTAATAAGATGTTAAAAGATGACAAAGCTGGTATTGTTCTTGCACTCCAAAGTAGTAGCTCTGGAACAAATCCTGGTATCAGTGTCCTACTTTCAGGACATAATAATTTCCTACAATCATAGAACACCAGAATGGTTTGGGATGAAAATAACCTTGAATATCATCTAGTTCCAATCCTCCTGCCACGGGCCGGGACATTTGTCTATCACCAATTTATTGCTTAGCAGAGTGTCGGGAGAGTAAAAGTAGCACAAGGATTTTGTTTAGTGTCAGACATTGCATTTGAGTTACCCACCCTGGACTCAAAGTACAGTTAAGGAAGCAAATGGAACAAGTAATCAGACAATTTAGGCAACACAGGATACATTCTTATATTAGGAGTTTATCTAAATTTCTATTTCTCTCCACTGGCAATGTCTAATTTTATAGATCTAACTCCCCATTTTTGTCTTCCTCCATTCTGGGTGACTGAAGAAGACTCAGGCATTTTTTTTTTACCTGGTTTTGGACAAGCATTGTGAATATATAGCAGGTAAGGACATTTCCATCCAGCATCATTCTTCAATGCTCTCTAGGGAGGTCACTGGGTGCCAAATGCCCTCAGCTTCATGCAGCCTCACAGTGTAGGGTTATAAAGGTAATTTTTTAAGGTCTTTCAGATGAGAACAACATTATAAATAGTATTTGTGTCTCATGCTAGCAAGGATAACTCTTGGATGCAGCTGAAAACTGCTGTGCTTCAAAGCAATGTCTGTGGAGAAGGTTAGTCTGCTCCTGAGGATAGTTTTGCAAAAATTACCTCAGTATGCAGAATTCTGCCCTAGGCATAATTCAGGGAAGAAAGGTGCAATTGAAGTGTACAGTGACTTGTTCAGATGAAAATAACTCCTACACAGAGCATTCCATTTGGCAAGATGAATCCCAAAATGTATTTCTGAATTGTAGAGACATTATTTTACAATGCCACCTACTCAGCTGTGGTCCATTACCATCCTGAATGTAACAATGGAGCAAAAATTGAGCTGCTCTGCATAAATGAGAATGTTTTTTTCCCCTAGTACTTCTTGGGATGATTTCAGAAGCTTTCATTGTCCTCAGAGATGTCTCTAGACAATTTAATTTTTTGCTGCCCTTTAAAAAAACCCAAGCCTTTACAATCAATGATGATAGCATCAAAAAAACCCTGAAACCTGTGTCTACAGGACTTGTTTGCTTTTTGGCTGCTGATACTGGCTGCTGTATCAGACTATGATTAAGTGAAAATTATGGGTTTTAACTCTATTGTACATGTATAGTTCTTTCCATGGTTTCCAAAACGTTTTAATGGTATTCTTCTACCATTTTTTGCTGGTTTAAAATGTTACCTCCATTATGTATAGAACTTCTGGGAAGAAAAATAGAATAAAAATGAGAACTAAAGTATATAAAATCGAGCTTTAGCTCTCTTTGAATGCTAAGTGCAGCTTTGGTTCTCCCATCACAAAGGGCTAAGCCTGGAAATAACTCATGAGGGAGTGAGAGAGTTGATCAAAGATTGGAAAGGCATCTGCATGTGACTAAATAGGCTTCAAAATTAAAATTGAAAAAGAAATAGCCAAAGTATCACTAGAGAGCTCAAAAACTATCACTGGCAAGTAGAAAGAGAATGGGGTCAATTATTTTAATTTTCTTCTAGTAGAAGTTTGAGCAGGTAGGTGAAAAATGTAAAACCGCCCAAAAAACAAACAAAAAAAATTCCCCTACCAAAGCCAGTAGTTCCTGTTGTAAAATAAAATACAATAACACATGGACTTCCCTCAGATGTTGCAAACTTTAAATTTCTCTAAATTCAAAAGGCAAGTTGATGCAGAAAATGCACCAAAATGCAAATGTTGAAGGTGGGGATCATCCCCAAAATGTTCTGTGTTCCTGTACTCTTACACAGACAGCCACTCTTGCTCCCTATTGGAAAGTGTATCCAGGGGAAAATGGACTTTTTAGCTTAATTTGTTAACGCTTGCTATTTTAAAAAGGCATGAGTTTGTCAGTAACTAAGCTGCTTTTTACATGCCATTCCCAGGTTTATATTTTGTTCAGGATTTTTATTTTATTTTGTTTTGTTGTGGGGTTTTTTCCCCACTAAAATCTAATTCCATAACTCAGAGATTTTTATCATTCTGGAATTTATATGATACATAGTTTTGCCTTACTTCTTTATTTTTCACATATTTTCGTTTTTTGTTGTTTAAAAATATACAGATTCTATGTTTTGAATTTACATGGCATGCAGTGCTCTTCAATGCAGCTCCCTTCTGGAGTATCCTTTAGTTAAATAATTGAAATCTATCAAAGCAGGTTTATTGTCAAAATAAGAATTCAGTTCTTGTATATAAGGCAATGTTTATATTTTTCCTATGGGAACCCTAATTGCTTTTATGGGAAATGGAGCTGTTCTACTTTCACATTCATGTCTTTTTCCTTTTCTGTTTAATTTTATTTTCTTTAGTCTCACAACCAAACACCATTCAAATCAGTTTGAAATATGAGAACAGCTCTTGCATAGCCCAAGTGGTTCCAGCACTTGCAGAGCACTGCTGCTCATAAACACATGGGGCAGTCTGTTATCAGTTGTCTAATTATGCAAATATTTATAAAGAATGATGCAACATCACTGAATATTTTCTTCTTTGAGGATCAGAGGTGGTGTGATATGTACAATAAAATCCACGCAATTCAGTACAAGAAGAATAAGATTGTTGAATGTTATTACATTCCAAATTATTTATGGCAAAATCTGCTCAAAATCTCATTGTTTAAGCACTGTTTTACCAGAAGAATTAAGACTTTATGAAGATTATATGATAGTCAGAGTTTAGCTTAACCTTTCCGTTTGTGAATATTTGCACACACAGACAGGAATGCTCATCTATTTTATTGTTTCCCAATTACTGTCAATTTTTCTTCTCTTATTTTATAATTCCTCATACTCTGTATACTAGCTTAGCTTTCATTACAATACCGGTGATGCAAAGAAATGAGTTTTCTTTTGTAGGAGGTGTTAATGCTTTTATGTGACACTAATAATAATGTTCCACTTCTACAATTACATGATCACATGAGAATTGAGAACTCAATATGACATAGATGTATATTTTAACCAAGGGAACACATCAGGAAATAAGAATAACAAAGTAATTCAAGCAAATCTGCCCATGTACAGACAGCTGTGGGAAATGAAATTGAGATTAACAAAGGCATATCAGCCTCATAAAGATTTTCTTTGCCAAAGGCACAGAAGTATGGTATCACATAAAGATGCTACTCCTTACAGGGAGCAGCATTTCAACAGCTCGAGTTCTTACTTTCTTTAGACATTGTAAGTGGAGAAACAAATGAAGTGAGAACTCAGAAGTGAATGATCTTTTTGTCAAACAAGCAAAATTAAAAAATCAATTCCTTTGCTCCTCCTGGGTTGTCTTGTTCTTTCTTTCTAAAATTAGAAATTCAGTTTTATCTAATGAGATTAAAAGACAAAGTTCCCATTTGTAGATTTGGTTGAATAAGTTGACATTCTGAAAGTGATCTACTTCTCTTCCGTTTCAGAAGCTTTGTATTATATTTCAAGATTTAATGAAGATCAATCTCTCCTTAGAAGTTTAAAGATAGCTGATGAGATTTGGTAGTTCTCTCTTTTCATTACTTCCCTCAAGATGGTTGTTTGATTTTATATATATTTTTTCATCACAGCTGCCACCAAATCTAGCTATCCGTTTAAAAAACCCTAATTTTTTATTCTTGTATCTCTTTGAGAATGTGCTCTTGTATCTCAACATGAGTTTTCCTGAAGAGATTTAATCCTGTAATTTGTAGGTCCTGTGCTATATCCTGGGATTAGAGGAGGACATGGCCCTACAGAAGTTTGGAAAATATGATTTCCCTACCAAGTTCTTTGAAGTACACTTTATCAGAAATTTCTAATTGTAACTATCCATGTATTAAAAAAAGTTAATTTACAATAATTTGTTTTAAAATATATTAAAATATATTTTAATTCCACCTTTTTCTACAAATATGTTGCCTTAAAAAATACCCTCTCCAATGGACTGAAAAATTTACAGTCCCTGCACAGGACGACACCAAAAATCATACCATGTTCCTGAGAGCATAAATATAACAAAACTGTTATACTGTTTGTTAAGGTTTGTTTGTTTGTTTATTTGGAGTTTTGTTTGATTATTTTCTCCCCAATTAAAGCAACTGAGAGAAATGAGTTATTTCTAGTCATACATAAGTGCAGGAAAAACGCTTTTATTTTCTGAAGGTTCTTCCTGTGTGTGAAACAAAGCTTTAATGCAGCCACTACTAAGGCCATTTTGTCAGATATGCAATTTTGTGTGCTATATTATCCCCAAGGTTTAAACTTACAGTGTGTTTTCTAACACAGTGTTCAAAGTATCATCAGTTGGTGGAATCTGCTGATTTGAAAAGTTGCATTCCATGGTATAATACGTATAATGCCTTCATATTAAACCACTGAGACATGTCATTGCCTTTAGACGTCCTTGGGTTCTCTTGGTTTTCTTTTGAAAAAACAAAACAAAACAAAACCCCACCTTTAGTTTTTTAACAATTTGTTTTGCACTGAAGGGAAGGAATTTTAAACTGTGAAAGTTATAACAGAGTGACTTATTAAAAGTTCATGAGAAAGAATGGATAAAACACTGCTTTACTTTCAAATGTTTTATATTAAAGCAGTGGATAAGCAGCTGGGATCACACTTTCATATAATCTTACTTTATTTTAAGACTTGTTCTGTTACATCTGGGTTCAAAATATTGCCATTCTTTTTTTATTCAGTGTTCAGTCTGCCTGAGGATTTTTTTCTGTATTAAGTGTTTTGTTTTCCAGCTTGGATCTTACTCTGGAAATGTATCTAACCTTTCACTAACCTTTACTTGACCCAGTCTTCCTTTTATATCATCCTCCTTCTCACAGATTAAAATTCATCTTGCCTATATCAACTCACACTAAAAGGTTATATCTTCACATAAGGTCTGACATATGTGTCATTTTGGCATGAGATTTTTCTTTATGATGCAGTATCAATACCTTTCACAGAGGAAGTTTGAAGTAAAAACAGACACAAACACACATTTCCCTTTAAATTTCTAATTTATCAAAATCAGTTATAAGGTAAAAAAAAGGTACTTTACTTATTGTCAATTCTGTAATAAAGGGAATGAAAATTTGGTTTGGCTATTGGGTTTAGAAGTAACAAAACTTGTCAGGAAGGACATCCATGGCTGGAATAAAAACATATGTTCTTGTTATCTTCTTTTTGATATATGGGATATTTTACTCATCCCACCCCAAAATTCTGAGTTGGGAGTGCATGGACACAGATCTGCAGAGAAAATTGGTGTTCATGCTTTGACTCCTTGTAGTTTTAGTAGTTTTGAGATTATGTCTTGAAGCAGTAGAAGGACAAAAAGAAAATATTTCCTAATTTTTTAAAAACATAAATTTATCTTTCCTTAAACACTATATGCCACGAATTTAAATACTCTGTAATTCATCCTGGCTCCCTTGTGCTAAATCTGAGCCATTNGATGTGTGGTGGTTTTTTTGTGTGTGTGTGTTTGTTTGTTTGTTTGTTTGTTTGTTTGTTTGTTTTGAATTTTTTTGGTTTGTTTGTTTGTTTGTTTGTTTGTTTTCAAATGCAATCCAAACATCTTGGATTCAATATGTGGAGACACTCTCTGGAATTTTTCCTAAAAAAAAAAATAGTACTAAAATTTCCAGAATATGTTCTGCACAGTTTGCTCCACCTTAATGCTAGAAAATAAGTACATGTGTAAATGAGGTTTTCAGACCCTATAATGTAGCTCGTTCTGAGAGTGACCCAGTGTGGTTCATTTTTAAGTTAATGAACTTACATATAACCATAGAAAAAGCACTGAAGCTTTAAAATTCCACCTGCCTGAAAGCAAATGTTACTTTGCTTTGAGAAAACAGTGTTATTCAATAAAACTCATTCTCTCCATCAGGAAATTTTAACACTTCATTATTACATATAGTGATATCAGTGGTGTATTTACATATTAATGTGGATGGTATAACTAAATATTCCTAGCAAATGCTCAACATTCAAATACTTGTTTACTTTGCATTTGACTAGTAATTCTAAATTTCTGGAGTTTGTGATGTCACTAAAATTAACAATGTTTTCTTTGCATTCTGGTAAGATCGTGAAAATCACAGCTTGGAAAGATCCTAAAACTGAATCCCAAAGCATGAAAGAAACGTTCTGAATTATTAGAACAAAAAAACACTTTTAAGAAGTAGCTTGTTTATAAATAGAAGGTGACAGGAGTATCTTATTAAAGTGTAGATCCAAAATGATGGACCTTAACTGGGGTTTTGGAAACAACTGCAAGAGAAAATTATAGGATATAATTCAACAGAGTGGTGAAGCTTTTATTGTATGGTTTGGAACCAGCAAAGGGATAATATCAGTCAGTGCTCCCAAATGTGGCCTTGAAGAAAGTGGTGGAAAGCACCATAAACCTTGAATCAGAGTGTGTCCTTGAGGAATTTAAGCCAGAAGTGTGAGGAATATGCCAGAGTTATTGCTGAAGAACTGGGTGAAAAAGAATTGCTTTTTCACAAACTTTTTTCGGTCATAAAATAGATAACAAACTTCATCAGCCACAGTAAGACCAGTAAACACACATGAAAAATAATTTTCCTTATAGAAACCTGTATTTACAATTACCTAGTTTACATACTTATGGATAATTAATAAACTCTAAAGAAAAATATTGAGATACAGCAGTTCAGGTTTATAAATGACTTATAGATTATTATCTATATATTATAAAATATTTTAAAATTATTTTTAAAATACATAATTTTTTTTTTCTCCTTATGACTCATAACATTCAGCTGCCAAAGTAGTTGAATTAAGCCTAAAAACTGTGGCCCTTGCACTTAGATTTCATTCAAATATCCAGGGATCTGTAGAGCACCCAATGAGTGCACTGCACTTGCTCCTGCACACTCATTGTCTAGAGCAAACTGGAATTGCTCCAGCAAAGAGAAACTAAGTACAAATACTAACAAGTTCAACCTGCGAGGAGGAGGACACCAGCAGCCCTGATTTAGAGTACTGATTGTATTTAAGAAAAGTCCACATACTTGTACATGTCAGGGAGTTATAAAAGCCAGCTATCCACTTAGGAATGGGGAACCAGAAACCAGAATTGGGGCTTCCCATGTGGGGTGGGTGGCAAAGTAGGGTCTGACATCCAGGACCCATCCTGCACTCCAACCAGGAGCAGACAGCCAGGAGGCTCCAGGTCAGCCCCAACCCCTGGCATTGGGCACCTCCCCAAGGAAAAGCCAAGGCTGGGTGGAGATGTGGCTCCATCCCAGCCAGGTCTGTGGCTCCATCCCAGCCAGGTCCGTGGCTGGCAGGGAAGTGGGGAGCCAGAGACCAGCCTTGCTGCAGCATCACTGCAGGGACTGATGGGTCCAGGGGGCTAGCACCTGATCCTGGGCCATGGGCAGGGTGGGGGAGTTTGGTGGGGAGTGTTGCTTATTCTGGGATATATTTTTTCTCATATCTTATATTTACATATACCTGTGTACACAAACGACAGGACAGGAATGCTGGAGCAGCTGTCTCAAAACCTTTATTCTATCACAATCATCAGCCTCATTTCACAGAATAAAGCAAGGGAGATGGAACAGCTTCAGCTGCTAGCACAGCAGAGGAAGTTCTCTTTGTAACAAGATCTTTTAACAACTTTCTAGGCAATAGTATAATGTTAAAAGCTGGCAGGTGTTTGCTCAGGCCAATTAATAAAGCTGCACATACATCTTGCTTTGAACAATGTTTGCTTGTAATAGCTTAAAACAACGGATAAAGCTTCATTATTATGCTTACATATTTCTACCATCTTCCTTAACATATTTTCCTAATGCCTGTCTCTACACAGCTCACAGCCCTATTGTTTCTTGTCCTTGCATCTTCAGCATTCTTGCATTTCTCCATCCTGAGATTTGCTTTCACACAGCAAATGAGCAGAAATAAGGTCCTCAGCCTGGTCAGGAGGAGGAAGCACAAGGAAGTAAACATCACTTAATCAAGAACAGTATTTGTACTTGACAGAATTTCCTATATATCTTTTGTTTTCTTCTTTTTTCTTTTTTTTTTTTCTTTTTTTTTTGATGTTCTGAGGAGTAATATACATGAATTAAGCTCTAAGATCCCCCTTCTTACAGTACTCCAAGGAGAAAGAGCACACCAGACTACAGAAGAAAGCAAGAATTCTACACCTAGCTGTCTCTAGCCCCCATAGGCCACCTTGGTATCAGGGCACTGGTGGAGCACTGAGGTTCTCCTATTGTTCTGCTAATCACAGAACATGAAGAAAGAAATGCTTGGATTCTGGAAACAACACATTTCCTGCAAATGTTCTATCAGAGTTCATTAATCATTTACTGTAGGTGGCTTTTTAGTTAGTGATCTTTTAGCTGATTTTGTTGATGGGGGCGTTTTGTGGTTTGGTTTGTTTGTGCATGGGGGTTTTTTTCAGTTTTTTGGTTTTTTTGGTTTTTTAAAGGTTTTTTGTTTCTATGTTTTTAACAATAGTGTTGTTTTTGTTTTTTGGTTTTTTTTTAATCTGGTAGGAAATCTAAAATATACACACAGTGTATTGAGACAAAAACTGCTATGGTGGGGTTGGGTTTTTATCTGTGAAAGCTGAACTTCAGAAAAGGATGATCAGGACATGATCAAAGGAAGTGACTAACTGAGAACCAGATGTTTCTACTACAAATTAAATTTTAGAACTGTCTGGACAACATCATTTGTAAAAATGAATCTGGTACTGGAAGGAACAGCAATTTAAAAGCTGGAGAGGAGTAGCCAAATAGGATTATACACTACAACCACTGAAATTCACTCCAAATGAACTGATTTGCTCTACATCGTCTTTCAGGGTGACTTTGGCTAGATAGGGAAGATGTGTTTGGGGACTAGAGAGAATTAATATCCTGCTTTGGGTTTTGTTATTGTACAAAATTAAATATGTGCTCTAACCCAAATTGATTCTCTGAAGGCTCTTTTCCAAAATATTTTCATAATCACTGTTGTGGGATTTTTTTAATCTTCGCTATACTTTATCCCCTACATAATGCTTCTCAAGCAATGACTCCTTCATTAGCCCTACTTAACAAATCCCAAAGTATCAAACCCTTTGTACCATATCAGCAACACTAATTCTTTA
The DNA here is from genome assembly GCA_013186435.1 of Turdus rufiventris. NCBI lineage: Eukaryota > Metazoa > Chordata > Aves > Passeriformes > Turdidae > Turdus > Turdus rufiventris. The sequence continues at coordinate 3,270,172 of PYHW01010764.1, read as the reverse complement.
ATAGGTGCTGCTCCTAGGACTCTAATAGAATAAAATCCATTAGGTATTCTGTCATCTTGGAAGTCTCTTCAATTATTTATGTGGAACTATTTGTTGGTGCTTGTGTTGCTACCAGTAAAATTCTGAAGTCAGTGAAGTTTCAAATAATCAGAGGAAGTTAATATTTTAATTTATAATCTTATTGAGAAAAAGTAAAAAATCTGAGGCCGCTTGCTAAAGATTTCTAAGCGGCTGTTTTTCAAAAAAAAAATCTGTTTTAATTTATGTATTATCTTGCTGTTTAGTGAAAATGCATTTAATTTGGGCTTCTTATTTTTTCCTTTTTATTAAATACATTTATTTTCTACTTCTTTGCAAATTTTGCATTTTTTTTCTTTAAAATTTAGACTAGACTCTCTCACTTTTCTCTCTGTTTATGTCTATTTTGTAACATGCATTTCTTTCAAAGCAAGCCTCAATTTTTATGCTGGCAAGTTATTTGTGAGTTGCCTATGATAACTACCTGTACACTAATATAATTTCATGGAATTAAAACTTTAAAAATACATAGTGAGGCTATACAAAGAATATGAAATGAAAGCTCAAAACCCTTAATAATGTCCATATAAGCTGAATTTTCCTCCCTCCTTGTACATAAGCAATAAGCTATTGACAGGGTTATCAACAGCACTGATTGTCTCACGCCCTGCAGCAGATGTGACAGAAAAAAAACCCAAAATTATGTTTTTTATACCTATTCAAGGGATATGGTAGCAAGATTGATGGCTGTCTTGCATCCAAGAAATTAAAAAAAAAAAAGAAGCAAGAGAAGTCTTAATTCAATACAAACAAATCCACTTTGAAGTACTTCTATGTGTCTCTCCTTGCTTGGATTCTGACTATTTGTTTTTCTGGTAACTCTTCAAGGCAGAGAAATGCTATTTTCCCACCTGTGCACATGTAGATCAGAAGACTTACATTCTCAAAGGAAATATAGCTCCTAAAAAAAATGTAGTCCTCAGTAAAAGACAGTGCCTTGGCTGCTCAGATGTTTAGTGTGTTATTCAAAACCGAGGTATTGCAGAGTTTTGTGTGTTCTTGTCTAGTTTTTAACCCCAGAATCCTGGGGTTTTTTTCCTATCAGGCAGGACACAAGAGTTACATCTCTGACTTAGCTGAGTATGGAGTAGAAAAACTGCTGACTTTCCTAATGGGGGATAAAGACTAAATTCTCTCTCAGAAATTCTTCGGTTGTGCTCTATTGATTGCATTAATGGTCATCATCTATATTAAAATATCAATGGGCATGAGTTAAAAGCAATTAAAAATATTTAAGCAGAAAGATACAATGAGATGTTTTGTAGGATTTTCAGATATGTCTTATCAACTGATTTATTATCAATCTACAATAATTTAGAATTCTTGATGGTGTTGGTTGCTGAAGGACACTGTGTAAGCTTTGCAATTTTAATTTAAGAATTTTCATTTATCAAGGAATTGCTTTTCTCCCAATAGCAGGAGATGTGGAGAACACAGAGAGGATACTGTTTACTCAATTGGTCATCCCTTGAACCACTCCTTTACTCAACTTTAAAAGGTTCTTTTCACTGGTGTTAAAAATGTGCTTACAAGAAGGGTAAATCTCAAAACAAGGAAAATAAGAAAAAGGTTCTGTTCCCAAAACTATGAGGTTATATTACTTTTCTGTTGACATGTTAGTAGTGGCAAATCACAGTAAAAAAAAAAAACCAACAAGACTTTCATTAAAAGTCATAGATGTTGAAAAACGCAGTTTCTCAGTGGGTAAAAAGATTTTGAAGTGCCTTGAACACGAGTCAAACTTCTGAATGGCAGATAATCAAAATGATTACTCTTTAATGTCACTTTTACTACTTTGCTGTCAGAATGTCCAAATTTAAAAATGGCAAGAAATTTTTCTTTCTTTTCTTTGACTTCCAAATAACCAACAGTTCAAAAAGTTCTGAATCTCTCCTGTCAGGTTGCTCTAACAGTGGGATATGTAATATTTATTTTCTCCAATGAAGAACTAATAAAAATAGAAATTCAAACCTGATTTCCAGCTAGGCCTTTCAAAAAATGCAGTTCTTCCTAATTAATATAGGCTAATAGAATTCCATTAACATTGCCAGTATTTCTCAGACATCAGTTCTCCACTGAGGTTTTGACAGACTGCTCTATTTCTTTATAGCATTCCAAGATGTTTCTCAGTTGGAAAAATATTATCTAAAATTTTAGAAGCTTTCATTGGACTTGAAAGCCATAATACCTAGGGAGGCTATTTAAATCATGTATATACTTTGATCATCTGAACAATTTTATGATATGAATCATATGAACATAAGAAAAATTGTGCAAGGGGGTGTGGTTTCAATATGTGACAAGACCTGGATGAGCACAGATCTCTATCTCGAGCCTTGCGATAGAACCCAAAATTAAAATGATTAAGCACAAATCTGATGCCTCCAGAAAATCTATTTAAATTATATTGGAAGGTGATTCCAATATGATAAAAAAGACAAAATGGAGCTTGCTCATAAGAAGCAAGAGAATTTTGATGTTTTCTGGGGCTATAAAAACAATACATGCTTCATGACCAATTGGTTGGAGATTGTGCTTTGTAAAATACCCAATTGTTCATCTTCAGCACAAAAACTAGGCTGAAAACCAGGTATGTGATACCAGTTTTCAATAAAACCTAAAAAATGGGGGAAGGATATTAGTATCCGAGAATTTCTGACCAACTTGGTGGCACATAGGATAATTTTTAAAAGATTTCTTTCATCTTTATTGAAAACTGTTTCTTTATTAATTCCAATATTTCATAAATTTGAATGCCTTTCAGAACTTTGCAGCATGCTGAGCAGCAGTGACAACCCCAGAAAAAAAATGAAAAATCTTATTACAGCATCTAATTTGTACTTTCTGGAGGAGTTTAAGCAACATTCTTGCCATCTATCTATATATATTATAAATGTCTATTTTTGCCTCTTTTTTCTTTTTTTTTTTTTTTTTTGGTGTGTGGTCTCTGCCACTAATGCTATCCAATAAAATGAATGAATTAACAAAAATATTAATGGATATATGTTAACTCACTTTAAATAACTCATAAATCTAAGGGTAGTGGTGTCCATGTTTGCAACTGGATTCTGAAAGAAGAAAGTCAACCCATTTCTTTTTCCCAGAGCAGTGAATAAAAATAGACAAACCCCACCAAAAAACTGTGACATCCACAAAAACCATGAAAATAACCAAATGTGTGTGATTGAATGCCTCTTTGCTTGAAGTAGGAATGGTAGCTGGGTTTACACAGCCTTTAATGGATATTTTTTTAATTAAATACTTCCATTCACCATAAACCAGATGGGTTCTAACACTGGATCTTCTTTTTATTTAAGATGAAATTCTATTTAGAATGATTGGTTTACTCATTTCTAATAAACTTTTAATTGGTCTCTTTTGGAATCCCAAGCATTCTTTAAACAGTAGTCCCATATGTATAAGTATGTTTTGTTGTAATTGAAATCACAATTTTCCAAGAGTTAAAGACGTGTTCTGCACTGTAAATAGGTTATAAAGATCTCATTTGTAATTTAGATGTTATCTCTAAGGTTACTAGACCTACATTGGGCAAGTAATTTTGCAGTTGAAAAGAGAGCTCTTGGGAAAACTGAAAGAGGCTTAGAAAATAATTTTACATTCCCTTGGAATTTTTTAGGATCTCAAATTGTCTTGTTCTTCAGGGTGAAATGATAAAAATGCTCCCCCCAAAAATCATGTCTGAATGAAGATTGAGAAAGACTTCTAGACAATCCCTCCTTGGAGAAGCCAGACAGGGAGCAGGGCTCAGACAGGGTTTTGAACTCTGCTACTGAATGCCTTGGTTTCCCCTTTTTGCTTTTTGTACCCATGACTATGAGAGTTCTCTATTTAGCTCACTCTTCCTGGCTGCAAAGAAACTCTCATATTCCAAACTAGGCAGTTTTGGCATCAGATTATGTCATAATTTTTTTTTCTTATCAAATGTTGCAATGCATTTTATGATTTTTTTTCTCATTAGAAGTTTAATTGAAACATGTATCTCTCCATAAAAAAAAGAAAGTAAATCTGCAGCTCTGAGGGCAAGATATAAAAGACTAAACTGAGTTGCAACCTATCATTAGACTCAAATTTCTAAACTTCTGTTTTTGTAAAGGCTCATTCCAATTAATGCTTTGAATAACCATTTGTTTTAGAGTGTCTTGGATAATCTTCAGAGTTTTCACAAAAAAAAAAAAAAGTTTGGATATCATCTATATATTTGAAGTTATAGGCTCACTTTTGAAACTGAAGGGTATTGTTTATCAATAGTTTTGAGAAGAAAAAATTCACAGGGTAAAGAAACAGCATTGGTATGTGTGGTTTTTTCTTCATTTTTTTCTTTTTTATTCTCCATGATTTGTAGACATAGATCAGATATGACCTTCAAGGATAAAATTAATAAGTTACTGACATTTTAAAATACATAAAAATGTTTATTTTTAAAATTTCTATTAATCAAATTTACAATGTTTATTCATGGTCTATCCATATGCAATTGTTGTTGTTCTTACATCTGGTAATAAAAACAGTGGCAAAATTAAATAGAAATGGTGCTTCTGATGTGTTACCCTTCTTTCATTTTAGGAAGTTTTTGTGTCATTAACTTCCATCAGTTTTTAGGACATTCTTCAAGCTAAGCATTTGGTGATCTGGCTTAACAGAAAGATGCATTGCTTCTTGTGTGGTTTTCAGGCTTTCTCTTCACAAAAAGCCACATTCCAAAAGAGAACAATGGCTCATGCTGAGTTAACAGCACAAGTTCTGCTGGTTTGATGGAATCATAGAATGGTTTGGAAGGGACCCTACAGATCATCTCATTCCAACCCCCTGCTCCTAGTTCCCCTGGAATGAAATGGAAACATTTAAAAAAGAGGAATCCTCCTATCTTCATCTTAAATCTGTTTTAATCCCATAGGTATGGGTTCTGCACACAACAAACTTATATTGCTACAGAGTTCTAGTGCAAGAATGTGAAATTTGCAGAATTAAAATAAAGAAGCTTTTCTGCCATAATATGAATGAAGAGTACACCTGCCTCTCCATGAGGAGATATAAATGCCGTCATAAATCATGTGACTAAAACCAAATAAATTGGTTAAGGTGGACTTCTCGCATTTTTTTTTATTTAATGAAAGCTCTTTCAGGGGAAAAGAAGGAAGCAAAACATCATAAAAATTAAGAAAAATATTAGTATTTTGTACCTTCTAAGTCATACCTTTTTTTCCCTCAAGAGACTTGTAGGTCAGGAACCTTCCAATTTTCAGTGATAAAACTGAATACTTAGAAGGGAAAATGTTTGTCAAGGGAGGCAAACAGGATGCTTACCAATTTCAAGCTGTTAAACTATTTAAAAAAATGTACTTTTAACTGTCTGTCTTGGTGTCATTTCCCTCTGCATTATTGTACATACACTATAAGCACAATAGGTTCATTTATCTTGGATCTTTTTGTTGGTATTATTCCTGTGTGGTTTGATGTCTTTAAGCCAAAGAGATGGTCGCTTCATTTGAGTGGAATTTCTTCCCAATTCCTAATTTTTACCTTAGACATACATGTACTCTGTCAACTAGAATTAGTTTTTTGAACCAGTATTCTTTTGATCTCTGTCACTTAACAGTGTTTGCATATTTCTGTTTTACTTAAGGATTATTGAATATCCTTATTAGAAAAGGGTAATTCTTTCAAGATCTTTGTCTGCCACTCCATTATGTCACACCATCTTGTTACTTTTTTTAAACTTGTCCATGTCAATCTTCTTATAAAAGGCCTCTACTCTTTTCTGCACAAGATCTTTTACAGAATCCTATACAATTATTTTACATACAAGGGCTTAAAGTAACACAGTCTAGAAGCTTAATAGACAATCTTTGGATTTAGAATATTGAAAATAATGTCGGACTGAAAGGACTTTGTTTGCCTTACATCCTTGTGAATTACTTGGCTTGTTCTGCCAGCAAATGTGTGGTTTAGTGGTAGGAAAAGAATGGTTTCCATAGAAACTGTCATACAATCCAGCGTGGTGCTTATGTTACTGTACCTCTGAGACAATACAAAGCTGCCTTCTTAATCCCTTCAGTGCTGCTGGTTGAATGGTGTATGCCCAGTAAAGTGGCACTTGTAGGTCCCTTGGCTGTACACTCTATTTTCCATCTCCTTCTCAGTAAAGTAATGGGCCTCCTACAAATGGTATGAAATAAAACCCCAAGCCCAACATTCAAAGGCAGAAACTTAGTGCTCTGCTTGGAAAACACACAACTTCCCCCCAGACTGCAATGACTGGGATTTTATGAGGTTATTTTACATTCTCCTAAAAATCTTTTAAACACGAACCGATGTCAGTAGAGATACAATGAACTTTGTTCAAGGCATAGAAGATGCCTCAGTGCAATTTAATTTTTCCTCAGATAATTTTATGTATTTAGCTCGTTGCTTGCTAGAATCAGTGAATTTTGGGGACAAAATAAGACAAACTGCATAAAATTAAGGTTTAGTTGATTGTTTTGTTGTGGAGTTTGATACATTTAACATCTGCTAGATTTCATTTAACACCATGCAACAACTGAAAGTTGTGGCCCCAGTGGAGTGGACAGCTTCAAATTAATACAGTATTTTGCGGCAACTTTCTCATTAGATTTGTATGCCAATGCTCTTTCATCAGTGTTTTGTATATGGCCATTAGAATTCCCACAAGACTGGCATCTACTATGTAGGAAAACACTCCAATAATTTAGGTGTAGGGAAATCTGTGGAAAAGTTAAGTGTCGTTTGTTATTGTGTATTGGTAACATAGCCAAATATTCATTCATAAAAAGGAAAGATTAAAAATTAATTAAGCTTGGCAATAATGATCTTGTGTGAAATGTGGGGCAAGGGAATATTTGCACAGCTGAAAATGTCAGGAATTTTCATTTTCCTGTTGTGTCTGAATCATGTATTTAAATCTCTCCATTGCCTTTTATCTCAGTATTCTCCCTTTTCATTTACTTGCATCCTAATTTAGTAAAAGTACTGTAGCCCAAACACAGATTCTCTCAAATGCCTTAAATTGCAGCTTGATCCTGAAAAGTTTCATTTCCAGCAGTCTAAAATGAGAATTTTGTTCTTTTGTCCTTTTGTCCAACCCTTACACCTATATTGGTCAAATAGTTGTAGGTCAAATCACTTGTAGGCAGTTGTAAAAAACACTTTTTGTGAGATGTAAGCTGATATATGTCTGAGCAGTAGCACAAGTAAAATTATTCTGGCAGTATTTCAATGTTAGATTGTAAGTTATAAATAATATCTTTACTATTCTAGACCCCATAAAGTATAATTATTTAAAATGTTGAACTTTCCTATTCACACGATGTGCGTTTGAAAGGGAAAAAGTGGTACCTATGCACTATCAATAACACCTCAAAAACAGGTCCAACAAATACTTGCTTTGTCCTTGTACAGCTTTCAGCATCCCTTTTTTTTTTAATGTTTTTGATCATTGCTTTGACTTACAGAGAACCTCCCCTCATATTTGAAGGAATCCATGAAATTCCAATAAAATCCACAAATATCTTTCAAAGTTAATGGGGAAAAAAATTACAACTTTTTTATATTTTTTGGTTTTGTTCAATCACATAATTTTCATGGCTACTCTTTATGAAATTTATTCTGACGATGGATAGAAATGTCATCCCAGATGTGAATGATCCTCCAGACCAGGATGATGGTTCCATCCAGAAAGCAGGGCAGTCTACAGGAAAACTGATGCTCCTGGCCTGAAATATATCCTGTCAGAGGCAGAGAGGGGGAGAGATTTTGGTGCTGAGCAGGTAAAACAAAGCTGATTATTGCCTTTAGGGAGTTAAAACTTATGCTCATTTAGGTTGGAGATACAAAGAACACTGTTCATTAAACGCTTCTCTTTTATTCGGTATTTTAGTATGGTAAGTTAATGATGTGAGCCTGACATTTTAAATAAACAGCTATGAGAGATTTCATTTGAGATATTGTCGTATTCACAGGTACTTCATGGACACCAAAATGTAAGTTTGTATGTTTCTACAAAGTCTCTCTAATAAATCATAAAGTCATAATAAATCACATATCTATGCCTGGTTAATTGTAGTACCTTAATTATAATTTTGACAATGTAAGTCCTGAGCAAAAAATTTTATCAGAATATCTGAAGTGAATTTACTTTGAGGATAGATACCTGCAAAGTTCAGCACAAAACCATAACTGTTTTTAATGTGTAAGCATGTATTAGTTTTTATTCATGAGCACAACCTGCTTGCATGTGTGGTTTTCCAAAAAGGAAAGACAACTAGAATCCTAATATGCATCTCACATCTGAGTTCCAAACTTTTGTTATCAAAGATCATCTGTTCATGCATCTGGGTTAATAAAAGTCAAGAAGGAATCTGAGGGGTTGCTTTTTTTCTTACTTGCTCAAAGTTGGCTGAGTGTAGAAGTGATGGATTTATCCATGCAGAGGCACAGGCGTGGGGCAATTATTGTATTATATCATTGCAAAATGCTCTGTGTGCCACTGCGCTGTGGAATGATTGTAGCTTCTTCAGCTATGGCAAAGTTTTTGACATACCCAAGACTTTAAAAGGTGTTATAAAAGGAGTAAGAGGAATTGTGTGTGAGGACAAATTTGGGATTCTCCACTATGATAACACAGCACCATTTATATGACGAACACCAGTGTTAACAGCAGACTGAACACTACAAAGGTGTTTTGGCCAGGAAGGTTATCTTCTTTTATAATCTGGAGATTTATAATAAATAATATGAAAGCAGAATGGGTTTAAATTGAAAGAAGAAATATTTTCTTTTATCACTTAAAAAAATTAAATTATCATAAGCAGTGAGATTTAGATTTTAGGTGTCATCTGAAAGAGTTTATCTGCAGGAGTATGATATCATTAACATCATGAGGGTTTTCCTGAGCACCAGCCCAGTAGAAAGAATTACAACTTTTTTATAACCATGCAATTTACTGCAAGAGCTTGTATTTCTCTGAAATTATTTTATATGGATGTGACCTGACCACCCACTATCAGCATTTCAGAAGGTCAATTATATTGTTAGTCAAAATATGATGATTCACTTTCATTTAGTGAACTGCTACTGAAATTTTATAACCCTGAAATAAAATGTAATTGAATTTGTATAGAGCTAATTGTGGAAACTATTACTAACTTCATAGATGAATGATCTCCAAGATTTATATTTTATCCAAGAAAGCAGATTTATTTGAACAGTTGTTGATAGAATTATCCTGATGAATACTTTGGTTTCCATGGAATGTAGAATATTGGAAATGACATTATGGAAATTGAATTAATATTTTGCTAAAAGAGTTTTTGAAACATCACCAAATAATATGAAAAATGTTGCTATTTTATCCTTCATGTACCCTGGCTTACATGAGTATCGTGTTCTTTTAACTCTCCTTAGAGCTTTTACGCTTTTTCTCTCTAGTGAATACTTGTGCTCAATTATCAGAATTTCAATTTTTGATAAATTTTGTAAGAGTCTGTCCCCAGATATATTGTTTTCTGCATAATAAGGGGGAAATGAATGCTCTCTAAACCCAGAGTTATTTAAATAAGGTATTTGAAAATTTACTCTTCATATGAAAATTATGTGCTCACCGATTTTCTGGAAAGTATTTAATTCAATACAGAAGAAAAATTCAGAAGAAGCAAAAAGTCTTTAAATATTGCAAATATTCAAAATAAATAAATTATTTGATTCGCAATGGGATTTGAAGGTTCTTAACAATTCTCAATTTCTTTTTCTTAAAAAAGTGATTTTTATAGTGTAATGCCTTTCTAAATGTTGCTGCATGTTAATTTACACTTCTCTGTTACTATTGTGATTAGATTGTAGTTACTAATAGTTCTTATTCTTAAAACCTTTTGCTGATTATATCTTGATTAAATAATATTATCATGGCAGTAAAATCTATAACATTCCAATACCAAGTGATTCAATAATGAATTTATTAAAACAGATGAAATTCCATTAATGTAAGAATTGTATTAAATTAGAGAATTTTTTCTTGCTATGTTCTTAGTTAGTTCAGTTTGTAATAGTCTGTGAAGCTGCTTGTTTTGATTGTGCTTCATTTTGTCTTCAAGATGATGCAATTCTTAGGAAATTTCTTTATATCTCTGTCTATATCTGCCTGATAAAAATTATGTACATTTATAATAAATTGAAATTACATTTATAATAAATTAAAATTATAACCATAATTTCTGTGGCAATAAAGGAAAGATGTCATCTGAGACAGAGGTGAAAAACATAGATTATGTTTTAAAAGGAAGTCTAATAAAATACTTAATGTAATTATAAAATCTATTTTTTTTATTTTATAACAAAAATTGAAAAGATTAAAAGGCTTTTATTTTTTTTTCCACAATGAAACAAGCTAATATTTTTACATTTTGCCAACAATATTCTATTTTGAGATTCCATGTAAATTAGCAAAAATTATTCAGTCCTCCAGCATTTTCCTCAATAGTCACAGCTGCAACAAGAAGCAACCACTTTCCCCAATTCTTCTTAGTTAATAAGCTTAAACTTAAAGTGAGTGCAGATTTGGAAAAAGAAAGGTACCTGTGCCTATTTTTCAAAATCTTCTGGTTTCAACACTCTCAAGTGTTTATTTATCCAACAAACTGTGGAGTGGCATGGAAGAACGGCAAATGACAGGTCTCTTAAATTTTCAAAGAACTGCTGGGATTATTTGTCAGCATTAGCAGCAGTTTGCAGCCAGTGCAGTTTGTAAACAATCTCAGAGCTCTCCAAAGACAGCAGTGACTTCTAAGAGAGGCTGCAAACAGTGCAGCCTTTATTTAACCTTAGTGTACATGGCTTAGAAGGAGAAATCAAACCCTCGGGCTAATTGCCGTGGGCAGAAGGATCCCAAACCCAAGCAAACCCAACAGCTCAAATACCTGCTCTCTTGGGAAGTTTCTTGTGCATTTAGTTAGATCAATTTGGAACACACTTGTCTTACTATTTGCAGTCTTTTACAAATAATTAACCCCCAAGAGAACAAAGTGATTTTTACCCAAAACGAGTAACAGCCAAAAATATTGCAAAAGAATAAAGCGTTCTTTTCATTCCCACTAGAATGTGGAAAGTTACCTTGTATTAGGAAAGAGAAGAAATGGAAAATAACACACAGAATAAAGATGAAATTATAAATAAGTCATGTCCCCATGAAGAATTAGGGAAAAATAAATGCTGTGAACCACTGTATTGAAAATGTACAGGCATGAAATTAACATTGATCAGATCTGTTCATGTCTACATCTGTATATTACCAGGAAAATTTTCCACAAGGTCCTTTTTCTTTTAAATTTGAAACTTGCATCATTTGAATTGGAAAATGCTAGAGACACTGTTTTCAATTAATGCATTTTTGAAATATTAAGATATGTTATTTGTTTTATACTTATTTGCAGTAAAATGCAATAACGTGTTCACCCCAGTTTTGGCTGCCTGAGTCCAAGGCCTTCTCTAACACTGTGTAGCTATAAAACTTCTGTATAAACAGTAAAATTGTAAGAGTTTGTTGTGGGGCCATCCTGCACCTTCAGTCATTGCTTGGGCAGCCCTATTTATGCTCCTGCTCAGCCTCAGTACAGCCATGCCCATTCCCAGCCTGGGAGACCTGGCATGTTGGGCTCTCATTAAAGTGCAGCCATTCTTTTGTCATTTATCTTCATTGCAAAGGAGCTAAATTAATAGAAAATGTATATCTTCAAAGACTTTTTTTTTTTTTAAGTACCCTTGCATATCTGCTTTGAAAGGTCTCCCATCCTTCTGTGGACGCAATCAATGTCTGTAAAGGCAGCTCTGATTATTACTCAGTTTGGAACATGAGGATCACTATATTTACTCCTACCTCTGCTTTTTAAGAGGCAGTCCCTGGCTTGAACTTCAATTTCCATGGCTTAACAGGGAATTTGTCTGCTCTACCCATAGTGTTTAGTAGAGACTAAAAGCCTTCCCCAGTTCAATGTCTTTTGGCATTAAGCCAACTTTGCAACTTAAGGTGAGAAGTGTAGTATCCAATTTATGAGAATCTGGTAAACCAAGGAGCTCTTATACAGTTGGGGATTGGGGAAAGCATAGGTAGAAGTTACTGAGTAGTTTGATTGACATTCATATAAATACAAATATAATTCAGCTAGAAACTTGAGTTGGAGATACTTCTTGTCCATCAAAAAGAATTGAAGGAATCAGTTTTTCAAACCCAAGATAAATACAGGATTCAATCTCAGTAAGGAGTATTTTCAAAGTGCTTGTAAAATATCTTTGATGGAACCATCCTCTCTTCATACATTTTTGAATTATATACAGAGCAAACATATTACATTTATAGCTGATTCTAATGTCTGCAGAAATATTTTATTCAGTGCATACATGTAAATGCTTAAAGATATACCTTCTATGGTTTTATATAAACATATCTTTTATTTCTACCTTTCATGCATGTTAAAAAAAAAGTCTTTCTGAAGAGCACATTCATGTATTGAACTCAGTGAATGAGATTCTGAATATAATATATTCTGAATATATTTCACATGTCCATCATTATTTCATGGACATTACATGAGAAGAGGGTCAGTTTGGTATTTACAACTAAAGGGCTGTATGTTCTTAATCAAAATATTATTCTAAGCCATTTTAAATTACAATCATTTGACTAGATTAATTTTTTTTCAGTGAGCAGTAGCAATAGTGGTTTTGGTTTCTCAGTAGAGCAACAGGTGCCCTGTACATTCTTTGGTTATTATTATTATTTTTTCTTACTTGAACAGAGGATGGCTTGCATACATGTTTAAATTGCATGCCACAGCAATCCAGTGGTTGAGTACAAGAAATGTAATACCATCATCTGCCAGCTAATTTAGGGAATTCAGAATTTAGGCATTAAAAAAATGAGAATAACTGTATTGGTTTTGTGCAGCTAAAAACTAAGCCTATTTTCCCGTCTCCCATGAAGATGGATGCACATTGATGGATACTTGCATTAGAATATGTCAAGCACATATAATATTTGTTCTTATATTCTTGCATTCTCCAGTTATTTCAAACTCTTTCCTGGTCCTCTTGAGGCTTGAATGTTTCTGAAGTCCTTGAATCTTGCTGCCAACAATTCATCAAAGTGGCCCATGAAAGTATAAAGATTTTTGTGCCAAAAAATGTCCGTTAGTGGTGACTTCCTGTTGATAAAAGAGCCTTTTAAAATTTTATTTTTGTTCTGAATATAGTATTTAGGTGCTTTGGTTGAGCATTTGTTAAAAATGTTCAGCTCCTCTTTAGCAAACACTTAATTGCTTTCTCCATTTTGATTTTAAGATTCAACATTCTGACAGTGAAAACCAGGGACTTTATAGTAAAATGAGTCATAGTAGTATAGTAAATTGAGTAGATAAGCATCTGAGGTGCTGAGATATTACTATATAATGAAATGAAAACCTAAGTGTGACCTGAAATACATTCCAGTAAAATGACAGCTCCTATTGAAAATTTTAATTGTTTAGGTTAGAAAAGTCCTTCAGGATCATCATATCCAAACATTTACCCAGCACTGCCAAGTTCACCAGTAAACAAGTAAAAGTTTGTTTGTTTTTTTCTTTCCAGAATCTGAACTAACCAAAGATAAGAAATGGTCTGTATAACCTGAAGACAAAATGATGTCCAAGCATTTACCTACTGAAAAGAAAGTTTCAATATCATTGATAAGCATGGCCAACTCTGATCAGATATTTTTGATGGAAAAAACCCAAAGCTATTACTATTAGATCTTGTGACAGCCCCAATGACTGGCTCAAAATACAGCTATTGAAAGAAGTTGATATCTAATAAATATGCATAGGGGTTTTCATCTCCATTCTTGTCTTCCTCAGAGAATAAATGAACAAAAAGACAAAACTATTTGTCTATTGCCCTTGAGTTAAGCTATAGAAATACAACTTAATTAAAAAGACTTTTGGCAGTAGCACTGATTTACATAAGGTTGAAAGTCAGAAATAACAGCTGTTAAAATAAGACAAAATGAGCTGGCTTGTAAAGAAAATGGACTCCATTACAAATTAGGCTTCTATTACAGGATGTGAGAGGAATTGGAAGCACTGGTCCACAGACTGACAGAAATAGTGTATTTTCTAAATAAGTAGGAAGGATGTTCAATGAAACTGCCATGAAAGACAGGAGTAAATGAGAAGAGAAATGCATCATACAACAAGGAATCAAACTATTTTATTACCAGAAAATGATAGGAAAATTAAAAGACAGCTGTATATTTATTCTTTTCACAACCAACAATTTTAGAAATCATTGAGGTTTTTAAAAGTAATGCAATCTTTCTTACTCTCTTTTTTTCCTCCCAAGTACAAGATAAAGATATTTACTAAAATTATGATGAAAGCTGTCTTTGTCAAAATAAATTAACAGCAATTATCCTGGTGATGCACATTTATTTTCATGCTAGGAGAGGATAAAATCAGAAAAGTTTTATATATCAAAAAACCTTACACTTTCTTAGTAACACTATGGTGGCTACTACTGACAAATAATCTAAAAATATCAATAGCATAGCTATTAATGAACTTTAAAAACAACTAAAAATTAACATAATGTTTCCAGACTATATTCCTACTCATTCCATAATCCTAAAAGTTATTAGATCTATAAGGTATTTCACTGATGTTAGTTTCTTTTAAATTCCACTCTCTCTGAAATCTTCTTGGATAACATATTTTCTTTATAAATGCCACCAGTACTCTTGTATCAGACTTAGAATCAAAAAACCCAAGGAAATAAGTAATATTACTTCTATTCTGCCTCAAGACATATGTTACTGGTGTTTCCTCAAAGGTCTGTGAAATATTAAGGAAGAAATGCTTTAAGGAAGAAATGTGGCCTCTATCATGCAACTGTTGAATGACTTTGAGCTGCTTACAGAGATAAAAATCTTGCAAGTATTTAGTGATTGCTCTCTTAAATGTACAGCTTAAGAAGGAGAAAATCCTATAAAAAAATTTGTAAGGAACATTTTAAACATCAGTCTCCAAACTTGCCTGTCAGAACCCAGAGAATACTGCATAGATCATTAGTTCCTAGAATCAGAGAACCATAAAATAGTTTGATTTGGAAGGGACCATAAAGATCTTGTCATTGCAAC
Source organism: Turdus rufiventris (assembly GCA_013186435.1). Classification (NCBI taxonomy): domain Eukaryota; kingdom Metazoa; phylum Chordata; class Aves; order Passeriformes; family Turdidae; genus Turdus; species Turdus rufiventris. The sequence continues at coordinate 3,254,901 of PYHW01010764.1, read as the reverse complement.
CTCCCACCATGGGCAGGGACACCTTCCACTCTCCCAGGTTGCTCAGAGCCCCATCCTACCTGGCCTTGAGCACTGCAGGGAAGGTGACGCAATAGCAGAGTCACCTCCCTTGTCCTCCTGGTCATGCTCATTTTGGTGCAGCTCAGGACAGAGTTGTTCTGGGCTGCAAGAGCACACTGCTGACTCATATTGAGCTTTTCCTCCAAAAACACTCCAAAGACATTCTACTCACAAGTGTTCTCAATCTGCTCTCCACCCAACCTGTATTTGTGCTTGAGTTTGCCCCAACACACTTTGAATCATGAGATTCACACAGACCCATGTCTCCAGGCTGTCCAGGTCCAAAAAAACCCACCAAACCTAAACAATAAAAAAAAATCCAAGTGCATAAGTTTGAGGAGAGCAAAAAATAAACAAAAAAGCCAGTTAGAAGATGACAGTCAGACAGAGAGAAATGCTAAAATTGCTGTTTATTTGGAAGCAAATTGGACCCATAGTAAGACAGAAGAGTCACAAATAGCAAAATGTAGATGCAGGGTTATAATTGGAAATTTTAATAAAGTCTTCTGAAAAGGTACCATGACCTCGTCATTGTTAAAATTTTTGGATAGGACACACCTCAATGTTATCAAGTTCTTGTGCCTTTATTGGCAGTGACCGCAAGCTTAAATCTCAAAGTCAATCTTGGTCTGTTTTGCTACAGTGTTTGGAACTTCTTCCTGTCACAGGAGGTTTTGATAAACTGAACACATAGCCAGGAAGAGACAATTAAAAATGTTTCTCTTATTATAAGGATGGAAACCCACAGAAGTGATGTAAATAGCAAACATGAATAATTGCATCCATTCTTTTCATCTGGAGGGATTTCCAAGGCAACTTACAGCCAGAGCTGAATACTGTGCTGAAGTGGCTCAGTGATTCCCAAGTGAGTCTGGGAAAAGCAAGCTCTGATATATCTGCAATTGTCTGCGTGGAGATAGGGATAATAGAGACCTCTGACATTGTTTCTAGAAGG